>OX453250.1:10280488-10880488 GCA_949709985.1 Luffia ferchaultella | reverse complement strand
TTAGCAATAATTCAAAGTCGCGATTTAAATCGCGGTCTTATGGTGGTCGTTTCATTTCTTATTTTTGAACAACTACGGAACTCTAGTTTAATGTACATCAGCACACTCTTGACTGCTTTGTCTATCCCTATCGAAACATCGTATTCAGCAAAAATCACCTTGTACCAATATGACGCCTCAGATATTCCTAATATTAACACAATATTTGTTTCGGTTTGGTTGGAAAATTGTTAGCTACAAGAATTTGGCATGCGAGCACCGCGTGAAATATAAATCAGCTCGCTGTGATTTAGGGAAACCTTCGAGAAAGTTTTAATTTTGTTTGGCCCGGTCTCTCGCCCATTTAATTTATCTATTATTTATAGCGCGTAGAGCTTTCACGCGTTTGTTTATTAGCCTTTCAATTATCCTCCGACAGAAGGCCAAGGTGTCGATCGTCTGGAACAAGGGAGGATATTGGGGAATTTATATTATTACCAAGCCAGTTCCGGTTCTGGTTCTGTGGAAATTTCAGTAAAACGCATGACATGTACTTTCAATTTATTATTTTGTTAATTTATTTTATTTAATTGATTCTCTATTTATGAAAATATCAAAACCTAATTTGTAAAGTCAGAAAAAAAAAGGATTAAAGTAGGACGCTTATTTATTTATACGCAAATATAAATTAATGAATACGGAGCAATGAGGTTTCAAACGTAAAGAATTTTCGTCAATGATCCCTTTAAAATTTGATCCATTCACATACACGATTCATTTACATGTGCTGCTGTAATGAATAAAATGAATGCCGAAAAAGTGACAACTGAAAATTGTTTTGGTCGTGAAGAAGAAATTTACCTTTAATTCGACGCACCGGTGAAACAAGAGCGTGTAGAAGTTGCGTTATCATCACAGGTTATTGGCTAGATCACGTTGCAAAACTAAGACTACAAAAGTGATACATATATAATCTACGTAAACTACGTTGCCCCGTAAAAATATTTTGCGAGCCCACGCTTTTTGTCATTGGAAATGTTGTCATAGGAAATGTTGTCATTGGAAATGTTGTCATTGGTAATGTTGTCATTGGAAATGTTGTCATTGGAAATGACTTTACTTTCGTTGGAGTAAAGGGGGTCATTTGGGAGTTTTGTGAGACAGGCAGATTGCACAAAGAGTTTTCAAGATATCGGGATGAACTTGGTGTCAAAAGACGCAACTCGGCAAGCTCTACAAGATGGCAAAAGATAATTTGGAAAAAGATTGAAAACAAAAAAAATATCGGCAAAAAACGAAGAAAAAAAAACGCAATTTTTTACCCCGATTTTTATTTTGGGAGCCTGTTATCTCGATAACTAGGTCCGAATAAGAAAAAAATAAAAAAAACGGCTCGGGGTAATTAGACGGGGGATCGATTGAGACTAAAATTGTTAGAATCGGACAACCGGAAGTAGTGGTTAAGGGTGCCCTTAGTTGGAAGTCGGATATGCGTCGGTGTTACATTTCGTACTAATTCGGTTTGTTCGATCGAAATGTCGTACAGAATGTTATATTTCGAAGTTTTAAACTTATTCAGATACAGTTGTGTTATTTTTTTTGCGAAAAAAATTTATTTCGAAAAATATTACCTAAAATATGTGTGTTTGCTTTGTTCCGTTAGGTTCATTTCCAATGTCGTAAGAAGTTCGTGCGAAAGCAGGAGATCCGTTGATTTTTTTAATAAAGCAGTAATGGGTTTACATGGCTTAATGTACAAGCAATATCGTATATACAAACTTGAAATGTTATATCGACATATTTGTACGTACACAGATGTCTCCGGTTTTATTCCTCAGAAATGTAAACTTTTAAATAAATGTTTGGAAATTAGCACCTATCATTTCTAATCTATTTTGTCTTCTGTAATTTCAGCTCCTGAAATCTTTCAGTCAAATTCAAACGATAACAATCGATTCATGGAAAAGTTGGCCGCTTTCCAGTTTTTGTCGTTCAGCTCTTTTGTTGAAAGTGAATTTTAGCTATCAAGTTCGAAATTAATTTCACTGTCAGTTGCGTATTATAAAAACATCAATCAATGGCATTGATTAAAAATAAATAATATAAAGATACCGCATTCGAACGTTTGCCTCAAGTGTTTGTCGTGATACTAAAAAAGAATAGGGGTACATGCCACAACCATCAAAACATAGTTCTTTTATTCTAATCTTTGAATATTTATTACTTACCTAGTTACGTCTAGCCGAACGCTGATCAACACATAGGATGCGTATATACTCTACACATAAACATCAATCACGTCAGTTCGCGACCGCCCCAGTGCATGTGCCAGTGCAGTCGTTATAGTTTCAGGGAAGTGTTCGTCAAAACGAATTCCATTCCTTATACGCGGGCACAGCCCCCGACAGGACAGGACCTATGTCTGAATCCCTCTCGTGTAAGCCTAGTTAGAGTTAAGGTGTCTTCAGAATTAAATAAAATTAAAAAAAAAAGTCTTTGTCAAAGTCAAAGATTTATTTAATTCTATTGAGAACACACACATGTATAGTATATATACGGTTCTATAGAATATGTCAACATAAAAAACAAACAAAGTTTTTACACAACCACACACGCCATAAATTCGCAACATATTTACAATAATTGTCATGAAGACACCAATTTCACAACCAAAAAATATCTTCAGGGTGTGAGCCATCATCGAAAAAGGCAACACAGGAAGAGAAATCATCAATTAGAAGCACAAAGAGCTCAAATACAATTTGCCGTAGTAGCACAAATAAATATTATTATATTATATATTATACACATTACAAATATATGTCATAGTAAAAAATTCGTCTACTTTATCACTATTATTGCAATCACAATTCCAAACTTTCAAAATTCAGTTCGTAAAATTCACTAATCGCATATATTGGATTTTCTAATAAAATTTCTTTAATTTCTCTTTTAAATTTAGCTTCGGGTAGCACACGTCTATCATAGTTAATGTGATTAAAAAGGCGCAGTTTTTCAAAATCGCCATGACGCCAAGCCCTTTGCAAAGAAACTTTCGGCAAAATGAAAGAATTTTGAATTTTTTTATTTCTTCTGTCGACATCAGAGCACCTAGAGAATTCAGACCGATGTCTGCAAACATACGTCACACATTCCAATACGTACTGAGACACTACTGTCAAAACCTTCAATTTCTTAAATAAAAACCGACAGCTTGTTCTGTGGAACCCTACAAATAACGCGCAATGCAGCTTTCTGTTTAATTAAAATTCGCTTAATATCTGCAGAGTTTCCCCATACAAGTAAACCATAACTCATTATAGAGTGAAAGTAACCAAAATAGGCCATCATCATTGTTTCTGCATTCACTATTTTCTTCAGTTGGCTTAGAGCAAAAATACATGAAGACAATTTCCTACATAGATTATCTATGTGAATTTTCCAATTTAGGTTGATATCCATTTTTACTCCCAGTGTAGTCACTTCACTATCCACGCATAATTCTGGATTTCTATTCACATTCGTACAAGTAAAGTGGAGAACGCGAGTTTTAGTTTTATTTAATATTATGCCATTTGCATCAAACCATTTCCCAATTTCTTTTAAGACGTATTTAATGTTACCCTCCATTTCAGTGATAGTTCTTCCTGTTACCACATAACTTGTGTCGTCGGCAAATAATACAGGTCTAACACTATTTAAGTTTCCAGGCAGATCGTTAATGTAAATTAAAAAATGTCTGATGTTGAATCTTCACTGCTAAATATTGTTTACGTACTAATTATATACCTAGTGTAAATGTAATAACAATTCATACAACATAAATCATTATGAAAACATATCTTTAATATGAAACGTTAAAACGTCTATTGCGCTAGGATTTTTAACGGTGTGTAAAGATGACTCAAATAACGATTTCGAAAATGACTCTAATGTTTTTTTTTATAAATGTAATGTTCAATATCGATACATTTTTATTTATCGGTGTTATAACATGTAATATTTTTGTTCAATCATAAATTCTTCTAACCTTTCACAACAGAAGTTAGTCCCAACTTCAGTTTTGTAGGTAGTCTACAAGGCGACGACCCAATCTTTGAAATAAAAGTGTACTCCCTGAATTAATAATAATAATAATGCCTGGGACATCCCACACATCGCCATCTAGTCCCAAAGTAAGCAAGTATTATGCTTGTATTATGGGGTACTAGACAAGTGGTATACGTGCTGTATTTTCATTGATAAAAAAAAATAAATAAATATTAGGAAAGAATATTTAAAAATTAAAACGAAATCGAAAAGATTATCATTCCAAATAACGACTATTTTTGTTTATCTATTAGCTATGACTATTATCAGCTGCCCGCGGCTTCCCTCGCATGTACTACATGTTTGTATTATTTCGATTTTAACGCAAATCGATTAGCGAATGTTGAGAACGCAAGCTATCTACCCGCCAATTTTCATCAATATCTCTTCAATGTAGTGGCCATGAAAAGGTAACATACAGACAAAAGTGGCTAATTTTCTTCTTTGGCGTTAAGCTATCTCTATACATACTAAATTTTATTAAGATCAGATTGGTAATAGGTACATCCATCGACAGGTGACAAACATAAAGATATCTTTCCTCGGTAAAAAGTAGCTTAGTACGTCTTTAATGCACGCTGTCTTTTTGCTAAATTCTATCAAAATTGGTTCAAAGGCTTAGCCGTGCAAATGTAACAAACATTATAGTACACATGTTCTTTTACCAGAGCAAAAAGTACCTATGTTATTTCCAGGCTTCTAGCTACAGAGAATCGAGTAAGTTAGAGGTGCATTGTGTCGGTATTTGTTCAGAGACACGTGTTTCAAAAATAATTACTCACACAACGACTATAAATAAAAATATTACGCATACGTAAATAGTTTTATCCCATAATTATATCATTTTAGAAAGCGGATAATTCGTTCATCCCTTTCACTTGCATCTTTGATATGATTTGATGTCGTAGTTTAGGTTATGCGATCTGTCTTAAGCTTAAGTATGCGTTATACTGCATACTTGAAGGGGACAGCGTATCCGCCTACATTCCAACTCTAACCTACTCTAATGCTTTGTAGTTCTAGCTATCTCTACACCGAATTTCATTATATCGTTATGTCTATTCCAACAGACATTGGTTAATATTGTGTCTGTACATTCGGCAGACGGATGTAGGCGTGAAGGTTATTAGCACAATAAAGTAGGTCAGCATCAACGTCAATCTCGTTGGATCTAGATTTTTGTACAATTTTTCGTTTTTACCGTCTGTCCGTGTTATTACCGTATGTTATCATGTCTGTTGTAATAGACATAACGACAGACATTTTCGCAAATATAATATTAGTATGGATATTGTCTCTTTATGGCGGGAAGCCAATAATAATATTAAAAATGCGCGGCGGCAATAACAAAAAAAAAATTACAAAAATCTAGATCCAACGAGATTGACGTTGATGCTGACCTACTTTATTGTGCTAATAACCTCCACGCCTACGTCCGTCCGCCAAGCGTACCGACACAATATTAATCACAAATATTCGTCATTTCGAAGAAAAATTATGTCGTCTTCTAATTTTTAAATTTCTTTAAATTTTATTTTTATATACTTGTTACGTCCATAATTTATCATGAATATATTCTCTCATGAAAAAAACACCGTGTGCGTATGTTAAATTATATGCAATATGTGAGAACTAGAAAAATTTCAATGTTCGAGGATATATTTTTCATGTTACTCAAGAGAGACATTGTGCCCACCGCCGCCGCCGCCCGCTTCGTTTAGTCGGGTGTGTTGTTGCATGCATGCAAATATCAGGCGGAATTTTATTTTTAAAACAACCCTCTTGAACATCAGAGGCAGAGTTAACGAATGGGTTTTATTTTTTATTCTGTTCCAGGTAAGTATGCTTCTTTTATTTTCTATTTATGTATTTAACATTCGTAGTATCTACCATTGATTCATATTAATTTATTAAGCTAATTGTGACAAACGCTTTTTAATGCTCTATAACGTCTGATAAAACCAACAGAAATTCGATTGATAGATGCTATGTTTATTAAGTGGTATCCATCTTCAAAAAAACTGGTTAAGTGTGAACGTAGCTCACGTGCTGAAGTCTCGTCACTGCCAACTTCATACGATAGTGACTTCAATTCTAAAGGTTTCCCCAATCCTATGACTTTTCAGGGAAATTATAATTATATCTTCTTAAGTATATGAAATTGTGGATATTACAATCACTAGATAGAATAGGATTTAAAAATTTATTTAAATATTTTTTTTTCTAAATACTAATTTAGATTCCGGTACTTAGTTACCTTCAAAAACCTGGCAGTAAGTTAAAACCACACTTGGTATAAGTAAGTTGTTGACGAAATAAACTAGTGCAGGGCTTGTGTATTTTATCGAGCATACAAAGATAGTGTAATATACATAAATGTAGTACTTGTTCACACAAACATATGTTGAATGCACATATGAAAGTCCGGACTCGCCAGACGAATTTTGAATTAGCATAGTTTGACCGCAGTTCCGGGCGGCGCCAATGGATCGTGCCGGGCCATCGCTCCAACTTATCGTGAATGCGGAAACACCCACGAGTCGGTCGCACCGCGCCAATCACTCCACCGCGCCAAATGATCGTGAATGTGGAAATTGTGGTCCAAATTTAGGATTAGTCTGTGTGAATCTGCCTTTAGTCATGACTTCTAGAGATTTCGTTTTGGAAATCATTGAATGTTTTTCACGTAATTTGGCCTCTGACAAATCACAAATTGTGATTATCATGCAATACACAACAAGCGCAAAAATGGACCAATTGCGTCTTTTATTTCGGTCCAAAGACCCAAATTAAAAATTTAGTAAATTAACATGCATACATACGTTTTTTTCTTTAGAAGCCATTTTTTGTCCATTTATTCTTGGGTTTGCGTGTTTTTAAATAAAGATAAACCACAGTTGATAATAATAACATTTCGAAATCCATTGCGGCCGTTGATTCCGCCTATGACCGAAAATTTATCTCAGAACAAGCTTTTAGGTGATACGTTTAAGACGCTAAAAACCGCGTAGGGGTCATCCCATCCGTTCTAGAGAAATATGTGTATTGCAGCGCCCCCTGGTAGCTCATAGCCGTAATCCTTATCTAAGAATCTGCTCTAAGTTGATATCTATGTAACGTAAAAAACCGCATCAAGATCATCCCAGCCGTTTTGAATATACATATCTATTGCAGCGTCCCCTGGTAGCCTTATTTAATTATCTATTCGCAGGTGATACTCATGTAATGCAAAAAAAACCGAATCTAAATCAGTCCTTCGGTAAACTTTCCTCTTGAATCACTCCGTCCATTAGTGTTACCCATATGCCAATCCGTTTGGTAGTTTTTGAGTTTATCGCGTTCAGACAGATAGACAAACAGACGCGGCGGGGGACTTTATTTTACAATATGTATTGCAGATACGAAAGCTTTTGTAAAATTATAAAACGTAAAATATATTCTCAGGATACGTTATCAGCAATAGTAAGTGCAATAAAACGTTTAGAGATCGCAAATACGTAGATACGTTTTGGGGCATGTCGACCCTCGTCGGGCGTCCCGTGGGCTTATCAGCAACCAATTTGTGGGGCACCGCACCCTATTTATCCCGACTCAAAGGCACGTTGAAAATAAGACACGTGTAATACTTTATCGATAAGGTAATGTAAGTATTTGTATTTGTAACGCTCACAAAATATAGTAAAACGATAGTAAAGCGAAATCTTAACAAAAACTCGCTTTCTACACCAATAACGCCATCTACACGTGCGATCGCGCGCAACGTCAATTAACAGACAACACGCCGCGAAACACTAACACTTTAACTAACACTATACGCCGCGAATAAAAGATGATGCAGTTTAGTACATTAAATATCAGTACACCGCGAGGTTCGTAATACTAACTAAAAACACCAGCGCCAGCGCGACAAAAAGACATTCAGCGACGGACGTGCGTCGGACTGCCGACAAGGATGGCAGCTGACGTCAATTTAGGATAAGACCATTAGATCTGGTGGGTAGTAGGGGGTAGCACGAAAAATAGGAACTTGATTTCAGGACATGGGACAAAAATCCGCCTTGAGGATCGTGGTATCCCGGATGGCGTGACCAGTGTCTAAGTTTATTAAAATCACATAAATGTATTCAGGCAGATTGTAGCGCGTCGGACTGTATTTGTTGTTATGTAGGTGGCTGGAGTCTTCGTGGATCGGGAAATAAAAATACTCGAGCAGACGTATAACCGTGTATTGAACATTAAATCCGAGAAACAAGAGCGATCTTTGACATCGAATTTATAATATTTGTATTTGACAATTTATAATATTTAAATGTTGCCATGCGCAACATGCTGCGGCCTCACAAGAGGTTATCTTCTATAGGCAATATACATATTTTGTGTATGGCTCGAAGGTGTGTTTTTTGGTTAGAGGTTTTCACTTCTACTGCTCTCACTTTACCATCATGACCACTAATAACCTTTACAATTCTGGCCATAGGCCATGACATAGTCGGAATATTATCTTCCTTTAAAATAACTAGACTGCCTACTTTTACATTACAAGTTTCATTAAGCCACTTAGGTCTATTCTGTAAAACATTTAAGTAACACTTATGCCATACTTTCCAAAATTTTTGTTTTAACTGTGTACATAATTGCCAAAATTTTTGTTTATTTTGAGGTACATTAGATAGATCTTGTGCTGGGTACATAGTTAGTGAACTACCTATAATAAAATGACCTGGTGTCAAATAACAATAATCGTTGGGATCTGAAGACAATGGTAACAGAGGTCTCGAGTTGAGCACTGCTTCAATTTCAATAAGTACAGTATTCAGTTGTTCATAAGTTAAGACATTTTTTTGCAATATGCGTTTTAAATGATATTTGGTGCTCTTCACTGCCGATTCCCAAAGACCACCAAATGACGGGGAATAGCATGGGATATAGTGGAAATTTATGCCCTTTTGTGCCATGAAATCATGCACCTGCGCCTGGTGACTTTGTGAAGCGTGCAGCGAATAGAGTTCAACCAATTTACTATTTGCACTTTTAAATGTGCTTGCATTGTCGCAGTGGATTTCGATGGGTAGCCCTCGTCTTGAAATTAGCCTTCTTAAGCAAGCCAAAAACGTATCTGTTGTGAGATCAGAGGCCAGTTCCAAATGAACACATTTTGTCGTGAAACATACACTGACTAGAATATAGCCTTTTCCTATTACAGATCGTCTAATGCGAGAGAGTTTGACCTCAATTGGTCCAGCAAAATCCACTCCGATTTATGATTTTTTCAAAAGGTCGGCTAGTCATTGTGACTCGACTCGCAGGTAAAGAACCCATCAGCTGTCTCGCCACAGTGGCCTTTTGTCTAAAACATGTGACACATTTATGAGTAACTTTCTTTATTTCTACCAAACCGTTCACAATCCAAAACCTTTGATTCAAATTTGCAAGTAAGAGCCTAGGACCTGCATGCATTAATTTTTCGTGCTCACTTTTGATGAGCAAGGTGGTGATAATGGAACCTTTCGGTAGTATAACCGGGTGTTTTTGTTCATAAGTAATATCTGCATGATGGAGCCTTCCACCAACTCGCAAAAGCCCTAAGTCGTCTATAAAGGGATGTAAATTCTTTAGATTATCTTTCACGTTATGGCCTTTACGTATAGAGTCGATTTCAGCATGAAAATATTTAGTTTGTTCATGTCTGATTATTAGCATCAGAGATTGCTTGAATTCAGAGCAACTCAGGAAGTCTGTACTATATTTAGTTTTATTTTTATTTATGTTATTCAAAAATCTTAATATATATGCAAAAATTCTGACCATTTTGTTAATATCTGAATGGTTATGTAAGCGATCAAACAGATGACTGACAGTTCTTTTTTGCACCGCGCTACCGGAGAACGTCAAGTCATGCCTAACCTCTGGTAAATCGTGAGGTATATAAGTTTTACAGCATGAAAATTCATACTCACTGTTTTGCAGGAACTGTGGCCCATGCCACCATAGACTTATCCCTCCCAGCTCGCTGGGTTGGATACCCCTGCTGATCAAGTCCGCTGGATTTTCAGTCGTTCTTACATATAACCATCGCCATTTACTTGTGTGTTCGTGAATTACTTTTACTCTGTTTCCTATGTAAGGTTGGAGTTTCGTTATATCTTTATTTAGCCATCCAAGGACAATTTGTGAGTCACTGAACAGATAAACATTTTTTATATTAATTTTAAGCATTAAAGTTTCATAAGTTTTTACTACCAGTTTTGAAAGCAAAAGTGCAGCGTTCAGTTCGAGTCTAGGCACTGTCATACCTTTTTTTTGCACTGGATTTATCCTTGATTTGGAACAGAGTAAATGTACTTCAACTTTACCTGCTGTGTCAACTTGTCGCAGATATATACAGCACCCATAAGCAGTTGTACTGGAGGCATCTGCAAAGCCAATCAGCTCTGAAGCGTGTATTCTGTGTGTACTTATATTTCTATTTATAGAGATTGGCTCCATTTTATTTAATTCAGTTGTAAACTGCAGCCATTCTTGTTCGATCTCGGTTGGTGGACTGTCCTTCCAATCAAGCTTTGACAGCCACAACTTTTGCATTATGGCCTTCGCAGTGACCACAATTGGGCTTGCGAACCCCATGGGATCATAAATTTTCCCTATGTAACTAAGTATACTTCTTTTTGTGACCTTTTCTGAGTTGAACGCCTCTGGGGATGAGATAATAAAGTGATCATTTTTAATATTTATTTGCAACCCTAGAGCTTTCATTGTTAAATTATCTTTTTGCAAGTCTAAGCTATCAAAATGCTGCTGATCTGCTGGGATATTTGACAAGATTCGTTCATCATTTGATGACCATTTGTGGGTGTTGAAACCACCCTTTTTTAACAGATTGCATAGTTGGTCCCTTGCTGTGATAATTGTACTCAAATTGTCATTTGAATAAATGATGTCATCGACATAACTATGGTTTTTTATTACATTTGAAGCTAGAGGGTGGCAATTTTCATACCTCTTTGCTAGCTCATATAAGCACCTTGTTGCTATGTAACTTGATGACTTTAAGCCATACGTCACCGTGTCCAGTCTAATACATTTTATTGGTTCTCTAGGATTGTCTCTCCAAAGAATGTTTTGAAGGGAAGTAAATGCTGAATCTACTCTTATGTTTCTAAACATACGCCTAATGTCAGTTGTAAATGTGTACTTTCCTAAACGAAATAGTAATATAATTTCAAATAAACTACGTTGAACAATTGGTCCATTTAATTGTAAATCGTTCAATGAAATTTTCTTATTAGTCCGCATTGAACCATCGAAAACTGTGCGCAATTTTGTTGTTTTGCTGTTTTCGTTGAACACTGCATGATGGGGGAGAAAGTAAACTGCTTGTTTATTCAAATCATATGACTCAATGTCAACATAGTGACCATGATTGAGAGACAAATATTCGTGAATAAAATTTTTATACTGGGACAATAACTCTGTGTTCGCATGAAGCTTTTTCTCTAAATTAAGAAATCTTTTTAACGCAAAATGAAAAGACTGCCCCAATATCTCATTGACCTCCGACAATTTTACTTTCAAAGGTAATGCAACTTCAAATTGATTGTTATTTAATTTGACCGTTGATTGAAAAATCTCTTCGCAGAGCTCATGCTCTGAAGTTTTCTCATTGAGAATTTCAGGGACCTTTTCATTGGCCCAAAATTGGGCTAATATTTCATTAAGTGAGAACTCGCATTTTAAAACAACTTTGTTGCATGTTGGTCGAGATAGACATTGGGGCAAGTTACCTGCTACAATGCTACCAAACACAGTGTCAATTATATGTAGACTACTATGCTGCAATGTGGGGCAAGAGCTCGTGTGGTCTCCCTGTTGTGGCTGCGTAGAACTTGCTGATTGTGCAACCTTGACGAGTTGCCTCGGCTGGTATGGCAGTAGTGCCTGAAAAAACACATCACATCCGATTAGCATATGGATTTCAGAATTCACATTAAATTTTTCATCAGCTAAACTAACGTCTGAAGGAATTGTAAATTCAGAAATATCAAATGTATATTGAGGTAAGTTACAAGTTATTCTGTCTATAATTTGACAAGTTATCATTGTTTTAAATGGACTTTTTAACGAAAAAATCTCTAATTGAATGCAAGCGTTCATCTTGCTTTTTGCATTGGCAATGCCAATGATGTTTATGTCGTTGTGTTGAGATTTTAATCCCAACAATTGAACGACTTTTGAGGTGACGAAAGACACCTGTGAACCGCTGTCCATGAGAGCCTTGACATGATATTCGGTGCCATCTCTGCCCACCAGTGTTATTCTTGCTGTGGGAAGAAGCACATTATTATTTATGTTTCCTAATAATGTGACAGGTGTTGCAGGTGTAGGCGGGTTGCAGTGCACCAGAGTGTTGTGATTACCCTTGCACTCGGAGCACCGAAAATGAAACCTACATTTCCCTGAATGTGTACCTAAACATATGTTGCACATTTTATTTTGTTCAATGAATTTTATTCTGTCTATGTTTGTTTGCATTTGAAATTTTTTGCAATTAAATAATTTATGTTCTTTTGACTTACAGTAATTGCATGTTCCCACGATGACGTGTGCTGTCACCTTACTGCTGCTTGGACGCTGTGCCTGGCGGTGACCTTGAGTGTGACCTTGCTCGACATTTTCTAAAGCGAGCGCTCGCTTTTCTAAATATTTCAGGAATTCTTCTAGCTTTGGCTCGGTGTCATGGTCACGCTCGAGCTGGTATGCCCGCGCAGTGAACGCATCTAGTTTGCGCGTCAATACACACATTAGCATTACGTCCCAATACTTACTGTTGGGTTCATGATTTTTAATAGCGGCTAATTGTTGCCTGACAGACGATACAAAGTCCCTCAAGTTGCATGCCGTTGACCTAACTATAGGTTTTAAATCTAATATTTGGCCTATGTGTTCAGCAGTTATTCTATATTTGTTTTCATACCGATCTGCTAAAAGCTTTAGTGCCTCGTCATAACTTGCGGCTGTAACTGGTAAGTTCTTTACCAAGTCTAAAGGTTCGCCACTTAAATAAGACCGTAAATAATAAAATTTCTGAATAACATCAAGGCCTATGTCATTGTGAATCATAGATTTGAAAAGATTGATGAACGGCATGTATTCTGTGAACCTACCATCAAAGGCCTTTATCGAAATAGGAGGCAATTTTTTAGTTAGCGTTACAGGTGGACCGGCAGACTGTGAAGTCGGTGTAACGGAAGTTTTGAGCTTAATGGCCTCGTCAAGTGCGGTTAAAATTTGATAGTAATTGTTTTCGACGCGGTCAACTTTCTCATCGTCGCGTGGGTTGAGAAAAAGAATATCTTGGCAAATTCTTTCGTAATCAGCAAACGCTGTAATCAATCGCTGGCGTTTGGTGTTTAAATATTGAAAAGAATATTGGCTCAAATCTTCTTCTACGCACGAGAGTAACCTAGTAATGGTACCTTTTAGATAGCCACGCGCCGCAATCTTTTTACTTAGTTCCTCCATCTTTCCGGCTGCCAATCCACTTGCGCCACTAGACTCGGTCATTATTTTCTAATTTTTAGCGATGAATTTACAAAAATTTACAAACTAGAGTACACTTTACAGAAACGACATGAAAAAAATGAAAAAAAACAATACACGACACACGACGCCTCACGTAAGGCACACGCGCATTCACGATGCAGTTTTGAATTTTTGAACGGGAGCTTGGAACTTGGAACCGAGAGTAGTTTTTCTTGCTCGGTCTTGGGCTCTTCGCTAATTGCGTCTTTTTCTTTCTGCTTTGTTAACGTTTATCGCCGAGTGAAATTTATCTAACGACAGTAGCTCGGAGATTCGTGTGTAGCGATGTCTTGCGTTTCTATTGTTCTTGTAAAGATTGTCGGAAATCGCGTTATGAAATTGACGGCTATACCCTCGCTGCTCGTAGCCAACAAATATGGCCGAGCGGTTCGTTTGACTTTTGCTCACCGCTTGAATCCAATTGTATTGGTTTCGCTATTTTTTTCCTTTTGCGAAGATTCTTCTTTGTGAAATGTCGAAGGACCATGTAGCGCGTCGGACTGTATTTGTTGTTATGTAGGTGGCTGGAGTCTTCGTGGATCGGGAAATAAAAATACTCGAGCAGACGTATAACCGTGTATTGAACATTAAATCCGAGAAACAAGAGCGATCTTTGACATCGAATTTATAATATTTGTATTTGACAATTTATAATATTTAAATGTTGCCATGCGCAACACAGATACATTAGCCAAAATAAATAATAAAAAGTCGAAATATGATTTGGCCTTTTCACACGCGTCTCCGTATAGAATTCGCATATCTAAGTATAGAAATCTATGACATCGCCGAAGAACCGAAGAAACATCCCGGTGGTCCAGCGAGGCCGGCAGCGAGGTGGCGAAGAAGCCAGCTGTACCGATCCTCGGGCGATGTCGTCTCACTGGCAGCAGACCTACATCGCGCCAGTGCTGCGCGTTCAATGTCAAACGGTACGGTCCATGTTTACGAGGCCCTGCCTCGATCTAAAGTTATAATGAAAATCATCGCGAATTCCCGGTTCCGTACATATACCTCTTATAGGTGGAATAAAGACTTTAAGATTTCTCTTTGTAATGTTAATATGAAATTACACGACGCATATCGCCATTGTCTATATTCGTGTATAATTGTACGTATTTAAAAGAAAAGTAAATATGTTTTAACCCAATAAAGTCTGAGTTTTACTTCTGCTCGTCTAGCACACAACATTCCGACACCTTGTTTCGCACATACGGTCCTTTAAATAAAAGTTCTTTATCTGCTGACTGGACTCACTCCAGGACACGCTAAATACATCGTACTATGAAATTTCTAACGTAAGTAACGTCATATTGTAATACGCGCGTTGGCGACGCCGATCTCGCATCATCCACATAATAAAATATAAAACGTCAATCTAACATGTTACATATTGCTGTTTGAATATCCGGTATATTTCAATCGATATAAGGGATTAGGTATTAAAATCTTTTTATTTTTGTTATCGGTCCCCGAGGGCGTAAACTTTTTTGACAAATCCACCCATGGATTGCATTACTGAATATACATTATATGCAAGCTCTATCAAAATCACTGTTTATAAGTAAAATTCTGACGGAAACACCGGACTAAAATATACATTAAATTGAGTACAGATATGCGTAGTTTACCAAGAAATCTTTTTGAAAACTAGAGATGAGCCAACGTCTAGCTCACTGCGAACTATAGAGTATATTGCATTCGTAACGTATTAGCATGGACATAAAAGGAGATACCGCATTATAACAACACTAATGTGAGGAAGAAAACATCAAATATACGCCACTTGATTTTTAGAAATATTCACTGTGAAGTAGAATTTAGAGTGAGCCATATGTGAAATTCGTATTGAAAAATTAAAGATTCTGTAATTACATTTCATGTGCAATTTAACAAAATGTTGTTTAAAACTATGTTATTGACGTAATCACAGAGTCTGATATTTTGTTCACGTTTTCGATCGTTTTGAAGTATGAGACGCTACATCTTGATTATTATGATATCTAAGCTTATTAGCAATTATTTCCTTAATAAGTTCATAAACTTTGCAACACAGAATATAAATTCATAAATACAAATACATTTTACAAATATATCATTTAAATTTAAAAAAATAATATATATTTAGATTAACAGGGATACGTAGTTTACTTATTGCATATAAGTACTCTATTGCCGTCATTTCTTAGCTCGGTGAACACAAAAAACAGTAGGTTAACTTGCTACACAGAAAAAAAGAATTCTGGAAGGTATCTTTGCTTTTGAACCATAATTTAGGTTGATTTGAATTTATTATGAAAGAAAAGAAATGAGCCCTGGCTTTACGTGTCACGGTGAAAGTACAGTGGATTTTCCGCCAATGAATTTTCAAATAACTTTAGCGGCATAAAAAGTTTAATCTAATTTGTTTCGGTCGTAATCTCGCTCGATCGTAATACGAATATCGGAAAACATTATTTTTAAAAACGTGCCTCAATTCTATGTAGTTGTATAGTATAGCAGCTTCAAAACAGAATCATCACTTGCTCTACGGACTTTTTATTTTACAGTTTATGAAATCCTCGTAAAAACTAGAAATAAAAAATTCCTATGACGAAATGCAATCTCATGTCATTTCCCACATGTTAGTCTCATTATGATTGTTGACAAATGGAACGAAACGAGCGATGTAAAACAAACATAATATATAATTACACATATAGTTAGTACATGTTTACTATAAAATACTTATGTATTTATTGAACATGTTTGAAAATAAATATTTTATACCCGTATCCTACACATGGATGTACATCATGGAGATACCGCGACGCGAACACAAAATTGGGAGCAAAAAATTTACGCCTTGGACCAAATATACGTTACTCGTTGTTTTATTCATTGTAAAGTAAAATTTAGTGTAACCAAAATGTAAAATTCGCACTAAAAAAATTAACGGATCTCCTGCTTTCACACGAACTTGACATTGGAAATGAACCTAACGGAATGAAGTAAACACACATATTTTGGATAATATTTTTCGAAATAAATTTTTTTCGCAAAAAAAATAACACAACTGTATCTGAAAAACCTTAAAAATTCGAAATATTATAACATTCTGTACGACATTTCGATCGAACAAACCGAATTAGTACGAAATGTAACACCGACGCATATCTGACTTCCAACTAAGGGCACCCTTAACCACTACTTCCGTTTGTCCGATTCTAACAATTATAGTCTCAATCGATCCCCCGTCTAATTACCCCGAGCTGTTTTTTTATTTTTTTCTTATTCAAACCTAGTTCTCGAGATATCGGGCTCCCAAAATAAAAATCGGGGAAAAAAATTACGAATTATTTCGTTTATTGCCGATATTTTTTTTATTTTTGAATTTTTTCCAAATTGGTCTTTGCCATCTTGTAGAGATCGGCGAGCTCTACAAGATGGCATTCATCCCGAAGAAGTTCATCCCGATATCTTGAAAACTCTTTGTGCAATCTGCCTGTCTCACAATACTCCAACGAAATGAAAGTCATTTTCACTGACAAAAGTCATTTTCAATGACAATAACGTTCTGATATTACATTTCAAGCGTAATTTAAAAAAAAAATTGTTTAAAAATATTTAAAACTAAGTCAGTGCCTCGGGTCAGTGACATACGGTCTGTCTAATCACTGACTGTAATTTTGCTCTCATTTTCGTTCGTTTCCAAGAATGATAAGCTCCATGTTGATTATTAAGCTAGTTAAGCTCGTAGATTATATTTATTATTAAATATTAATAAAACACATCGTGTTTGAGCTCGTTTGAATTGTTGCGTCGAAATGACTCTTCGAAATAATAATAACGCATACATCACAACAACGTCTAGGCCCCAAACTAAGCATTAGCTTGTATTTTGGGTACATCATAATCATCAGCCCATTTTACCCCACTGCAGGGGTTTAGGCCTCCCCCAGGTTGAAGAGGGGTTTAGAGCTTAAATCCACCACGCTACTCCACTGCGGGTTGGGGATTGTAACGACCGCCATCTATTAACGTGCTCTCCGAGACACGGAGTCAGTGATAGTTAATGTACTTAAGTCAGAAAACCTCATTGGTACACACCCGGATTCCAACCATGGCCCTAGGGCCTTATAAATTTGAAACAGGTTCGTTGCGCTCTGGGCTATCACAATCATATTGGGTACATCACATGCATATACCAAGACCCGGTAACAGTATCAATATTCATCATATAAATACTGACCCGACCTGGGATTCGAACCCGGGAGCTATATATATATATATATATATATATATAGCGACGACCGCTTAGCCTAGTGGGTAGCGACCCTATAAATCAAAAAGGTATTTATTGAGTGTTATTATTGTATATTATTACATATATATATATATATATGTAATAATATATATATATATATATATATATGTATTATAATAATATACAATAATAACACTCAATAAATACCTTTTTGATTTTAGTGTTATTATTGTATATTATTACATATATATATATATTATAATAATATACAATAATAACACTCAATAAATACCTTTTTGATTTATACTATACTACGCATAGAGTTGTAACTTATTTGATGAGTCTCATGGTCTGCCTGAACCAAAACGATGTTCATATGTAACACTCGAGTAGAACTTAAAGTAAGTTCTATTTCCTGCCCCTTAAAGGCACTTATGTTTGATTAAAAACCAAAAAAAAATACTTTTTGATGTAAAATTGAGAGGGTGCAAGGCTGAACCGATTTCATTGAAACTTCACAGATATGATAAAAAGATTATCAGAAGTTACATACAATACTTTTTGTTTATGTGTCTGTCTGTCCGTCCGTCTGTTCGTTCGAACTGATTTCCGAAAGGGCTGAACTTATTCCAATGAAACTTTCAAAGATGTGATTAAAATATTGTCAGGAGTGACATACAATACTTTTTGTCTGTCTGTCTGTCTGTCTGTATGTGTGTTCAAGCTAAACTTTTAAAGATTTTAATGAAACTATGCAAACATTAAAAATAGGTTGTCAGGAGTGATATAGGAAACTTTTTGTACGTGTGGTTGTCTGTATGTCTGTATGTCTTTTGCCATCTTGTAGAGCTCGCCGAGCTGCGTCTTTTGACTCCACGTTCATCCCGATATCTTGAAAACTCTTTGTGCAATCTGCCTGTCTCACAAAACTCCCAAATAACCCTCTATACTTCAACGAAATGAAAGTCATTTCCAATGACAAAAAATCATTTTCAATGATAAAAGTAGGTTATCAGTTATATCATCAGGACCGACTTATGGGATAGCTATCTTTATGCTAAAATGGCTAAAAATGTTACAATGTTCTGAAGCGTCGCGTTCCTTCAACTGTTCCGGTACCACTGTGTAGTTAACGCGAGCGAAGCCGCAGGCGAAAAGCTAGTTGCAAATAAAATTTACTCAGTATAGCTTTACTGTTCTTCATGAAAAGCAATTGAATGATTCGCTATTTATAAAGATTTTTTTTATTACTTACCAAAGTTTTTCTAGACATTTTGTATTATTACTCAAAGACTTCATTTGAAATGAGGAACGAAAGAACGAAAATTTGTATTGAAAGCTATGAATCCTGTGCGTACCTAAATGCGCGTGTCAACTTCATCTCTTGAAGAAAATATGAATGCAAAAGTGAAGTCTTTGCTCCAGGTCGTAACAGAGCAACGAAACAACGTAATTTTTGCAGGAAGATAGGTCAAAGAGAAAATACCTCGTCCCACGGGAACATTTATTCACAAAATTTTAATCAAACGGTTAAGCTGCGGCATAATTAATATTTCAGCCACCTAACAGTATGTAAAAAGAAAATCACTTTTTATTTTACGTAGAGTACGAATAATGGACGTTTAATAATAATGATATAATAATGAACAGAGGAACACATCGGTTACTTTTTCCCGTAGAATAATAGAAAATAGAACACGAACGGTACTTTACGCATTTAAAATCACCATTCCATACATATACGTCAACTTTTATTTTGTAAATTACATAGAGTAAATTAATTTGACAATCGAAGTTAAATTACGCAATTACGCGGGGTTGAAGACCGGCGCGCGGGGACCCCGTGCACTGAAACTCGCCATCTCATACGAGCTAACTAGAGTTTGAAAATCAGTAACAATCAACTAATAAAACTTATTCGTCTCTGGGTAGCATTAATTTGACAGTATGGTTTTAAAGAGCCATAAATGTCACTTCACAGTATCGAAACGACTTTATGCAATTTTGCGGGGTTGTAGACCGGCACGCGAGAATTTGCCCAGGCTGAGAGGGGACTTGGAGCTTAAATCCACCACGCTGCTCCACTGCGTGTTGGGGATTGTAACGACCACCATCTATAGACAGCGTCCGGGGCTAACTGCTTAACGTGCTCTCCGAGGCACGGAGTCATAATACATGACAACAACGTCTAGGCCCCAAACTAAGCATTAGCTTGTGTTTTGGGTATCAAGCGAAGACACAACATACATATAACAACCAAGACCCGGTACCAGTATAAATATTCATCATATAAATACTGATCATACGGAATACGAAATACTAAATACGGAGTCAGTGATAGTAGTCAGTAAAATAAATATTATATCATATCTAAACTAGTTTATTTTAAAACTAAAAGCAAATGTATAATACTATAAGCAAAGGTACTATTAAAATTAAAAGTTTTCGTGGCTCTTTAAATATTTGGAAATTTTGTTAATTGTAAATTGGCTCTTTCATCTCAAAAGATTGCGGACCACCGAGTCAGGTAAACTGTAACGAGGTCAAGTCTGTAGATTGGTTTTATTTAAAAATTATGTTTTAGTTGAACATGACTAACGATACAGAGACGAAAACGCAATTTTCGTCTGTCTCTCTGTCCCACTGTCTGTGTATGTGTCGTAGGCACTCGTAGGATGATTTGAGAATTCGAATTTTTGCGAAAACCCTAGGTATATTGCAAAAACACGGATAATTAGACAGTAGCTAAAACATATGCAAATCTTACTGGAAAAAGATAGAGTTTTTGCAAAAACGCGAGTCGCTCTAGTAACATTGAATACTCGTATCCTTAACTCTGATTGGCTAGATTTTTGCTTACTGACCAAATCATATTCTGATTGGTTCCTAGTTTTACCCTGTGAGCTTTGAAGTATTAGATCATTGAGTTATGAAGTCTTAGAAATAACAATATCGATTTATAGAAACTTTTGCACACTTTTAACCACATTCAAAACATAAGACTGCTGAGTTGCTCTCAAAAACATAAACAAAACAACATGCGTGATTGATTGACATTTAAAACGTCAACCAATCACCGGAAGTCTCGTTTTGGGCGCTCTGACCGGCCAATCAGCGTTCTTATTTCATAATAGTTAACGTTTCGTTTCGCAGTATTACTATAGAGACTAGTGTTTTTGTAAAAACCCTAACTTTTCCCAGTAAGATTGAGAAATGTTTTCATTATTGTCTAATTATCCGTGTTTTTGCAAAATCCTTATGGTTTTCGCGAAAATTCGAATTATCAAATCATCCTGCGACATATGCATCACGCAAAATCTATTGAACAGATTTTGATGTTTGGTGCAAAAATAACTTAGTACCCGAGTCAACATAAAAAAAGAAATTTAACCGCTACTATGTGTCTGGAGGTATGTTTGTTACTTTTTATGGTCAAACCAGTGATTTTGATAAAACTTGGTGAGACGTTATGACTCAAATAGAGGCGAAAACGAAAACGGCCACTTATAAAAATAAATTTGTCTGTTCGTCACTGTCTGTGCTCGCATCATATAAAACTACTGGACAGATTTTGATGAAATTTAGTATGAAGATAACTTAAATTTAACTCTTAAAGTCAATTCTAGAATTTTCGTGAAGCAAACCGTTCAAATCTGAATCCATTTTCAGAGTTGTCGCCGGCGAGACGGTATAGCTAGCAACAGTTATCTAGCAACGATTGTTGACTTAGTTTTGAATAGATTATTGTGCTGGTTACCGGCGCTGCATCGACGATCATCCGCGTCGTACCTTCTTGAGTTTTTTTTTTACAAACATTCTCAAGAAAAGAAGGAAGTCGGCAGTCGCAGCAGTACCTATATAGTTCGCACGATATAGAATACTGAAACTGGAGCTATACCAGCGAAAACATGTTCAGGGGAAGACTCTTGACGAATCACGACGTATGTAGCGACAGGAAAATAGACCAATAAAGAACACTATGATAGGGAAGTCGAAGTGAAAACTTCTTTGGGCGTACTTTTCTGAACAGTGGACGAAATAGCTAGCCATCACAGGCTCCGTCCGATGATGCTGAATCGGGTGTACCTACAGTTCCAATCAACCTTTATGGCGGATGTGAACATAGGCACAACTCGCGTCGCAGTAACCAGTTTTAGGTGTAGCGGGACGCAGTGGAGCGAGGGGCATATGACTGAACTTGCGCAAGCATGCATAAAGCGTTGTACTCCGATCCGCCATAAAGTTTGATTGGAACTATACGTACTTGACGTTTTCTGTCTAACAAGGAGTGCAACGTTTTCAAGAATTACATTTTATTGTTATGCATTGTAGTTCGTGTATGTTTTGTACAGGTACTTATGATCAGCGTCATATTTCAAGTGTAATTTCAAGGTATAATGTGTGTAGGTAGGCATAGTTAGTATTTAGTACCATAAGTACGTACTTTCTTTGAGAGTAGTTAATGCATAGCGTATGTTTTTTATACCACATCATATCAGCCCATTATGCCCCACTGCAGGGCTTAAGCCTCATTTCGGAATGAGGGTGCTTGGAGCTTAATCTACACCGCTGCTCCAGTGCGGATTGGTAGTTTTTTTGGTTGGTGGTGTGGTTGATGGGTTTTTGTAGGTATATTTGTATAGTTTTTGCTTCTACCGTGTGTTCATAAGCATACACCCAGTTTGTTTTCAATCCGTATTCAATATTAATAGTGTACGCAATAAAATTTAATGTAATAGCAAATCTGCCAGCGAGGACCTCTTTCTCTTCTGCTATAGTGATAAAAGACCAATAAAACTTTATTTCACGATTTATCCAAAGTAAAGGGCCGGCTCGGGACAGCGCACCCGTTTGATTCATCGCTCGGTTGAAATCGGCAAGTTTCACCATAAATCTGAAATTTAACGCGACATTGCCTCACGAGTCGATCGATGCTGATAACGTTCGTCAGGGATTCGTCATGCGATATTATTTTGCTGCCAATAACATCACCGTACTAATAAGATAGCTTCCTCCTTGTTGGCAATAGGATCCTTGAGTGTGAGTTATAAATCATATAAAGTTTTGTCCCATTGTAAATATTCTATTGGTTCTTCTTAAACAAAATTGAGTGGGGCAAGCTTGCCTTGTGAAAAATAAAATAATGGCAATTTCTTAAAGAAAAAAAAAATATTTAAACTTTTGTCATTCAGTTACCTTAAGGTAAAATATGTTGAGTGAGAGTTTGTGATCGACCAAATAAGCGTAAACTAATAATAAAACGCCTAAGTAATCAGAGCCCACAAAAATATACAATACATGCAAAAGAAAACGCAAACTTGATTTTGTTATTTCATCACCTGCTTTCGCTTTGTGCAATTTTCTTGCGAACCATTTGCCTTACGTATTACTAAAACGATAATACGTGTAATCAAAGTTGTAGCTAGGTAGTAGGAAGCTTTTTTTAAATACCTACCGATAGACAGATTCCTTTTTGCAAATTTTGTTTGTTTTTTGTAAGGAGGAAGTTAATTCGCAAATTAAATTACTATTTAAAATTTGAAAAGATTTTCTCATTGAAAACTAGTGTTAAATACGATTTTTTTTGTACACATAAAAACTACTGAACCAATTTTCTAAACACTTCAAGACTGCTTAGTATTTATTGCATGAAACTTTCATCATCATCATCAGCCCATTTTACCCCACTGTAGGGGCTTAGGCCTCCTCCAGGGTGAGGAGAGGGTTTGGAGCTTAAATCCACCACGCTACTCCACTGCGGGTTGGGGATTATAACGACCACCATCTATTGACAGCGTCCGGGACCGACTGCTTAACGTGCTCTCCGAGGCACGGAGTCAGTGGTAGTTAATGTACTTAAGTCAGAAAAACTCATTTGTATACGCCCGGATTCGAACCATGGCCTTATAAATTTGAGACAGGTTCGTTGCGCTCTGGGCTATCACGACACTGAAACGCTCGCATGAAACTTTGTCGCCGACAAAACATAGATTGTTGCTGAAGATTAATCCTTAAACCTAGTCGGTTACATTCATAATTTCCTCCTTAAACTTATTTAACTGGTGATAACTTTTAACTGCTGCACTATTATGAACTCATGTTACAACCAGAAAAAATAAGCTAACCAACAGTGTCTATCCCATGGAAATGGGATAGGCGTTTCTCGAGTTTTGATTCTATTTAAAAGAAATACTTACCGATTTTATTTTATAAACTACTTACTGCCAACTGCTGCGTCTGCATGTGTGAACTACAGGATTTAATGATTAAAGATTTAGGTAGTTAAATAAATGTAAAAATAAGTAAGTATATTTTTTTATTTTTTGTATTCAATTTGTTTGCTAAAAAATTCGTTACCAAACGTACGTTTTGGAGAGTCCTGGCTTTAAATACACAATCCTTTTCAAGAGTACACATTAGAAACCAAACGCGGCCGTAGTGCTAGGTTGTGATCTTTAACGCCTGTCCAAACTTCGTAGTGAATGCAAGTTATATACCTAACTGTAAATTCTAAAAATACTAAAACCTTAATATCGTTGTAAGTACCTAGTAGGTACATGTTTATCAATTAATTAACACCCTTGTCCAAGTTGCTCGCCGGCCCAACCTTTATATAAACTCTATCTATATAATACCTACGTACCTACCTACTCAGTTTTGAACTGTTGCGTGATTAATATATAAATCTTTTATTCTAATAGCTACATAAAAACTTACAAAAATCTTCCTATAGGGATTCTATTCTACTTCTTGTATTACTAACCAACAAATAACATAGGACCTAATTACCTCTTACTGAGCCTACTCCTGCTACATAAAGATTAATACTTAGGTAGATGTGTCTTCAATTCGTCTCGAAGCAGAAGTCCGAAGAATATTGCTATAAAGTTAGTATTTTTCATAAAAAATAGGTTAATTACACCTAGGACATCCCACAGAGCGTCATCTAGTCCCAAAGTAAGTATTACGCTTGTATTAGGGGGTACTAGACAACTGCTAAACATATTTAAATACTATTTTATAATATATACATATATATATATATATACTTTTCACACCCAGACACAAAACAAAAAGACATGTTTAAAATATTTTTCCCGGGCGGCAATCGAACCCGCTACCCTTGGCTCCGCAGTTAGAGTAGGCTAATCGGTCAATCCGTCGATTAGTAATTCACAAGGAATATGGCTGAGATAACGACACATGAAGAAATATAATAGTAATACTGGGTATTTGTATCATGACGTATTACAAAAGTCGCTGTTCGCCAACCTTTATGGGAGAGCTAATAGTATAAAATGTAAATTCACTGTTTAAAGAGGAGTTTAAACATCTACCGATTGAGCAGTTTTTATAAGTTTTCTTTCCGTGCACCATTTCTGTCGATAATCGTAAGCCCGGTCGCTCGCATGAAAGCCAAAAACATGCGTAGTATAACATCTGCAGCGCGCGGCACTATAGAACTCGGGCAATCGAAGCGTGTCATACACGATGAAAGTAGGTACTATTTTGATTTCAAAATGATCAAAATAATTACAATATCAGAATCATCATATTAGTCGTCTAATAAATCTATTAATAAATCTGTAATATTCATATGATTACTTTGTATATATAATTCAGATATAGAATTGTATGTAGAATTTCAGGAGTGGAAACAGACAGGACCCGCAAGCTGTTTCGTCGAATATTTTATAGACATTTTTGAGAATTCGCTCTTGTCTTCTCTGGCACTTAGGAACGTGTCGGGGAAGAGGGATTGCAATGGAGATAGCGATTTAAAGCCGCATATTTCACAGCCCCGGAAAACGGCGATGTTTAATTCTGTGTAAATAAAGGATATAAACTAATCTAGTATTTTCCGACATCAGTTGAGGTTTAAACCAATAAATTGATATTAACTTTATTCCATATAATTTTATTTTATAGATACACAGTTTTTTTTATAAAATTATCTAGAAAAACAACCATTCATTTCCATGGCAAACAACCAAACAAAATGAAACATTCAATGAAACTGGTAATATCAAGAAATATCTATGAAATCTACTCGAAGGAATTACAACAAATTAGTATGTTATTTATTCTAAAAGTTAATGAAAAAAAAAAAATTAAATGAATATGAAATTATAATTTTATAATCACTGGTAAAACGAAGTTTGTACACATGACAAAATTTATTTAATAAGTATTTGAAATACTTTGTAAAAATTAAATAAAGCTAAAGAAAATATAGAAATATCTGTTCTAACTAGTAGTCAGTAAGAATTTGTTGACATATTACATTATAAATTCAACAATAAAATATGTATATAAGTAGCTAAACCACTACAGGGGAGCATTCTTTTATCATCAAAAACAAAAATCATTGGTAGTATTGGGCTCACAAGATCTGTTTAGTTTGAGGCGAAACGCTAACTTCACTGAGGACCTCACAACACAGTGACCACCACTGCCCAAATCTGGAGATGACAGCAAATATATTACCTGGTTAGTTCAGTAACAGTTACTATTAGAGAACCCATTTTTTAAATTGATCTTATATGGAATACTACCAGAACCGATAGAAGTTTTTGATTTCTAAATGAATGCACCTTATTTGAAACTGTATGGTCATGCGTAAAAGGTATGAATCTCTCATAAAAATTGCACATTATTCATTATCAATATTTATCCAAATCTAATGAGACAATTTTAAATACCGTCGAAAGTATTTAGAGAATTTAGTAAAAAATTTAAAACAAATACAATAATGTAGACTTTGAGGCTGTCATTTTCATAAAAACATAGAGCTGAACCGAATGAGCTGTGTGTTCCTCTAAACATTTACTCTTGAATTGTCTATCTGAAAAGTTAAAATAAAATTATTAATCTCATAGAGTTCAGAATGTGACTCTCATTCGTTCATATAATAATAATAATGAAATTTATTTAGGAACTATAAGAATTCACAAATAGTTTATAACCTAAAACCTAATATGAACCCGCGTATTTAGGTGAACCGTTCTTATAATGTTTTAACATATGGACACTATGGCTAGTCTAGTCCTGAGGTAATGGACAGACGAGCCAACCATGAACCGTGAGCCAACATATCATCCAGACTTCCACTGCTCAAGCTATGAAGAATGCTTGGCCAGACATGCTCGCCCGTATATCATCTACTGGAGTTTAAGTGTCCACACACATTTAATTTCTAAATGTCTTATTACTTTAATAGGTGAGCTCAAAAGGCGTCTCGCGCCAATATGTCACGGTGAGTTTTCGTGTTTCTTATTGTTTACAATTTAACTATAAGTGATGTCAATGTTTTTATTGAGTTATTTTTACTTAGCTTGTCAGAACTTTGTTTGTATTTAAAATTGTATTATTTTTAAAACCATTTTAAAAGAAGCAACGTCAAAAAAACTGTAAAAAATTGGTGAAATGTATGATTACTACTTATTAATACATAAACATGATGTTGCTTAACAACTATTTATGTACAAAGCTCCAGCTCTGGCCCTTGATAAGGGTGGAGCGAGATTGTCTTTTGGCGCCCTTTGGTCGACGCTTTCACTTCGTGTACAATTCTACTTCGGTTTTATGTTAAATAAATAATAATTTTCAAACGTTGTGAAGCCCTAATTTCAGCTGTACACGAAAGAGCTACCGCCCAAGTAATTTTTGGACTCTGTTCAAGGCTACTCTAGCCGCTCCAAGTTAAAAAAGTCTGTAAATCTACGGATTCATTTAGAGGCGTTGCCCAACGGTTTTTGAAAAATTTGTAATCGTTTTACGCATTTGGCTTTTTGGTGCCCCTTGCCACCTGGCGCCTAGAGCGACCGTTCCTTTCGCTCTACCCCAAGGCCGGCGCTGTATATACACATTTTCGTATGATACCTTTTTGTTAGTTATACAACTAATCGTAAATGTTCGAATGACATATTAAAGAGTTTTATTCAAAAATCGTACAGCATTCTGTTTGCGGGCAGATAATAATAATGATGTACATATACCTCTTTTTGGTGGTTTCCTCCTTAGCCTTTTTGTCGGCTTCCCGGCGTTTCGCCGCCTCCTCGCGCTGTTGACGGATGACTGCCAGTCGCGCTAGATCCGCTCTCGCCTGCTCCGTCTTTCCTTCCGCGTGCGCTTTTTGGTAAGCCGCTGCTGCGCGCTGGCGCTCGATTTCTTCGCGTTCGCGTCTAAATTTAATAAACAATTAATTTATTTTCACATCGGAAATGTTTAATCGGACGGTATGGCGAGCAATACGTCACAGAAACGATGTCAAGTAAATTGCGTACTGATCTCACGACATAGGAAAATTGTCGAAGTTTAGGGAAGGATGTAATTAAAATGGTTTACCGATAAAAATGTACTAGGCATAGGTGAAATTTTAAAAACACAATTGGATTTTTTAATTTTTAATGTACTAATTATAAAAACTTTAATGCAGTACATTTACAATGTTTCCTGGGAGTGTGTATTTTATTAAATAAATTATTTTAATCAAATACATTATAAATTTGGTTTCAAGTCTGCAATGAGCATTTTGTAGTAAATGAACATATATTGAAGATATGAATCTTGAACTGTGCTAAATTAGTAAATAGTGGAGTATGTAATTTTTATCTGTGAAATAATTTATTTAGTTTAAATGTAACAAATCAATTTGAGGAGAATGTCTGTGTGGTATGTTAGAGTAAAGAATTTAATGATTTATATAGTACAGATATGTAAGTGTTTACATGTGTAGTACTCATTAGCATGGATTAGTACAGTACACGGCCGTAAGTTATGCACACGAGTTCTAGAAAGCGGCTAAGTAATAAAACTATAGGTATCCTTATCGTTTTTTTTTATTTAATTACAAAACTATATTGTTTGACATTATTATAATTAAATAAAAAATTACAAATTATAATTTTATTCTTAAACTTGTTTTTATTTAACCGCTTTTTAGAACTCGTGTGCATGACTTACGGCCGCGTACCGTATATAGCTCGAGCAGTCATCTCTGGAAGGTTCTAGAGCTAGCATATACATTATAAACATATAAATTAGTATTCAGAAAATTCAGGTTTCATTTCATAACTTAAGTAGATCTAAGTTATGTACAATAACAACACAAATGTAGTAAACTTTCAAGTTCAGATTGAAAAAGAGTGCCAATAAAGAAATGAATTCTTTAATTTATTTTTAAGACACTTTGTCATATACTAAATCATGGTAAAAATATACCTACACAATACAAACACTGTGTTGTAGAATACATGAAGAGTGGTTGAGATTTCTTATATATTTTTAAATTGATCGTGAATGAGATATTACTGAATTATAATTGATAAATAAATTGCGAGTTTTATTTCACATTTATTTTATTGACAGATGCAGATCGAATATCACAAAAAAAAAACAAAAAACCTAATTCACAAACAAATGATAAACAAGTTCAACACTAAGCAATAATTAAACTTGATCTTAGTGAACACTGGATAGTTTCTGAGTTATTAAAACTTTTCGAGAATCATTCATATCTACAAATCTTATTTTTTATCGATTTGTTTTCTGATAGATATTCAAGATCCCGGGCGTGTACCAATGAGTTTTTCTGACTTAAGTCCACAATATCACTGACACCGTGCTTCGAAGGGCACGTTAAGCAGTCGGTCCCGGACGCTGTCAATAGATGGCGGTCGTTACAGTTCCCAGTGGAGCAGCGTGGTGGACTTAAGCTCCAAGCCCCCCTCCTCACCCTGGGGGAGGCCTAAGCCCCTGCAGTAGAGTAAAAATGGGCTGATGATGATGATGATGATGAGATATTCAAGAAAATTCTGTTATGATGTCTAATGAACCTTTTTTCTTTTCTAATAGGTACAATTACAATTTTCCCACAACTATTTTTTTTTGCTTACAATTTTTAGGTCACTATCAGGTGTTTACTAAGGTCGACTTTAATTATAATAGATATTACTACATTATAGACTTAATTAAATTGATTAAATAAAATAACCTTGACAATTGTGGTTTTTCTCCTTCGCCCAAATTGCTTAAAGTAGTCAGTTTCTTGTTCTTCTTAACTACTCTGTTTGGATTTTCTACTTCGATAAGACCTTGAACTCCTTTCGCCTTTACTGGGTGCTAGAAAGAAAGAATTATAATGTTACCCATGATAATACATATATCTACTGGATTCACAAACCAAAAGAATATTGCTCAACTAAATACTAAATCATAGCTTACAGGAAATCTCCCAATTTTTCTGTCTACCTATTAGTAACAGAATAAAAAAATATATAAAAATATAACAATTCTTTACACTTCTTTATTCAGTTCGTTTTAAATATGGAACATCATTGATGTGTTACTCGCTACTCTATGTGTATTGTAAAATATCTAAATCACCCACGACATGCCACCATTACGATGCATTATCTTATATTGACTGGAGTTTGTATTTAATTTGCTTTTGAATTTGAATTAGCTTTGTCGACTGCACTTGCAAGTTCTGTGCATTGTACAATCTATTTGTTCTCTACTCTAATCTGAGGGTTGGACAAGCACAACTCGGCAGCAGGTGGAGCAACACTATTGGTAATATTTTTTTAAGTATCACAAGACCACTATAATTTATTTCCAATTAATTCCAATATTAATATTGCACCAAATGTAAAATAATTATGTTGATAATATTTCGTATCAATTGACTTAAGTATCAGAACATGAATATAAATCAAGTAATACAAAGGAACTTGTTTGGTGTACCTTTTACACACCATCAATAATGTTATTACAGTTAACTACAAAGATGGTGCAGAAACACATGTTGTCAAACAACTCATTGTAAAATGACATTATATTTTATTAGTTTCTAACAGAAAATGTACAGAATCGGAATTTGAACTAACATCATCATCGCTGTCACTTTCATCACCGCTCGCTCCAGATCCAGATTTGCTTTCATTAGATTCTTCTTCACTAGAACTTTCTTGATGTTCCTTCTTCCACCTGTAAATAGTGTGAAGTCACAAATAAATTTTATTGAAATATATGTTTCATTAAATAAGTCATTAATGACTTTAAAGTAATAAAAACTGGTTGGCAGTTATAGGGACTGCCAAATTTTAATTTAAACATTATGAAATTTCAAATTTTAATACTAAAAGTTCTAAGTTGTCACTACTATTGGTAGTCCCTATAACTGGCAACCAGTCTTTTTGCTTTTTCTTTTTTTTTAATATCTATCTCTCTAAAGAACGCGAAATCAGTTAATAAAACCTTTACACTATTTATTATGACCTTTATCAGCACAGACTCAAAATTCATTTTCAATTTTCACATGTAATTAAGCATGTAATGTTGATGTTGCCTGATGTTGTCTGTGCTGTAATATTTAAACACTAGATGGCGCTATTATGAGCATGTAGTGACGTGAACCAATAAGATCGACCCCTACCAAAAAGTGCCCAACGCGGCAAAAGAATTTTTCACTTCAAAAATCAGTATATTTGTTAAGGTAAACAAAATGGGCCACAAACACATCAATTGTAACACATTATTACACTATCCCATCAGACAAGACAATAATAAGATGATTTCTTTCTTAACATGGATGCGCCATACTGAATGGACCAATTTTTCATTTGCCAATCCTAGTGACATAAGCTGAAATTAGGCCAATTGACTCATATTTTGGCCAAATATGTGGGCTGGTTAAGATATATTATGCAAATACTACCAGAAACCAAGTATGACTTTTAATTGTTTTTTTTTTTAGATTTTCAAATTTTCCTTGTTGTTGTTTTTTCCAAAATTGTTTCAATTTCAGGAACTGAGATCACTTCCTACAATAATCGTGAGGTTGCAAGGAATACACAGTAATTAAATTGAAACCTTTATGGCATTGATATTCATAAGACCTATTTTAAATATATATTTGAAAATTAAAATAACTATTGCAATTCAAATGTGTAAATGTAAAAATGTAATTTTTTTTAAATTCTAAAACAACAGTAGGGTTTCCAAAACTACCACCCTTTTAATATGTTTAAATATTTATTATTTAGAGTTGGTAGTAAAGAGAACGTGAAAGCCATCCAGACGCTTTTTGATCCATTCGAAATTTGGCCTAGTTAGACAGTTAGTTCACCATTTCTAAATAGATTTGGTCAGTATAGGATTGTTTATATGAATGCGTTGAGCGAAGCAACGAGCCACCCAGGAGATGAATATTGTAAAAGTAATTTACTGTTACGTGATTTAATGACAGTAATGCCTGAGTAACAAGTACATTAATTTGGATATTTTTCATTTCTGTATTAATAAAATTCTGAACCCGTACATAATATAAATAAACATAAGCTTGATAGTAGGTAGGTGCATGTCAAAATACTTCATCTATGTTTTATTATTTTTATATAATTTAAATTACAACTACCACAGCTTGTCACACTAACCTAGACAAGTTTTAAGTCATGATTGTGTCTGCAGGACATTTTGCGAAACAGTTCTGAATGGATCATATTAGTGTCAAGTAAGCCAGAATAAATGTTAGCATAATAAATACTTAAATTAAACAATACCATATTTTCATTATGCAACCACCAATATAAGAGCAACTGAGAATATCTCAGGAGGTCTGAAATTATGTGACATTAATCATAGCTATAAGCCTATCATAAGTCTCATAAAAAATGGGACTGTAGGCACTTTATTTAAACCTTGATGTTCTATGTCCACAAAACATCCGTTAGGACAAAAAAGTCTCGCATTTTGAAGAAACAATATTTCATAGTCTGGGTAGATTCAAAAAGCAAAGAGGATGAATAAACTTTCATAATTTTTTTGTAATATATGGCTATTACAATGGCAACATAAAACATAGCGATCTGTCGCTTTGCACGACTTTAATGCTAAATTAAATTTGTAGTTTAATTAGAATGTAATTTATAATGTTTAGTAAACTTCCATGTCAAAACAGTCAGGTTGGTTTTCAGCCACAAAGTATTAGAAGGTCATTCCCCATGGTCAAGACCCTCATAATTGAAACTAACCCCTCGCTATTGAAACTAAATACTTTGACTCAAATTTTTGAATATTCTAGGTGTCTTGGTTTTCTAGATCCTGGTACTTCTGAGCTGGTCGCCATGAGATCCTCATGACTGATGGCATTTACAAAGTACATTAGGAAATAAACTGATTTTGCAGTACAATTTGCATTTATTTGGCAATGAAATGTGTAGTAAACGAATTGGATAAGTTTAAAAAATTAAATTAATATATTTGTAAAATTACTTAAATAAATAAGCAATAATTTGACTTTTATTTTATTATTCCCGGTCAAATTCATAAAAATGTACTTTTAGCCTGTTTAATGGCAAAATAAAAACTGATTTGTGTGCTGTATTTTGTAGAAGAAATCTGGCAAGTTTCTAAAGCCATGATTGTTTAATTTGCTAATAATAAAATTCATAAGGTTTAAATCTTACTTTTGTTTCAGTTCCTCTTGTTTACGTTGTTCTTCTAACTCCTCAGGACTAGTGAATTTACGGTTTCGGCCTTTGTGATTGGTGTACTTTCCTGGAAAAACCGAAAACGTTGGCATGCTTTATTTTAACTTTCAAGTAATTGTTGCAGAAGAATGAATAGCGGAGTCATCGACATTTGTCAATTAGAATTATGTTCTGTAATAAGTACAGGTTATTCTAATGAGAAGCCAGAATACTTATTTGATTATTTTTAATTAACAATGTTTCCGTTTGTCTATGTTTATATTGTTAGAGGTTATAAAATAATAAAAATGAGGACATTTCAACATTAATTTGTTTTGTCATCATTTTTTTCGTCATGTTACCTATCTTAATAGCATGTTTGTACTTACCACGCGGCATGACGGAAGATTTATTAGTTAAATTACGTGAGAAATTATATACAGAAATACTGCGTACTACAGCAAAAAAAAACAAGTCCTAATAATAATTAATTGGCATTTGGCAAAATCGTAATTTTAATCAACAACCATCAATAGGTAGTTGCAAAGAATTTAGCATTTTGATATTTTGACGGAACATTGATTGAAGATTGAGTTTGGATTGAATGAACAAGATTTTGACGTTTTTTTTTTAATAGAGGATCATGTCACCATGGACGTAATACTAGTTCAGGATAGTGCACTCGGCTTTGCGAAACGAGAAGATGAAATAGCGAGATCCAAGTCCGTTTGTCTCTTTTCTGCTAGGGTGACAATAATTTGTTTTTATTTTTTTCTTCTCTCATCTTGACTTCTGTTGCTAGTGCTCTATAATAACAAATTTACTTAAAAAGAACTAATAAACGAGAAAAGATGACAAAAATCTGAATAGTGGATATGCGTGATGGAAAAGTTGGCAGCTAAAGAAAGATTTTTAAAGATTAAAAAAAGGTAAGAGAAAAATTTAAATAAAAATCAAGTTGCCGACACCTTAACAAACTGCCAAAGAACAACAATTGCGTGTCGAATCACATGGTTTCGTAGCCTTACCAAGAAAAAAAATCAATCACAAAGTAATCAAAAAGTGCATTAAGTCAAGTGCGTAATCCAGAAAATAATCAGAAATCAAAAACTTTGATCAAACTTATGATTTTGGTTCGTCATAAGTTTTTGTGTATAGTATCTACGCTATCTTCTATTATTATAAGCAAATTGTTTTATATTTTTCAAAACATAGTTTAAGAAAGTCAGTCACTAAAAGTGGCAACCCGTATTAAAATATGACCTATCGGCGAAGGATTGTCCCCTCCAAAATAAATTGTGAAACAGTTAGAACTCTTAAAAATCAAAGCTTCAAAGATAGATAGAGAACCTTAATCACCTTAATAAATTAGGGACAAGCTCCGCTTATATACAATAGCGCTTTGAATATAAATCTCCGATTCGATTACAGAAATAAAGGTACCTAGATTGTGATTTATAATTGGATGGCTGACCGCCTCTATTTACAAATTAATTAAGTTATACACGAGTAAGAAGCCAAGCACGACGTATTTTTGCACGCCCGGGTCCCCAGGATCCATTACTTAGGAAATATCTCGTTAAGAGGATCCCAATGTGCTTAAACACGCTGCACAGTAGATTGAGAATTTTCTAAATATCAATGTTTAATATATATTTCTTATAAATTTTGGCACGCTGTACTGCCTGCGAACGTGGGAACCTAATATTATAACTGTGTACAGGTGACCAGGTCCTTTCCTTTAAAAAAAAAACCAACAATATAAAAAATCCTCAATAATCCGGTGGATAAAAACTAATTTAAAATACTCAAGCTTCCGCAACAGTATTTCTAGGGCCAAAATGTCTTATCCATCCATCCATCAGCCCACATTCATCCACTGCTGGACATAGGCCTCTCCCAAGGCACGCCACACTTCTCTGTCCTCAGCCATTTTCATCCAGCCACTACCGGCAGCCAGCTTTATATCGTCGCCAGCTTTATGTCTTATACTTGAGAAATATTGGTTAAGTGGTAAAAGTAGTTTCGGGATAAAAAGTAGCCTATGTCATTTCTGACAACGGCCTTTTCATATCTACAAAGTTTCTATTAAATCGGATCACCAGTTTCGTAGATTAGCGGGAACAGACAGACAGACACTACGGTTTTATTTATATGGAAGATGGATTTATTACTTATCTTGCATTTAACTAAGGGATAATACAGTTTCCGTAAAGACCTTAACATTTTTATTTTATAAATTACAAACAAATCGCAATTTATTATTAGAAATCTGTCAAAAACTTGTTCTTGGTTCTCTCCTCAGGGCTGTTTTAAATTACACAGTGTAAGATTTATTACTGACCTGTCTTTTTATGCTATATTTGAAGTAGCCTGTGAAAAAATATTCCACAACCACCCAATGATTCTCTTCCACATTATCTTATACAACACTTTCTAACCATTTTTTAATGGAGATATGAAGAATATATTAAATACTTAAACCAAAAAACCAATGCAGGGTAAATTTTCACAAACCCAGTAATTTCAATTGACAAGTTGATTTTAGCTTACTAACTAATAAAACCAAAAGTAATACTTTTTAATGCTAGTAGAAATGTGATAACGTTTTAGGTCACATTTGGGACGGTGAACGTTTTGATCCATCGTCATCATACGATATCAATATAATAAGACGAATCGCATACTATATATATATAACAACCGCAACCAAGTTCGTGATGGGAAACAAATCATACTACATGCCGCGATCGGTCGGATGATCATCGTCCTGTTTACGGTAGGTCATCTATGTATATAATGAATATTGGTTTGTATTTTTTATTATCTATATGTTCCTATATAATCCTACGCTGAAACATTTGCCTGCGCTGGACTGATTCCTGCTGCTGATTCCTTTTCGCACTTATGTAATTACACATTTTAGATTTTCCGTTTGATGCTCCATTGGTATTTTTGTACGTAAGTACTATGCTATGACGTCTATAAATTTAAACATATTTTTTACCATAGAATATTTACATATATTTTTTACATTGTATTTTAAATTTGCACTGCTAAAAGGACTGGAAATTATGAATCCATTATCAGTCTTTTTTTTAATTTTAGTAAAGAACTATTAACTTAAGAAAATATTATGGTCACCTTAGTAATATGACGTCAAAAACTTCAACTTTGACAATACACACGTCGAAATCCCCCAAATTCTCGTTTTAGTTGCCAGTACAAAACCATAAATTAAAACAGCCTTTTTAAATATAACTGAATTTTTTTATAAATTTGTAAAATGTAACATAATAACTTTCAAAAATATTATTATCATCCGAATACCAAGACATATCAAAAACCAGAAGTCACAGAAAATAAATATTAGACGAGTATTCGTATATATAAAAATCGATAATGAACCTACTACATGAAATATTTTTTTCTAATGGCAAGTGTTAGAAAGGGACAAACAGACTCACCGGTAGATATATCCTACAAACTCATTTTGCCTCCTTACGGCTTACAATTTAAAATGAACCTTATGCATAATGCAAAAGTTTCATTTTTGTATTATAGAGTTTCGAGAGTGTACTACAGTCCAGAACCTAAGTAGTAGGTAGGTACTAAGGTCCATGGATGTAACTAACTCTTTTTAAATATGTTGACGTTTATATTTCATTTATATTTTTATAGTGTTGCCATGAGATGTCACAAGACAGTGAAAGAATGAAGGCTCCACGAAATTCGTTGCGAAATGCAAACACCCATGCAAACGCTTGTAAATGATTACGATCTTAAAACACATTTTAATCGTGGTTCATTTTGAATTATAGTCTTATTTGAGTTAGAACTAGGTTTGTATACAGCCAAAACGAGCGATCTTAGACGCTATTTTGTTTATGAATCATCAAGGTTCAAAGAAGGATTTAATAAAGAACTAACTATTGTAACTAACTAAAATACCTACCAAATGTTTTGTTATATGCTCTTGAACAGTTTTAGGTTACATAGCATACGTAATAATCAAGATCGAGTGTCTCGTACTACTTCGGAATGATTGAAAATGTGATCAAAATGTCAGACTCGGTGAGTAGACAGGCTACTATACGTTAATATAGGTAGGTACGGTTATAGTAGCAGGGACACGAAACTTCTTAGGTATAGGTATAAGTACCTACCTGCGTTGAATTTTGATAGGTAGTTAATAGGTAATGATTTTCATCATGACCTCACGTCACGCTGTAGCAAAAATTGTCTCCTGACGAGAGAACTCTTCAGTCGTTAGTAACACGAACATGAAACTTTGCATAAAGGGCGGATTTACATAGTGAACTATTATTTTCACCATGAACTGATGATGTAGCTAGGATAGACTCGTTACCTACGAGGGAACTCCTCAGCGGTTAGTAGCATGGACATGAAAGTTTGGATCATGTAACCAGGTTTGTCTCCAAGGAAACTTCTCAACGGTAAATTTAATCGAAATAAAATATTACAGATATGTATAATTTTGATGACAATCGATAATTACGGTACCAACTAGCTGATCTGATGATGGAGCTGGACAGAACCCATCATTGGCTTCTCGTAAACCCACTAAGGTGCCCTCGATAAGGCTAAGTAAAATAGGGACATGTGAAAAACCATGTCGCGAGTAATTGCAATAAAATAACCCAAACTGAAGGCGGGGATGTGCAGAGAAGTAGATAGCCAGGGATAGCAAACATGGTAGGTATGCCACTTAAAGAAAGTTTAATATCTTATATATGAACCTACTAAGCCTAAAAAGATGACCTGTTGGCCGAGTGGTTAGAGACCTTAATTGTGGGGCCAAGGGTCGCGGGTTCGATTCCCGCCCGGGACAAATATTTGTGTGCATTAACATGTCTATTTCTTCCGTGTCTGGGTGAAAAAAAAATCTATACATGTAAATATTAAAAAGATTATTTAAGTAGTTATGTCAGCGGTCTGGTGTTCATAGTACAAGCTTTTGTTCCAAGTTTCTAGTTCCAACGATTTGGAACTAGACGGTGTTGTGTGGAATGTCCGAGGTATTATTATTACTATTAAAAAACCGTAATATAGAGCAAATTCAAGCTAGAAACGAATTATCATTTTGGGGGGCCATATTTAAAAATTAAAAAACTTTTCGTGGGTGCATCACGAGATATATTAAATGAAAGTGCTCCAGTTATGTGAATTACAAACTATGTTTTTTAAATAATTTTAAAATACATAGTTTAATAGGTATTAAAGAAAAATACGCGAAAATCAATCACTGGCTTATCTCTCAAACGACTGAAACTATAATACTTAAGAAAATGACCATACATAGAGCCTCACTCATAGTTTAAATAAAAATTTAAAAGAAAACCTAAGACTTTAAATTCCTACGAGAAACGCAGAATGTTTGCTAACAGAAAATGCGTATAAAATGAATTAATTAATTTAACTAAGAACTAATAAGTAGGTACCTACAATTGTCTACTGTTAAAAAAAATACATCATATAATTATTTATACTACGGAATCCTATCCAGGCGAGTCTGACTCGCACTAGACCGATTTTTTTTTTCGTTATTTGTTACTTAACCAAGCTGTGCATCATGTATTTGTACGTGATTTCTTAAGTGTTTATCAAGCAGACTATCCTTGGCAATAACAGTTGCTAAGGAAATCGGCCTGTAGTTAGACAAATCCGAAGCATCGCCAGTTTTATTTTTAACAATTGACACTGTGATGGTATGCATCAGACCTTCAGGCAAATAAGAATGTCTTAAACACAGCGTGTAGAACATTCTCGGGGTAAGTGTACGCCCGCTTGCCGTAAATGCTCTACACTGAGGCCCTCGTGTCCTGGCGATTTACCTTTTGTCATAATTTTAATTACAGAGGCCACTTGTTTGGCCGAAAAGTGAACGTGACTTTGCCAATGGGACAGTCTGGACCAATAGCCGGTGACGACGCACCCAAGAGAGACATAACTTTAAAATGTTGCTGAAAAGCATTAGCTATCTCAGCCGGTTTGTGCTTGCCAGCAACGCTCACAGGAAGTCGACCCAACATTTAGCTTATTGGTGCATTCCCAAAATTTATTAAAATTTCTGTTTGAATGATGTTGTGCGATATCCATTTTAATTTGTTCTGCGTTGTTTTGACACCTTTGACACCATATGCTCGTCTTGCGCTTTTTGCATTTTAGGAGTGAAATCTACCTCTTTTGTTAAGAATGGGAAAAATGCAGATTTAACCATTCTGGCTAAAGTAATTGTGTTTAATTAGATAAAATAAATGTTTTTTAATATTTATATGCATAATTTCTGATTTTAATTAATTTTTCAACCCTTTTAGCAACCACCCCTTAAATCGAAAATCGTGAAAAAATCATTTTTTGTAATTCTGAGTTTTAAAATCGCATATTAACAATACATAAACTGTTTGTTTCATACTTATGATATAATTTTTGGTTGACAGTGTAATTTCAACCCTTTAAAACTACCCCCTTATTGCAGAATCACTGTAAAAATTGGTTTCAAAAACTTTAACCTATTAAATAGTACATTACCGAAGTGAAATCTTATTTACTGAGTATTAAAATATTTATTTATTTAGTGCGAAATTTTTCACCCTTAAAATTACCCCTTGTCATAATGCAATAATTTTTTTATCAGCTTTAATTAGTTAGAATCTTTTTTAATAGTTAAGATAAATTTTATTAATATATTTCAAACTTTAATAATATTATTCAATTCACATTCTTCAAACTACGACTACAAATTACCCTTTGTGCAAAAAGTGATGAAAAAGCATACTTTAAAGTTGGAAATAATTTTTTAATATTTTTTGACTCGTGACATATTTTTGACATGACAATTTAAAGCATGTACTTATTGACACGTTTCCCTATTTAAATGCATACCAAATATCTGCTCCAAAATTTTTTCCAAAAAAATATAATTTGTTTTTTTACAATAACTCTGTTAATTTTTAAGATATCAGGTTCATCTAAAAACCATTTGAAAGGTTATTTCAAGCGCTATAAGATCAATTTAAAAAAAATGTCTTGAAGCCCTTATTTTTTAAAAGATAAAGGGTTAAAAGCTCCCGGTTACATGGTTCCAGCAGTAAAAGTTAGGCTTTAAACGTCTTTATCTCGGTTATTTTTCATACTATAAAAATAAAAAATAAACCAAAATCTTTATTAAAAAAAAAACTCAAATTTTGTTGTTTGTAATTTTTTCCAATATTTTTGAAGTTATTTTCAAAAGAAAATGAAATTTACGAAAATTTGAAAAATTTCGATTTTATTAAATCATACTTTTTTTCCAAAATAAGCATTCCAAACCGGGCAAAATTTTTGAGGTCATCACTTATGCTAAAAAAAGAAAGTCCTTTAGGAATAACCGGTAAATTTGAATTTTTGTGGAAATGGTGAAGGTTTAGTTTTTGGTTCTTTCCAAAAAAAATCGAAAGTGTCATCTTATTTTCATCATAACTTGCTCAATTTTGATGCTATTAATTTTTTACAATGCTCATTAGAAAGGTATTTCTAAGTACTTTTAAAAGTGTTCAGAAAGCATATGTCATAAAATGCATCGGTTTCCCGTTATTTGAGTTTGAACACTTAGATTTAAGTAATTCGCCGAAAAAAAATATACATACAATTACTTATAGCTAGCTCACTTTGAACTGATATTAGAAAGTTTTTTAAAGTATAAATTTGTTTGTTTTTTTTTTATTAGCTTCAATTTGGGTAATGACACATTTTCTGTAAAACTCATAGTTTTTGAGTTATTTATGAAAAACCGCTTTAAAACATGTATTTTCATCACGAAAAATCACAATCTTTGATCTTTAATAACTCACAAAGTATTGATTTATTCCAAAAACTTTATAAAACAAACTTTGCTTAAAATTTGTCTCACTATCGACTTCTGTGGTTATTTTTAATAAAATAATTTTTACCCCCGAGAAGGGGTGGCATCCACCCCCAGGGCAAAAACGCAAGCTGACACTATGTCACTTTTGTTTCTTAAGGTATCCCCCACCTACTCACCAATTTTCATGAAAATCGATGGGGATTCAATGAAATCGGAGGTGAAAACCTTCATTGACTGGACAACAATAGTAAAACTTAAACACGTCAGAAAATGAATATTTAATATACTCGCATAATTTAAAATTAAGACTTGGCATATAACTTCTAGTGACATTTAACGAATTATATTTACACATAATCTTTAAATATAACCAAGAGCAAGTCTAAAATTACAAGAGCTATTTTGTTTTAGCGGCGTATATAAAAGAATGTAAAAGACTGTCTAAAAAGAAGCAAATGTAAGAGTCCAGGTGAAGCCTGTCCGTATAGGGTCTACTGTATTTATAATTTAATAAAAGTATGTTTAATAAAAAAAGTTTAGTATTTTTATCATATCTACATCTGAAAGTTAATGTTGCATACATATTATAAATAAAATGTACCGAACCGAGTCACCCTAAGAACTGGTTTTAATATAAATAGACCATGCTATTACGTACGCTGGACGCCAGTTCGTTTACCCCCGTCGATAGCGTCATTTATGAAATAAACATGGCGGTGTATATAGTTCTGTTTTTCAAGAATAACAATATAAATTAAATTTTAAACAGTGCGGTCAGGAAATTTATCAAATACTAGTTTCGTTCTTTCTACTCCGCCTTAGTTTATAGACTTTTTAACTCCTTCGTAATTAAAAAAAAAACTTCTTTAATATACGTCTCCAATATGGATCCGTCAGAAACATTTGACACAATTTTTTAAAAGGTGAAGGTTTTAGAACGAAGCATGTCACGTAAAATTGCTGAAGCGACAAAAACGCCAAGTTGAAAATTCAATAAAATACGCGATTTGGTAATACATAACGTTTTAGCCAAGTAGGTATGCGCAAATCAAATAGATACGTTTCTGTTTTGTCGTCTGTTCGTGAAATGAACATTCCTAAAAACACCTCAATCAAACTGAGGTCACCTGATTTTGAACATGTGATCGACGATTCAAGGCTGATCTACAGATTACTATGGACGACGCATGCGCGACACTAAAACGATCGAGTCCAATTTTTAAGTCCATACCAAATAAAACTTTAAGTTTTGACATTAAAAGAACTAAAACTTTTTATCAGTCGGTAATTATTATTACATTGTTGTAGCTATTACTAATAAATGAAACTAAAATTTAAAATTGTATTGGTATCAATTTACGCAAGTATTATAAAGAGGTAGTTTGCATTGTGTATGTAGGAGGTAATCTCCAAAATTGCTCATCCGATTTCAAAAATTCTGTCATCAATATAAAGAATTGCTATTCAGGATGGACTTACGCTAATATTATCGCCTTAAAATGCAGGTGCTTTTCGTGGAGCCCAATTTTTGTTACTTAAGTCGACCGTTGAACGACTGCGTTTTTGCGAACGCTGCCGAAACGGCAAGAATTTTTATACACGTTTCTTTAGAAAAAATGTATTTCCTGAATGTTTCAAACGCCTGTAGTCTGTGATTACATATATCTATGGATATATTAAAATTACTTAAATCTGTCGAGGGAAATTAAAGTAGGTAACATTAAATTTCTATTAAAATCAGAAATTTTATATGGATAAAAATTGCCTTTACACAAAATTATTTCGACGAGTAGTTTAAATTTTACAATCGTATTTGAACAAAACGAAATGGATATCTCCCTTGGTGTATTCATAAATATCAAATGAAAATAGGTTTGAGAAAATATTTGCAAAGAAATTGTGCAAAGCGGAATAAATGCGAAGTTGGGATCTGGTATAACGAGTATTATTTCCTCATAGAGTAAATAAATTTGACAACAGCGTTTGGTTTTAATAGAGTGAGAAATGTCATTTCAGAGTATCGAAAATGTCAAATTTAGCGAGGGTGAAGGCCAGCGCGCGGGGACCTCGCGGACTAAACTCGGACTGAAACTCGCCATCTCGCAACGGGTAGTGTAGCTAGCTCTCACCAGGTAGACTAAGAGTGGTTATACGGTAAGCGCAAAAAAGGGCTACTGACTACAAAAAAGTACAAATTGACTAGAATTTATGACAATTTATGGTTTTCCTGAACCTTCAAAAACGAATATGGAGAGTGAACTCAAACTGAACCAAGTGAAATATTAAGAATGAACTTAAGAATATCGTGTAATAGCAGTATTGATCTGGGTAAGTATTTGTATCTAATAAAAGAAATTTCAACCTATACGATAAGCGGCACGAGTCATGATTGCTAGCCTTCACACGCGTAGTGGATACTTATTTAGTTAATGTTTGAAGATAGGAAATGAGGTGTTACAGGTGGAGGAACAGGTGGGTCCAAACCCCCTTATCTTGAGGGGAGGCGTAAGCCCCTGCAGTGGGCTATAAAAAAGGGCTGATGGAATGGAAGACGGAGGAACTACTGCGATCACGGTAATAGTTTATCACGACCTTACTTTTTACTGCCTAACAGGTAGTGAGATTCCAGAGCACACCCTGTGTGTGTGTGTGTGTGAAAGCCATCATTCTTAATTCGTATCGCTTAATGTACTAATTAGCTTTTTCTTTTTCTTTAAGGCAGTGAAGAACCCTAGAGCCATTACAGTTTTATAGATAATAAATACAGTATGGTAAGTTACTAAGTAGATATGCAACAAATTATTCATTCATGTAAATAATTTCGGTTATCATTTAACATAGATAAAACAAACTTTTAAGAATCAAATTTATCCTGTCTCGAATATTTCATTTTTAACTATATCCTTTGTCACTGCTTGCTTGTAATGTAAATAAAGACTTGGGTTCGGATAGAAATAAAATACAGAATTCGATGTTATTTTACTACGAAAGATATCTAACTTGCATCTTTCAGTTATTGAAATAAAGAATTTCTTCTTCTTCAGTTACAATGAAAATAACATAAAATAATGTAAAAAAGTATATCGAACTTAATTAAGCTCTTAATTTAGTAGCTAAATTAAATATCAAACTATTAAAATGCACCTTTTTATAAACTCATATATAATTATTTTCTAAATCATGAAATTCGAGCTAACACAGTTAATTATTTTGAACAAAGTACCATGTACTAAATAAAAAAAAATTCGCGACCGTATTCCTCGATTAGGTACGTGTTGACGGATATGATGAGACATCAACCGAACGCTTCGTAAACAAAACTTGCGAATTCGTTCGCTGTCCTAAAAACACACATTCCAAACAATACGAGTAGAAAAATAAAAAAAAATTCTTTTTGCATGTTTTGTATTCGTTTATTTCTTGTGGTATCAACATAACATATTTTGACGCAGTTCTTTTTGCTAGGGTTCTTTACAACTGAGATCAAGAGGCGGCAAGGGTCGCTTTCGTGTCTGTCTGTCGGTCACAGCTTATTTTCTTCCATTCGATTGAATGAACAAAGTTGAAATTTTTTTGTTCATACTCAGAGTTCAACGGCTCAATAACGGACGGATATATATATTGTATAAATAATCGCATTCTGATTTTGGGGGTTAATTTTGATGAAAATCTTAGAAAATAAAAAAGCTCTTGCTACAAATTGGATTCAATGCCACCGCAAATATACTATTTCGCCCCGTTGGTTAGCAATCATGTATTAACATTGTATAAAGTAGAGACTAGAATCCAAAATAAATCAAAGGAAGAACGTCATGTAAGGGCGCAGGGCGAAAGCGTGAAATACGCATTTCACGTAACATCAAGAAATGCGTGAAAAATTAAATGTCTATTAAATGCGCGAAAAGAATTTAAATAGAGCACATTTTCAACGTTTCCGGATTACGTGCGAGTGTGCAATTCATTAAAATTTCTATTTTTATTTTCTTCGTTTCACTTCATCAGCCCATTTTTACTCCACTGCAGGGGCTTAGGCCTCCCCAAGGGTGAGCGGGGCTTAGAGCTTAAATCCACCACGCTGCTCCACTGCGGGTTGGGGATTGTAACGACCGCCATCTATTGACAGCGTCCGGGACCGACTGCTTAACGTGTTCTCTGAGACACGGAGTCAGTGATAGTTATGTACTTAAGTCAGAAAAACTCATTGGTACACGCCCGAATTCGAACCATGGCCCTATGGCCTTATAAATTTGAGACAGGTTCGTTGCGCTTTGGGCTATCACGACACGTCATTTTTATTTCAATTTTATTAAATGACGGTACATGTGAAATTAGCATGAACGATGACTCATTTTTAAAATTGATTGACAGTAACAGTTACAAAAGACTTGCCGTCGGACAAAATTTTTAAAAATCAAATAAAGGTTTTTTAAGGATGTGTAACCTAATGTACAGGTCGCGGGTCGACACACTTCGTACTTTTGGAATCGTTTATACGTTCATCGACTTTTTATTTCATTTTGGAAGGAAAGACATGAATGTGTACCTAAAAAACGGTTTACGAGATCCCGTGTGAATCTGTATTTTATTTTTTTATTTATTTCAATAACAGTATCCACAGCTCTTAAAAATACTTCTTATATAATGTATAAGTATGCGTACAGTAGGTGTAGGCACACAGAACTATTGAATACTAACGTGAGTTATTTCACTAACTATAAATTTTGAAATCATTTGTCGTATATGAGGTATTTAAACTTCATAACGTATATAATAATCTCATAATAGATAGCTATTTGAAATTCAAACGCAGCTGTGAAATTTATGTACTAATTTTGCAATATGACATATACATTCATATAGTTCGATGAAAGTAGTTTTATGATTTGATTTCATTTTGAAAATATACGCGGTTTTCTTTATATACATTTTAAAACTGAATTCCTAACTATATCTTTTTTAAGTATTTACCTATTTAATTAAATTAAATATATGAAACTCATGAACTGTCAAATGTAACTTCAATGTGTTTTTGTGAGTAATAAAAATGGTGTTCATGATTATAATAATAATGTTAAACTTGGGACATCCCACACAGCGCTATCTAGTCCCAAAGTAAGCAAGAATTGTACTATACAATATATAGACACGGAACAAAAAACATGTTCATGCACACAAATATTCGTCTCCCGGGCGGCAATCGAAGCCGCGACCCTTATATATATATATAGTTATAGGGTCGACTGGTCAAATATACATACAGGTACTAGGTAAGTTTGCGATTTGATGGCAATTTTTATTATTAATATTATTTTCATTAGAAATACCATCACAGTTTTACTATGTTTGTTAACTTTCAAGTTGACTTTAGGATTCGTTAATTAGTGAGTTATTTTAATGGTACGTTCGGCGTAGGTACAGTAACGCGAAAGTTATAAATCTTAAAAATAAAAATAAAACTTTAAAAGAATATATGGTTTATGTGTTAAAATTTAATGTATGATAATGTGAACGGGCGGGCATGATTTGTACCTTCATTATTCAATTCGTTCTGACACCTAAGCTTTTAAGTGTTTAAGTGTTAATACAATAAAAAATCAATCAAACGTGTTATCTACTTAAAATGACTTATTTTTGTAAATTTATTTGATTTGCTAGTTATCTGGACATTATTTAGATACTTTAATTTCTTTGTAATGTTGACAAAAATATCAAATTTATTTCTACAAAATTTAAGCCAAAACACGCAATACTATGGTCGTAAAATGTTTTAAGATCCTGAGAAGAACCGGTAGTTCTGTTCCCGATTCAACTTTATTTAAAACTTGTACTTTTAAACTTGGCAATTACTTGACATCAAGATGCACTTTTATAATTTTTATATCTGCTCCACGGCTAACAAGTATTTTAACAAAGTACAAGAAGGTGTATAAATTATATAAAAAATTAAATCAGATATAGAAAAGGCAATTTGATTGGGATCTCAAAACTTTTTTACAGTGAAAGCTTTACGAGATTTGTTAAATTTTTTAAAGGAATGTTTTCGAAGTGGGGACTTTTTTTTTATTTTTTTGTAATTATATAGCCAATATAACTGATCAGCGCCGAGCTCCCGGACTATATCGGAAAAATAATCAGTGACGGGCTCAGCGATTATATCGTTAATATAAATATTACAACCAGCGACGGGCTCCTCAACCATAACTTGTTATTATGTAATTTTTATTTAGAGGTTGACTTAAATACGAAATGTATAAAGGACAAAAGAAGTCTTACTTCAAAGAGTTAATATGATTTTTTTTTTCATATTATACATACTAACTACATTCCAAAATAACGTTGTAGAGTGATCCTTGAATCAGTGTGAAAATTAAAAATACTAAACAAACTACTAAACTGTATTCATTAGTAGCAAGTAGGTAATCAAATCAAATTAATATGCTAGGTGCGATATTGATCAACATAACTTTTCGACTTTGCTTGCATTCGTAACAGAAATATAGAAAGGTTAAAAGTGGCTCGAGTTGCATCTAGAAAAGATAGAGCGGTCGGGTCATTGTAGACTTGACAATGAAACTTAATGCAGCACATAAAATAAAAATAGAACTAAACTAGGAGTTACTTCTATTGTATAATTAAATCTTCACTAATACGTTATTAGCTGTTCATTACCTTATGTATTCTATGATAATATTGTTGCGGACGAGAGAGTCTTCCGTTGTGCACAAGATTTTGGTTAGATTTCAGCTGTCAACTTCTTTTTTGGTAAATATAAGCAAAATTTTAGCTTTTTAAGCTTCTTTTTGATTTGTAAAATTTTAGTAGATTAGACAAAGAAAACCTACCTACGGGTAATATTTTATGTGACTGATTTTTCATCCTGTAAACTTTTTCGTCTATTTGTTTGTTTGACAGCTTGCAACTCAAAAAACTACATAACTGATTTACACTTCTATCGTTAAGAAAATAAGTAATGTACTTTTAAATGTAAGCTGGATTTCATAAATAAATCAGAAATGCAAAAAAAAACCGTATATCTTAATATGAAATACAATGCACAAATAATGCGATTGTTTAAAAGCGAGCGCGGGCGAAGTCGGAGGCAAAAGTTAGGTCGTTATTTTATAAAGTCCGTCCTTTATGCCAGTGTCGGTTGATGATTTTTTTTTTGCACTTCGTTATTTTGAACTGCATCGATTCTTTCTTTCATGGTGCGATAAAAAACTCGTTCCCGGTAAGTGCATATACGCCACAACGCCGAAATCGAAAAATAATTACTTGGATGTAGCCGGAAGAATTCGGTTTTTTTATTGTTCCTTGTATCCACCAAGCAGTGTAGTTGTTTTTAAAACAAGTTTTGAGAAATGCTTTTGTAACAACATGCAAGTTTGGAACATAATTTAGAATCGTATATAATAATATATTTTGTTTAAAGATACGTGCAAGGTTTGCGGTGGTACTAGGTACCTACTAATATTTTAAACGCAACAACTTACAGGATCATATTTTAAAATTGTTTTTTTAATACTTTGAACACATTCATTTATAGGAAAAAAAAATACAAGTGTCACGTGTTGAAATAATGAAATTTCTATTTTTACATTTTATTAAATATATATTTTTTTATCACTGTACATAAATATAATTTTTTTTTTAGAAAATTTGTATTCTGATTAAAGTAGAAAATTGTTGTTGTGAAAAAGTTGCTCTTGGAAACACTTTCCTAAACAAATACCTAAACAAAACAAATACCTAAAAATATACCCTTAAACGGTGCAGGTATTAATAAAGTTATAAATAAAAACGTTTGCGTGTGGATAGTCATAAATCGTATTTTAATAACTGTTGTCTGATAATTTTTTGGGTTCCGTACAACTAAGATATAGAAATGTGACCCTTAAAGGATGAATCTTTCTGTCCGTCGGTGACAACCGAATCTACTGGACGAAATAAGTTGAAACTTTGTGCAGAAAGAGTTTGTTTTGGGGGGTAAAGTATATCACAAAAAAAATCTCAAGAGCATCACGTGACATATCAAATAAAAGTGCTCGTTATAAGAAAACACAAATGTATTTTGTTTTTCAAAACCAGTGAGGATAAGTTAATTTTCCTCATTCAATGAAGAAAAGGGTTACGCTACCATTGCGCATTTCTAAGTTCATGAGCTTAGCCTAATAGACAGCGACGCTGTCTACGCAACTGGAGGTCTCGGGTTCGAATCCCAGATCGGGTCCGTATTTATATGATGAATATTGATATTGGTACCGGGTCTTGGTTGTTATATGTATGTGGTGTCTTCGCTGGGTACCCAAAATACAAGCTAATGCTTAGTTTGGGACCTAGACGTTGTTGTGATTGTGTGTGTTATTATTATTATACGTTATTATTATTATTCATGATACGGTCAGAAACTCCGTATACTCTAACATTTTATTGCATATACAATATTTGTATTATTTGTACATACTGTATTATTTATAAAAAAATTATTGATTTTTTAAATTACTTTGTATTCGTAAGACTTAATGTTGTTGTTAATTTATTTAATGAGTTAAAACAACACCAAACATAAAACAGGTACTTTAATTTTACTTAGTAACATTTTCATTTAAAGTTTTATCTGATATCGTACTTCCCAAATAAAAAAAAATGGCGGAAAAGAACCGAATCTTTGTATTGCATCAATTAAATGTTTTGTTTATTGCTGTGAAAGTCTTAAAAGATTAAATAATGATATTTTTGGTTTTTTTTCCTAACTGTGCAATTTTCTTCATTCTTTTTTGACATGTTTTATGCAGAGGAAATAAGCCTTACATAAATGTGTCGAAAAGATGACGAAAATGTGATGAAATTCGATGTTTATGTAAAATTTGGGGAACTGATATGAAATTTTTATCAATAAAATCTAAAAGTCTAAAAATATTTAATAATAATTTAAGTCTATTAGAGTTAAAGGAACGACATTTTAATTCCGTCTAGAAAAATCGCTCAAAAATTAGCTAAAAGTGTATAAATTACAAATAATTTGATTTAAATTTAGAGTTCGGAGACCTGTAAAATAAATTTTCAAATTAAATTGTTCAATCGAGTTGCAGTCATTTTTTACGTCACGCGTAGACGTTACTGTCACATTACATAGGTAAGAATATCTCAGGGTTTGACATAAAATGTAATAAAAAATAGGAATATTCAGTCATTTTCATCTCAATGCTCAAAATCAATAATGGCGTTAGTATTGAACGTCAAATTAGTCTTTATATTTCCTAATACTTAAGATTTCTTAGAACCAAAACGGTATTGTTTTCAAAGATCTGATCTTTATCATCACCGATGACTCTATTATCGAAGCAAGGCTTCTCTCTTTTTCAGTTTGAGTGTTTAAATTTCCTTGGAGCTAGGTGTTTCTTGAACTAACATTTTTTTTTCGATTTTAAAGAAGGAGAAGAGAGGAAAAAAGAGGAGGAGAAAGGAGATTAGTCGGCGAATGTGAACGCAACGTTTTCAAAAAAGGGAAGGAAAGTAGAAACATAACGAGAGCAGTGTGATATTACATGTATAGTATTTTTTCGCTATTGAGGTGAAAATTTTATGTGTCACACGCATAGAGAGCGAACTATTTTATTTTTTGTGCATTTTTTTTTCAACGAACTGTGGTTCGACTCAACTCAACTCAAACTATGGTTTAAATTTAAGTCAAATTGATAAACCATAGTAAGCAATAATGAAATGATCTATAACATTACGGAACCCTCTCCACGCGAGTCCAACTCGCCAATAACGATTTTTTTTTCTGCAAGCGCTGTCTTATTTTCGACCGACAATGTGTTTGTTGATAAGTACAGAAAAAAGGTAATGGTAAAATTATAATCGAAGTACATTTTAAAATTTAACTTTAATTTCATATTAAAAATTAAATTGAATATGATTGACATATTCCTCTAAGAACAGATTAATATCTCTATATTCTTAAAAACTATAGTGGAAATTTATGGGAATTTTTTTGAAATATATGAATGACACACCAGTATATAGAAAGGAAAATAAAGATCATTAAAATTATATACTTATTTTTTATTAATATGCGTATTCTGTGAACCAATTAAGTGGTTATTATTTAATTAAGTATTTATTGTACAATGACAACAAAAAATTTGCCCCTTACTACATTTCTGGCGCAATCATACTAGAAGATGACATGCACTTGAATTGCAACAAGTCACTTAATAAACACGTGGACATCCAGTAAAACCGAAACTGGAAACCTAAAGGGAAATTCTTTTAAGGAAAGGAGTTTTATGTTACTTCGTGAATACGTGATCCACCAAAAATAAATAATTTTGTGACCCACTGTTACAGTTGTGATTAATGGTTGGTAAGAATGTGATATTTTTCAGGGTTCTTCCGTCGTACAGTAATTTTAATCGATCGACTCGATCGAATCGAATTTGATCGATCGAATTTAATCGAAGACTGTTTTTATGAAGTACGTGAAATTCGGAAAATAAGTTTAATTTATAAAACTCTATACAATCATATATATATATATAGTCCTAACCAAAAAAGTACGAAATGACTAGAAGCGCTCTTCTGCGTTTAACCGTCTAACCACTCATACTACAGCTAGCCGGTGTAAGATGGGGAGTTTTAGTCCGAGTTTCAGTCAGTGCGCAAGATCCCCGCGCGCCGCTCTTCAGCCAGTCTTCACCCCCGAGAAATCCCCACGCCCCGATTTCACCCCCCGAAATTGGCGTAATGTCAGTACGATACTGTGAACAAACATTTATGACCTGGTTATTAGTTCCATAATTAAAACCAATCGCTGCTGTCAAATTAATTGGCTCTATTGTTCTAACAGTGTTTTTCATGGCTTTTCTTTGTTTTTGTTTGAATGAAATTTGACCAATATCTACGTATTGTGACAACCAATCTGTATGTAAATATCTTTTGGGATAGATTGCCATACATGAAACTGAGGAAAAAACTCTTTGAACATAATATTGAAACTACAAAATGACCTTTTATTTAAGTCAATAGTAGTTGAGATATGTGCTCCTGAAATTCTAAAAAGTGTGTACTACCTTTAACCTACCTTGAACTTTTCAATTATGGGCTGGGAAATTCTGAAAAAGTTGAAGTTAGTACAATTTAAAAACACTACCAACAAAAATTTATTTGAATAAAATATATTCAGTAATTTTTAGGATATTTGTTTTTATACGGAACCCTTCACAGTGCCCGATCCGACACGCAGTGGGGTCGATTTTTTATATCTCAATATAAATGTTATCCCCATAAAAACTGTATGAAATACTGGCACTGATACTGAACTGGGTTAAGCTTTAAATTTTTCATACATTCAATAAAATAACTGTCTGGGCACCCTGCGGCGGAGCGTTCGGCAAGGTACCTAATTTTAATTTGACAAATTCTGTACGATCATTTTACGTTTTGTATTCCGACGCGATCCCTGATTTGGAACAAGTTCCGCAATTGACGATAACGGTAAAGAGAAACACAATAAATGTTATCTCATCAATGGCATATGCTGGCACCGAATTTATTATAATCGCATTTTTATGCTAACAGTCCTTTAATTACATACAAAATGCGCTTGTCTTATATTACGACACTGAATAAGATGCAAATACAGTTTTTACCCATGGAGATATATATGAACGGTTTCGCGCCACGCTCTTTCCGTAAGATAGAGTTTTTGTGACAGATTTCCCGTTTTGTCATACCTAACCATAAATCAAACACATATTCACCCCCTCCTCAAGCTCAGCAATCATGTTTTCATTTTGAATTTATTTTATTCTAGTTTTATAGGTAGCTGTGCAATCTATCTATCTATATCTCGTTGTCTTTACTACGAAGGAGAACCACTAATTAATTTTAAAGGGTCTGTCGATGCACTCGCTTAGCATCTTATTATATGTACTTGTTGTTATAATTATTTCCTTTGATTTTCTTTAATTGAAAACATATATTTCGTATTTTTTATTAATATCAAGAAAAATAACTAAATAAAAGTACACATTCCCAACAGAAAAATCAGTAACAAGTTGTCATTGACTAAGTTGGAAACTTATTCAGGAAATTGTTTGCGTAACAGAAAAAAAAGGTTAGTTTAGAAAAAAAATGAAGAGTTGTCGGAAATTTATATTTCTATGTTACTAACAAAAAACTGCATATATTATATTTTGTAGTGATGAGTCATCGGTATGTATGATTAATGGAATACAACATTTCTTTAAACCATTCATGTTTATTTATCGTGATGGACGAGTTGTATGTGTTACGATTACTTAAATAAAACTTAAATTGTACGTTTGTACAATATACTTACATAAAATTGTAAAAAGTGGTGTATTTTAAGATTAGTTAAATGTAATTAAAATTGTACGCTTTTACTAAATTACAAAAATTGTTAACGATATGCATATTTCGAGATCAGTTAAACATAAATTGATTATTTGTGCGTTCATACAAAAATAACTAAAATCGTAACTAGTCGTATGTTTTAATATTAATTAAATATAACTTAAATTGTACGTTGGTACAAAATAACTAAAACTGTAAGGAGTCATATGTTTTTAGATTGTTTATATGTAACTAAAGTAACTAACTCCCATTATCACATTCGTACAAAGTCGGAAACTGTGATGGCTCATTTGCATCCATAAGAAATATCTTTAAAGGTATCTAGAGTTTTACTTGGAACTCTAGAACTCTGAGAGTTATTTATTGCGATAGATGAATGTTTCTGTTTATGTGAGTTCTTAAAGTACACTATAAAAAGCGGTGTTAGCTCGTTTCGCACACAGACACGGTGCGGTCGAGACCTTGTATGCCGCGCAAGGACGCGACGCAGCCCCTACACGCACTGGCCATTTTCAAACTGACGCCGTTGCCGTAGGACTCCTGTTGCAAATTAAAAAAAAAAAAAAAACTGTCGATATTAAGTACCTATGTAACTAGTCAGTGAGAAAAGTGACACTTATAAGGGTAAGTTATTTTAAATTTGGTAATGTTAATACATAATTAGGACAAGTGTGCAATTTTTTTTTAACGTTTATAATACCAAAACAATTCTGATAATAATTACAGAATAATTTACTAAATACAGTAAGAATATTGTCAAGGATTAAACTCACATGGCGGTATGCTCGTTGATATCTAATATAAGGACGAAACAGTAATGGCAATGAGATACGCTAAATGTTTCTATTCAAGTTCTTTGTAAATTCGTGTTGATTTCGTATGAAAAATTAGTATAGTATAATAGTAACGTCTAGAAGAAATCATTTTAAATGAAAAATATTTTTCCTGTGTATGGAAAATACAAGATAAGTGATACATAGTATAGATACAAGTTTATATTTTTAAACTTTTTTTTATAGAAATTCAGAAATATTGAAACTTTTTGGTCATAATATCAGATCTTTGATTAGAATATTTTTTTTTAAATTAAATTAAAGATCATTCACATGATTTGCAAAAATTGATTACATCAAATATTCTGCATCATTATGCAGAACGTGACGAGAGAATTTACTTTAGTAGGATTTGCGTGATACCGGTTGCATTGTAGTGTCAAAGGCTTAGGTGCTTTCAGGGTGATGATTTAGAAAAGGAAGGTTTAAATAAATATAAATACAGACATGGAACAAACTGCAAAATAAATCATAGCAAACAATGATACAACAATTAAATAATTAAATACATAACGGTTTCATAACAAATATTTTTTTCTCACTATAAAATAAATTAATTTAGCAATAATTATAATTAAAAAAATATTTTCGTAATTTTATATATATATGATTTATTTTGCAGTTTGATCCTTAACTTTATTTATGTTATATTATAAATATATATATACATTCAAACTAAATAACATATTGATTAAAATAAACCTTATGAAATATTTTACATGAAATAAATGAATGTAAATTTTAATAGTTTTAATTCAAAATATGGGTCTACTTCATATTAGAACAAAGTTATTATACATAAAATGCTCTATAATTATTTAACATGAATATTTAACGCTTCTGTATTTCAATGTATATTTCTTTCACAGTTTAAAATGCTTTATATTAACAAGGTGTTCGCTTAAAGTTAAAGCTTCTACCAGCCGTCGCTGTAGCAGATTTGCGATAGCACGCGCCTGCGCACTTCATGCTAATTCCTATCGATTCATTTAGTTATTCCCTCTGAATTAGGATTTTCCAGTGAATACCTATATTATAGATACAAATAAATTTTAAAATTTATTTAGATAATACATCCTTTCCTCATTATTCTTGAATTGTTTTGGTGACGTCTTAATTAAACGATACTAGATTTCGTAACTAATTATTATCATAGAACTCTTATAACTAAATATTTCTATTATAATTTTTAATGTCTTTTATTATTGCATTTTTACACAAAAATAAAAAAAAATCTACTATTATCTTTAAATTCAACAAATCCATATTATTGCAATGATGGTATTTTACTACGAAATTTAATAGTTTTAACCCAAAAAATCTTGTTAACCCTAACTATTTAATATCGGATTATTAAAAAACTGACCTAAAATTTCTGAATCATTCACATAACATAATATCTAAATACTGTCATATTTGTATAAAACTTGACGCATTTTTATAAAAGTAATTCCTAAAGCTGTTTCCTTTTATATAAGTAAAAATAGTAATTTGAACGTGAAATTCTCAGCAGCAAGCACAGAAAATAATTGGCACGTCAAAATAAAACCACCATTGAATCTTATAGATAGATAGGTGTATTTCGCTTCAAGTGTGGATATTAAATTGGTTTCGCGTTAACACAAAATAAAAAAAAAATGCACCGTAACCGAGTGATACAAGTTTGAAACAAGTTGTAGGCAAGTAATAGGCACTAGGATACATGTACTATTTAATATTCATTTATTATAGTATAATTGAGCCATGTAGAGTCTAAGTAAAATTTTTTTGTTAATAATTTACAGAATAATTATGAATCTTTTTTATAGATTTCAAAGTTTTATAAATATACCATAGCAGTTTTATAAATAATAAAATTCCTATACTACTATATATAGAACTATAAATTATGTAGAAAAGCAAAAGATATTATTACAATTAATGTTAATATGAGGTTACTTTAATTTTTTTAAATACGATGTTGTAATTAATACACGTATGTTGTCTACATCTTAATAATTATTATATTGACCGCATGTAAAACCTGTAATTTACTTCCTTATCTAATGACCCATGACTACGAAGCCATTTTTAACAAAACATTAAAAACACATATATTGTGATTAAAAATATTTTCTTAACATGTTATAATATTTGCAATAATTTTATAGTTTTTTTATTTTATTAATTTTTTTTAGCTTTATATTGTTACGGCTTTTGGTGAGTTTACAGTTAATAAGAGAGGTTGTTAACATGTTGCATATAAATGGCGATCCTCATCAGTTTTTCTTGGGAAAATGTTTATCAAACAAGTTACGTTTCCGCAAATTTTCATAAGAATTCTTAGGACGATTATGTGGTAATATTTTTTTTTAATATTAAGAATTTTTTTGGCGAAAAAGCAGGAATCCTGAAAAATAAAAGCCTATATAGGTTCTACTGTGACGAACGTCGATACACATCAACTTAAAGCTCTGTAGCATTTTCGGGCTATCAACATTTATGATTTTGAATAAAAGTTTATTTAAAAAAGCGAAAAATTGACATTTGTTAGTACGGAAAATTTTTGTATGTTTAAAAAACTTATTCATTAAAATAAAATTCGTTATATCTGTTTTAGTCTCTTCACATTCCACGGTTGAGAAGTTAATTTACTTTAAAAGTAGTACATATTTATAATGGCTTATCGTTGATAACAATAAATTATTCTCTATTTAGCTGTATATTTTATTTTTTTTAATAATAATAACACATACAAACACAACAACGTCTAGGTCCCGAACTAAGCATTAGCTTGTATTTTGGGTACCAAGCGAAGACACCACATACATATAACAACCAAGACCCGGTGCCAGTATTAATATTCATCATATAAATACTGACCCGACCTGGGATTCGAACCCGGGACCTCCAGCTTCGCAGGCAGGGTTGCTGCCCACTATGCTAAGCGGTCGTCAATGATCGTCAATGGTCGTCAATATGAACTTACATTGTTCATAAATTCATCAACCAGATGTTTTTCTCCCATCAACGAATATTTCGCGAGATATAAGCAAGAAATTCGGACGGACAGACATGACAAACAAGAAAATTTTTGCCATTTGGCGCTGATACAGTTAAAATACAGTTTTATAGATTCAAGCAAAATTTGAACTTTTCCCATAAACCAGCCGATAATATAATTTTTTTTTTCATATATTTTAAAATATCCAACAAGCTAATGTACTTACGCTCGCAACAACAATACAACAAGGATTGTTCGACAAGTAGAGCTCTATAAACTTTTTGCTGTACGCGATATGCAAATTAAGCTATTCTATTCGTTTGATAATCTAAATTATTGTACGTTATCGCGATCACAGTCCGCGCGTCAACCAACGGCAACGTGGGTGCGGACAGTACATGCACGAGATGAGAATTCTTGTCCCACATAAAAAACATGGTAACATGGCAATTTATTAACTTGCGGAGTTGATTTTTTAATTAACATAAATAACTGCAGTTGGAACTTTGCAATTATATGTATATTGAAGTTAACAATTTTAATTAAAGCAAATGTTTAAAATTTATTTAAAAATGTCTATTCTTAGTTGTAATATCTCTACGTATTGAAGTTACGGTTTAAATAAATTTGAATTTTGACTTCAACAATTTGCTGCTATGTACTTTGATCTAAAATTATTTATATATTTATCATGTATTCATTTAATTAAAGTTTGACCAATTATATCCTTTCGTAGGATTTTAAATTAATTTTTTATTACCAGTAGCGCTTTGTCGTCTATCTCAAGATATTTGGTTTTTTAATTTAACATCTAATACGTGCTTTTATTTTGATCGTTTTCCGTTAGCATCTATATTTCGATGCCTTCACGATGATAATTTAGATATGATTATAAATTCTATTAACTTTCATGGTCCTTTAGCGGTTGTATTGTATTATTTCATTATTCTGAGAATCATGATTGGATAACAAACATCCAACTTTATCATTAATACAACTTTTCAACAAGCTAATAAAATAATATTATGTGAGATACTCAAAGTCATCTAGTTCGGAACTCTTAGGTGACATGTTTATAACGCAAAAAACGGCGTAGAGACCCTCCCAGGTGTTTTAGAGAAATGTATTCATTGCAGCGCCCTCTAGTGGCTTATATCCGCAATTCTTATCTAAGCACCTACTCTTAGGTGATACCTATGTATCTAACATAAAAAACCGCGTCAAGATCGTCCCAGCCGTTTATAAATACATATCTATTGCAGCGCCCCCTGGTGATAACTGCAAAACTTATTTAATTATTTATTCGCAGATGATACTCATGCAATGCAAAAAACCGAATCATAATCAGTCCAGCCGTTTCGAAGATACACATTTACTTCAGCGCCCCGCCCCGGTGCTTCGTAAACATAAAACCTATTTAAAAACCTTATTTGAAATGCTCTATGTACGAATATACTGAAAAATATACTTATTACGTAATAAAAATCGTGAACGTAACAAAAATAAATGAAAAATATATATGAAATTCCAAAATCGACCCGGGCGCAGCTTATTATTTTCATACACTAATTGTAAGTATTCAGTAAAATGTACTAATAATTAAACTAGACTAGAACAATCCAATTCACACCTAGATAGAGTCACAATCGTGACGCCTACGAGTACACCCGTTACTTTAGCAGACAACTTCAATCAGAATCGAAGCAATGTTTGTCATTACTATAAGGCAAATTTCAAATAACTGTAGTCTTAACAATGGGTTCAGATTTTCCGATTGGGGAATACCTTATAGTCGAAGAGCTTGCGGCAAAATTCACAAAGAAGTTTCGTCCGCTAAATAATAATTTTCTTTTGTGTGACAAAATAATTGGTGTTATGCTCTCCGTGCCTCGGAGAGCACGTTAAGCAGTCGGTCCCGGACGCTGTCAATAGATGGCGGTCGTTACAATCCGCAACCCGCAGTGGAGTAGCGTGGTGGATTTAAGCTCCAAACCCCCTCCTTACCCTGGGGGGAGGCCTAAGCCCCTGCAGTGGGGTAACATGGGCTGATGATGATGATGCTTTTAAGACTTTGGTGTAGGTCAGACTCTGAATATGTTTTATACATTTAAATAATTTTATTATTTTACGCAGTTAAAAATAATATTATATAGAAATTTGTATTGTATATGTATTAAGAACATCTACAGTATACGTTGAGCAATATTAAACAGAAGCATTTGTACTAAAAAATATTATTAGATTTCGCAAAATGTATAAGTAACTTATCAAAATGCTACAAAAAAAATTAGTTTTTTTTAATCGATAAATATAGTTTTTTTGAATCTATGTCCCGAAATGGCATGATATTTCGAACTTTAACTTTCTATCTAATAGATAGTATATTTCGAAAACAACTGCATGAATAAACATGGATAACGTTAATTAACAAACACCTAACTCGATCTGCGTTTGTTTGTTTATTATTATTCCCTAGGGCAACTTAGATTAAATAGAATATTGGAATACAGATGCTGACAAAAGTAATTGTTCCAGAGTATAACTGTCGGTATAGGAAGAAGTAGAAAATATTAACTATCGATAAATAGTCATGATTTTAAAATTATGATATTAAAAGCTATTTTGATTTCGTAATGTTCGTAAGTGTATAAATATTTACTGCTGAAACTAGGCTATGCGTTTAAGTGAACTGTTTGATATTAGTTAATTTTACGCAATCGTCAAAATATGTTTTAATGTACGTAGAACGGATTACCGATAGTTTCACATTATAATAATCCGTGCATACAACAAAGTTAAAAGGTATAATTCTTATGATTGGTGAAGAATTATTTTTATTTGTAATACTAAATACGAGTACAACTCGTGACAGTGATACCGCTTTGAAATATATTTGCAAGCACGTTGAGGTACTTTTCTAACACCAATTCACCAACATATTGCTTAACTGAAGGGTGAAAATCAACAAAAATTACATCGTCTTCAGTGCTCTCCATATCATATCAACCCATTATGCCCCACTGCACGGGGCTTAGGCTTCCCCTTGGGTTGAGGGTACTCGGAGCTCTCATGATCGATTAATTGTAAAAGTCGAAATCCTCGAACCTCATAAATCAATTTTGGGGAATTCATTACTTCCTGACGTTTTTCACCTTATCCAGTTATTATTACCGTAAATTTATTTTACCGTAGTTATTAATTTTAACATAAATTGTCAACTTCAGTTAAATTACCTGCCTTACACACGTGTACAATTATTATTTATGCGTTTATTATTAAGAAATATGATTTATATTTAAAAATGATCGATTTACACCTGTATTATCCTTTTTTTTTAAATATATCTTCTGGTATCGTTCTAATTTCAAACCACATTGCTAAATCTTTTACCAATGAACAATAGGTCTGTAAAAACAGAATAAGGAAATCCTCGATATGTAAATACGTTGGCTCGATTTTTGGCTTCGACGCCAAGTGGGTCGGCCTAAGTCGGGTGGAATGTTAAATTTTTCCAATTTCTCTTAAGTGCTACTCCAGTTTTTTGTACGTATCAGGTATGTTGCTCTGGTTTTGATTCATATATAGAATGTACTTATTTTCTAAAACGGTTTTTAAGGTTAAAACAATTTTGTCGCTTGATAATATAATTTAAAATTTACCCGTATATCATATTCTTTGAACGTTCGTTAAAAAGACAAGTTTTGTTTCTTTGGTTACGATTATTTGGAGAAGTACCGACACAGATATGACACCAGCTCTGTTGTGCTAGGCATGATTTGCCTAACACGTAGTTTAATATTTTTAACGTATTGCTTGACCTAATTAGATTTTTCTTACCTTTCATTCGAAACGAAAGAAAAACGGAAAACTGGAACAATAACGAAAGGAAGGGAAGTATAAGATTGAGAGAATAGAGAAAAGGGATTGAAGATAAAGAAGGAAAAATTCTAGCACAGACTTTTACTGGAGGGAATAAATGAAAGTTGCGTAAGAAGAAGCAAAAAGGGGAAAGGAAAAGTTAATAAGAAAGGACGGGAAGCAGGCAAGGGACCTACTATGAAACGTTAAGTAATAGAAAAAAATAGAAATCAAATAGTTCCATAGAGTAGTGATGAAAGCTAAAAATTTATTAAAATTTAATAAATTTATTAAAGAACTGTTTGACGATAATGCCCAGCATAATAAATGACATTATACCCAAATTCAAATAAAGAGATGGTAATATTGGACCTATCGTTGAGGGTAGTAGATATCAGAACTGTTGAAAATGTAGAGCTAGAGACAGGAGAGTTACCGAATAAGAGCTTCATCAGGTAGTGTGAAATAAATACTTGCATACATACTTCTTAATTTATACTCGCATTGCAATTTAATGTCGGTATTGGAAGCTCTGTCCATCATTAATTTTTTATAATAATTTGATCCCTTTTTATCGCAATTTAGTATCCCTGTTGTTCTTTATTTTGTATACCATTTTATATCCCTTCTAATATAAATACTTTTCTCTTCAACTATCTTCGTGCAAGAAATCAAGTCGTTTCACAAGTACTTTTGCATTAATAATGTATTAGAATTGCATAAAAAAATCGCAGTTAAACAGAAAAAAAAGCAGGTATAACTGTACAAGTGAGTCTGAATGTCATTGTTTTGACACATATGTTCGAGTGGCCATTTACCGTTCATTTATCGAACAATCACTTCATTGTTGGAGCAATCATTCATTTTTCGTGATCACTGTGACAAGATATGACTTGGTGAACGTGGATAGTTTCATGCGTCGTCGTCACGAGTACCTTAATGTTTGAAATATTTAAAAACAAAATTAGAACCAATGAAAACTCTAGTTTTTATTATTTCTGTATAATAATAATAAAAACGTATACATGACAACAACGTCTAGGCCCCAAACTAAGCACTATCTTGTGTTTTGGGTACGAAGCGAAGACATCACATACATATAACAACCAAACCCCGGTACCAGTATCAATATTCATCATATAAATACTGATCCGACCTGGGATTCAAACCCGGGACCTCCAGCTTCGTGTGCAGGGTCACTGCCCACTAGGCTAAGCGGTCGTCAATGTATGCAAGTACAAATTGAAAATACCGTCTCAGTTATTACAACACAAATAAAAATTATGTCCGTTTGTATTTTTTTTTTATTTCACTACACTCCCCAACAATATTCCATTTTCGCGAACTTCTCGGTGATTTTTACTTTTTAATATTATCGTATAACCAACTTGTGTATTGTTTACACATTTACAGGTTACCGTTACATCGACTGGTTCTTTATGATACTGTTTGGTGTACTTGAAAACGTAATTAGATTTCACGCGTTATATGTAAATCAAACGCCGAAATAGCATAAAAATTAGTTTTAATTTTAGTTAAGAAGGTTAACATTCAAGAAGTCGATGAAATGCAATTTGTATTACGACTAATACCTATTTTTAAATAAAAACAATATGAAAAAACAATTAAATTTTTCGAATTTTCAATAATGGTCAAATTTCGACCACTGGGCTAACAGAAGTGTAATTTACATGTACCTCCATTGACTTGCATATGGCGGTAAACATTTCGCAGTCGCATTGTTTGTTACTTTTATGAACTTACTTTATATGTGGGTTATGTTGTTACGTTACATCCATATGCCTCAGGCGCTTGACACGGTCAACGAACCGCGCAGTTAATCCACTAAAAATATAATTACTCTGATACTTATCAAGACCTCGTGCTAAACGCTTCTAAACAGACATGCGTCGGTCGCTTTGAGATACGAACAATATGTAGTTTTTTTTTGTAACATTGCTTAATTAGGGCTGTGATGTGAGTCAGGACGGCTTGGTCATTGCAATTTTCAAGGAAGGCGGTTGGTTGTTTTTTTTTTGGGACTTCATTATCTGTTTATTACATCCTCACTAAAAGGATAATTTAACGGTTCACGTTTCATAGTTACGCTACGTTACATTTTGTTGGGAAAAAATGTGTACAACAATGTACATCATAAGATTTTACATATCTAAAATAATGTGTTAACACTGTAAAATGATTATTTAATCATTAGCACGTTAAAATTTAATAACCCCTTGGAAGATTGTTAGAGTGTAACCCATTTAACAATAAAATTGTCATAAATCTCGAATTTTCTACGACATCCCATTTCTGAACCTGTTTCTCCAGAAAATCAGGCCTTAATTGAAAGGGTAACAATGCTACATAAATTACATGATTATATTAGTTCTACATGGATAACCACTTTCAAAATATTGTGACATTGTCTAAAAAAATCTATTTGTAAGGATCTTTATTCAACAGAAAAAATATGAATGGAAGAAGAATAACAGAGATATAAAAAGAAAACGTAAGACATTACTGTGACGTCACTATTACATCCAGCGCTCGATGGCCATACAAATAAGTACAATACGTAGAACATCGTACCTACGAGTATAATCAGCACTATAGTGACGTCACGAGCTATAAACCTTGAAACATTCGTTTCACTTCACTTCACCAGCCCATTTTTACCCCATTGCAGGGGCTTAGGCCTCCCCCAGGGTGAAGTGGCTTGGAGCTTAAATTCACTACGCTGCTGCTCCACTGTGGGTCGGGGATTATAACGACCGCCATCTATTGACAGCGCCCGGGACCGACTGGTTAAAGTGCTCTCCGAGGCACGGAGTCAGTGATAGTTATGTACTTAAGTCTGAAAAACTCATTGGTACACGCCCGAATTCGAACCATGGCCCTGTGGCCTTATAAATTCATATTATATAAAACATTTGTTTATTTCTTGAAAATCCATAATTATATAGTTTTAAAAAATACTCTAAAATATTTTCGTTTATAGCTTAGCTATAAAAGCTTATTAACTTAACCAGTTCAGGGTTTTAATTATTACGTACCAAAAATGATTTTTCTTTTAAATTAAATAACTTACTACTGAAAAGATTCTAACAAAGTATCCGATCCTTTATGACTTTCCATGGTGTTGCAATAATTAATAAAATACTAGCTTTTCCCTACGACTCCCCTCGCGCATTCATAACATCCCTATGAAGATCTTATCTTGTTTCCTCAGCCATACTTGTTCTACAAAAATCTACTTCTGCGACTATTCCATCTCACATAATCATTGCGACATTATTACATATAGATGCGGCATCTTCATAGTTGCACATGGTTCACAAATGTTTGTGGCGAATCCTCTCATAACCCCATAGTTTTAACAGTATTTATCATAGCCTTTTTTTAGGGTTCCGTAGCCAAATGGCAAAAAAGGAACTCTTATAGTTTTTGTTTTATATGAAAGGTCCATACCTCCTATTATGGTGACAACTGATCTATACATAGTTATGAGTCGTGTATCTATGCTCACAATTAATTTACTATTTATCTTGGTCGAAGGCCTATTTTTGTTCCGTCTGTCCGTGATTGATTGGTCGAGTGGTTAGAGATCCTAACTGCAAAGCTATCGCTGGTTCGATTCCCGTCCCGGACAAATATTGGAGTGCATCAACGTGTCTATTTGTTCCATGTGTGCGAGTAAAATACCTACATATGTATAATATTACGAAAAAATATCTAATTATATCAGTTGTGTAGTACCCATTATACAGGCTGAGCTTTTAATGACCAGCCAAATTTTTATATAATGACCTTTGATAAAAATCCGCTGACCGTCTTGTTCCTTTTTAATATCGTTCAATAGGAAAATATTCAGTTAAGACTACGTAAACCTTTCCCAAAACTACCAATATTACTAGTCACTGTTCACGAGGGAGCCAGTGCAGTGCACGCGCCCCACCCACATGCCCCATGCCCCGCCCTTTCATATGTAAGTAGAAAGTAGCCAAATTTTATTAAAAAAATATTTAGTATATAATTATTGATTATGAATATTTGACCTATATTTTTATTTGCGTTGAGGTCTATTGGTGATACCTAACATCTAGAAAAGTTTTGGCTTGTGACTAAAATATCAACCAGTATATAGCCTCTACCTAGTTTGGGACTAGTCTCAATCTATCTAGATAGCCATGTGTATGATATCCTTGTCATTCTTATTATTTATATGATTAAATCATTATATATCATATTTCGTTGCTCTGTTACAATGATGTGAAAAAAGGACAGCTAAATAAATACATAGATATTTCGAATTTACAATACTAGGTTAAGATGATAATTTTGGCGTTTGAGAATCAAATCGCAGGGTCCGTTAAAAGCTTCATACCAATCGTCTCGTAAATACGAAATCGCCAATACACTACTTTAATTTTACGCTTCATACCAATCGTCTCGTAAACACGAATTTGCCACTACACTACTTTAATTTTTCATAACTGTAAAGCGTTAAAACATTGTAATTATGATTTTTAACTTTAATCGAAACTAACTGTAAAGTTTTGTATTCAGGACAGGTACAAGATTAACTTGCCTTGAAGATGTGTATCGCTTAACGCGTAATCGTAAGTGTTACCCGAATTACACGGGTCACTAACATTCACGTAAGATACGACACTTATATTCGAAATTATAGATATTCACTCTTGAATGTGAGTATTTTAATAGTATGTTACGCGAACTTAACACAAGCGTACACGGGTGTCGTTTGGGTTTTCGTTAGACGTGCTTTTATTTTCTCTGTTAACTAATTGACGGCTATATAGATGATAAATACTAGGGTTATTTCATCTTATTATTTTTTGCAACTACCAACTACCAACGGTTGTGTAAAATTATCGATAAACCATTGCCATACAAATTAACTAGTGTGAACAGTAGGTATGCCAATAGTTTCTTTTTTTTTATAATGTTTTACTAAGAATGACTACCTACTGACAAAAAGCTATTTTATTTTTTGTATTGAACGCGGAATAATATTTAATTTGTACTTTTCGGTGTGGAATATGTACTTACAATACTTAATAGATCGTTATCTAAAATAATTTGTTATTTTCTTCATGTTTTTAGGACTTCGTATCGTACGCAATGAGTTCGAATAAAGTTTTATTGCCCTACAATTTGCAAATAGGTATTATGTATTAATGATAAGTAATTTGAATCCAGAGTGTCATTAAAATATGTTTTTGCGGAGAGCTTTTTCTGCTATCTTGGAGATTCAAAAGTGGATATGAGAAACTTTTTTAAGTTTCTATGTATGTTACATATCGTTTAAAAAAGTGTTATATACACTGTACATAATGCAGATTATTTTAATTTCGTTATATTTTAAATGATCTCACAGTAGCAGAAAATAATAAAAAGCGTTGTTCCCCTTTCATTCTTCTTAATTGTGAAATCCTTGGACAAATATTTTATATAAATCAATACAAAAATCGACGACGAATTAACCACGCTCTACAGTACTTGCGGTAGGAAAAAGGTAGTTTTACAAAAGTTTGTACAGTTAGGTTCATCCCATTGTCTTTGGTATCAGGCGTACTCTGGCTTCCTCCAAATACATCATTTCGGTATACCTAAGAGATGCTTGGATGATATTATTATAAAGAGAGTTTGGTTTTTGGACAGACCAGACGAATAAAACGCCGGAAGTGAGACACTACAAGTTTTCTGGATCCCTAAGCCTCCAAACCGAACAGTAAGAGAGAACTAATACCAGATGCCACCATCTAATTGGCTATTCAGTATAGAAATGAAAGTATTTTTGATGATAGTGTAAATTTATAGAATTCAATGATATATCACATCGCGTTCTCAAAATAAAATCACATTTGAATAATTCTTTTCGTTTTTTTTTATAATAATAATAATATCTGGGAAATCCCACACAGCGACATCTAGTCGCAAAGTTAGCAAGTATTATGGTAGTGTTGTACCTTACTAGAGAACTGATATACATACTGAAATATTCTTTATAATATATACATATATAAATATTTTACACACAGAGACGGAAAAAACACATCTTTTTTGTTGTTTGCTTTGATTTTTGTTTGTTTCTTCTTAAATTTGTATATATTTTAAAATGCGGCCTTCTTTGGAAAAACCAAATTTCAAGCGCATATTTACTCCCTGACACTTATACCATACCCCGCGAAACGGCGAAGTTTGTGTCTATGTAAATAAAAGAAATAGGTCAATTTAATTTTCTTGGACATTGATGCGTCAAGTGTTGTAAATGTATTTGTACTGAGCCCTATCGAATAGCAATTGGCGATCCTAACGTACTAAGGAATACAAAAGAGTCCGATATAATTAAAGCACAATAAATCTCGGACAGAAATGTTTAAGTTGCAACGGCGTCACGGGCCGGGGCTTGCAGCGAACCACTTTGCGATCTTATCTATTATCCGGCGATTCTGCCTTATCTAAGAGTTGAGCAATCGATTGCCATTCAGAACAACGACTGCACTTTCTTATTGTTAGTCTTAATTATATTACCGACCTTGCGGCTCACCATTTATATGTTAAAATCAATGACGTGTCTACCAGATCATGGTTAAAGTTGAAATTGTGTTCTATTTAGTCCTTATTATCTAGAACAAGTTAATATAATAATAATAATAATACATGGGACTTCCCACACAGCGTCATCTAGTCTCAAAGTAAGCAAGTATTATGCTTGTATTATGGGTTACTAAACAACTGATATACATACTTAAATATTCTTTATAATATATACATATATAAATATTTTTGCAAAGACACCACACACATATAACAACCAAGACCAGGTACCAGTATCAATATTCATCATATTAATACTGACCCGACCTGGGATTCCAACCCGGGACCTCCAGCTTCGTAGGCAGGGTCGCTACCCACTAGGCTAAGCGGTCGTCAAAGTTATTGTTAATGTAATTGTTAATGGCGAAAATACGAATATTATTTGAGGCTATTGATAAGAGTTACAAAGTGTACTAATATGGTAATTTGTCTAATCTTGTTACTTAGCAAAAGATTTTAATGAAACTCAGCACAGAGGTTTCGTTTGACCTTTAGTTTTGCAAGTAGGTACTATTTTGGAGCTGTTTTGAGCAAATGAAGGAATTGGAGCGATTGGAGCAAATGGAAGAATATAGGGAATTTAAAGATTGGAGCTAATGAAAGAATTGGAGTAAATGCACGAACTGAAGCAAATATAATAGTGTGAGCAAATTGAGGAATTGAAGCAAATGGAGCAATCAGAGCAAATGAAGTAAATTGAATTGAAGAAAATTGAGGAATTCGAACAAATGGAGGAGTTGGAGTAATGAAGAAATCGGAGTATATGTAATAATTAAAGCAAATGGAATAATTGTAGCTAATGAAGCGATTGGAGCAAATAGAAAAATAAGAGGAAATGTAGGAGTTGAAGCCAATGGAGGGCGTGGAGCAAAAACGGGAATTGGAGAAAATGTGAAAATTGGAGCAAATGGAAGGATTGGAATACATAAAGCAATTGTAACAATTAGAGAAAATGGAGGAATTAGAATTGGATAAAATGAAAAAATTAGAGAAAATGCAGCGAATGGAGAAATTATGTATTTCCTTTTTACCAACGATTTTTTTTTTAAATTCTGTACAGAGCTTCCCTTTGAGCTCTATTTTGTAGTCCTTAAGAAGATAGGGGTCAAGTCTAGAGAGTATAGAGGGTAGACGGATGGTTTCTAAGTGTGAATTCTGTAGCGATGAAACGGTTTCTTGTGTAGCATGCGGTCTTCCGTAAGCGTATTGGTGAAGACCGGTTGACCAGTCGAGGTTGTTGTTTTTTGTTATATGTTCAGACCTAAACCCAAATAGATACTTATTCTATAGTACGTGTATGCTTAAAAACATTTCGATTTTACATTTCAGAACAAACAAATATCTCCTGTATGCATTTGGTTCCTTAGAATGGAGTATATATTTTTTTGACTGGTCAAAACGGCAACTTAATAACACTTTTTAATTCCTTTACGAACGTATCACTATTAAAGTCTGATTAAAATGTCTATAAGTACAGCGTACCAATCAAGTATTAAGTTTTACTTCTATATAATTGTGAACATTACGTGCATAGTAATTATTTCAAGATAGTTCGCGCTTATCATACACTGCCGGCATAGTACCGCGCGTGTAATAACCGATAAGGTGTAGTCCACAAAATAAAACCGGCATTTTTAATACCGATAACGTTTTGATTACGACCTCTACAAATATTGCCGGTATTTTATAAGTTAACCCTTAATTAAATAACATCGTATAAATACCGGTAAGTGAAATAAAAATAACCTTCTTCTTTGTGTAGGTCGGTAGGTACATATCAAAGAGGGCGATATTTTTTTGCAGCACGAAATACCGAAAAATAAAGACCGGTAACACTTTTTTCTCGATTACCCCAATTTAAAAAAAAATCCCCTCTTACAAAGTAAATAGCGTGATATTTTGAAACAATAGTTAAATTTTCTTAAAACTTTATTTAGGTTTAATCCCCTTTTGCCAAACATTGGGACCTAAGCTGGTTTGAAATTTGCATCCTGTAATTAATTTATCTATCGAAGAAACAGACATAGTTTTGTTTTCATATATTATAAAATGGCAACTGATTAAAACTTTTAACATAAATAATGTTAGAAAGAACTTGATGGATAGAGTGTATAGTTATCGGTAGCTTCGTATAACACAAGTGCAAATTATCTATGGAAAAAATAATTACACCTCCGATCGCATAGATGATGAGCTGTGTGAATTCATCCAATGAGCACCTGCGTCGCTCATGAAAATCGTGATTTCATTGGAAAATAATTCTTAATTGTCTACCAATTTGTTTATTCAGAGGTGGACCAAGGGCTGAAGATAGTCTTGCTCTTATTTATACAGTTTAAACTTATACTACTAAGGATGAGTAGAGTTTTGTAAAGTAATTTCTAAATCCGTCAAGGTTCTGATAACAGAATGTTTCATAGATAGAAATGCAAATATATCCTACGAGGAAAATAGCGAGAATAACTTTTCTATGTTGTTTAGATTAGAAATCGTATTTGAAGTAATAGACAAAATAAAAACTACATTTTTCGGCTTTTAAGTCTACATTCGCTTCAAACTACATAAATTAACATATTTTCATTGCAAATAGTACTAAGAGGTCATTGAATCATAGGAGGTTGTATGAAATATGACATCCCATACAAATTACTTTCGCCTACCACCTATTTCTTGAAATTTATGAGATTTAATATCTTATTTTTGGCTTAGTCTTTAGTCTTTAACATTTACGTCATTGAGGTAAATCTATGGATGCCTTATTTGTTTAATTAAGTTATTACAGTAAACATTTTTCTTTATTTCAGGCTTAAATGTGATGTCATTATTGAATATTATTCTTTTTCGCATTCACTTAAAATCAGTATAGTAGCCTAGCCTATAGTAAAGCTGATAATAAGCTGAGCGGAAGCCTTTTGGTACCTATTCAGTTCATAGTCGTAGTTATTTATCTCTCTGAGTAATTTTTTGGTTGAAATTTTTTTTTATATTTTTATTTATTAAAATACCTATGTCCAGTATTTGAAAGACTACCGGTAAATCATATACAAATAAGCAAACCACGAAAACTGCAGTCGAATATTTTTTTATTTAGCTATTTCCTAATCTTCATTACAAAAACGCTACGCCTTTAATTTCGACATAAAAACTTACATAAATTTAATATGTTATTTTAACATCTTTTTTAGCATTCGACTTTGTCTATTAAATTATAAGTATAAGAATTATAGTGAATATAGTAATGAGATAGATTAATGTTTAATCCTTATGAACTCCATCTATTTTATGGGGAAAAGAACATGAAATATTATGTTTAGACTAATATTAAAAACCGGCCAAGTACAAGTTGGGCTCGCACACAAAGGGTTCCGTACAATATAAAAAAAAAAAACAAATTTCTTGTGTGGAGACCCCTTTAATTTTTTTGACTTTATTTAATTTTTATTGTTTAATGCCATAGCGGTCGTAGTACTTACTACACATTCTGTGAAAATTTAAAATGTAAGCGATGATCCCATGCACAATCACCAATCACCAAAAACGTCGAAAAAAAAAACACATTTCTTGTATGGAGACCCCCTTTAATTTCTGACTTTATTTAATTTTTTATTATTTATTGTTATAACTGCCATAAAAATACACACAGTGTGAAAAAATTTATCTACCTATTACGGTTCAGACGATACAGCCCTGTGACAGATGGACGGACAGCGGAGCTTTAGTTATAGGATTCCCATAAAAAGCTTTATAGCCATCTTCCGAAAAATCAATAAAGTCGGTTGTATCATTTTATAAAATTTTGTACCGAATGCATGCATACGTCGTATGATGAGTGATGACGTCAATACGTACGATTGAATAAAAAAAGTTAAACTATTAATAATTGCCTCTATTTTATTTCCGCTTACATTTAAAAAATATTTTTCACGGCCATGAATCATTTTATAAATCTTTTAAAGTTATTCTTGCTCATCGAACGAGTCTTCCTTGTTATTTAAACAATGGTTCCTATTAATTTGTACATATTAAGATAATGGGTTAATTTAATGGTATTAACTAAATAATTTCAATTTAAACATACACACGCGCGCGCGCACATACAACGCATTAACATACTATGATCCAATACTCAGTAGTTCGGGACCCCATGACCAAAAGTGGTTGCAACTTTCTAGAACCTGATTTTTTTATAAATGATAGTGACAATACTTTCAGTGCTCACTCACAGACTGCGGTTAGTCACTAGATGTATGAATTTATTGTTTTATTGTTAATTTTAAAGGAGTCGGGTTTTTGGTAGCAGCACAGACCAGTCAACCTATAGACCACGCTTTAATAAACGTCAGTACGAAAACGAAGTCGCCAAAAAGTGGCGGGGTGCGGGGAGAGGTCGGCTAGTTTTCATTGGCTCGTTCAAAATTGACAATTTAGGGGCTTCCGACGTGCTTCCAACTGACCGCTCACAAGAGACGTAGTTATGTAGTGTCACTACATAGCCTTGGCGAATGCTACTCCCTGTCAAAGCGTGGTCTATAAGGTTGACTTGTCTGTGGGTAACAGGCAATGCCTTCTACCAATTAGGGCACAATAACGAACGACACAACGTTCTGCCTATCCATCCGTCTGCAATGACACCACGACGATGCCAAGAGACCAGGAGGCCTGACCGTCGTCGTTCCAAGTCGCTGACAAGGAAGTCACTGGTGTGTGACGCCACTTGTGTTGATGTCACTGGCAACGTCTTACATCCGAGCGACCTCAACAATCGCTGACGCGGTAGCATCCACTGCTGAAAGTCGCCTTGGGAAACAGCTACGTATTTGTGCCGTTTGGGCTGAGATAATTGGGCCGTGGGGGCCTGGGACACGTCGGTTTTTCCAAGAATTATCCAGGCGTATAGTCGGCGCCTCGGGTGACCGGCGGGCTGGCGCTTACCTCAGGCAACCATAAGCGTCGCCATACAGCGACGTAATGTAGCCAGCTTTTTGAGCATTCTGATGCACAGCACTGCTTTAGATAATATTTTTTATTCATAGGTGTTTTTAGTTTTTAAAATTTTATTTTAATATTATAAAACTCTTGTTTTTAATTAATTTAGATTTGTTGTACATTAAATGCATAATGTCAAAATAAAGTTAAGAACAGTTTATCCTAAAACATAATGTTTCTTTGTACGATACTAGATTTTAAAATAAACTTTTACAACCAACAACTAGTCCGTCCGTCTATCGTCAATCATGACTTGGTGTTTGAAAAATCAGCAGTGATTATTATGTATATGATAACATTATATATAAATATATAACAAGTATATAAATACTAAGTGATTTTTAGGATACATACTAAAAATATTTCATCACTTTTAAGTCTAGAAGAAAAGAGTGATGAGAAAATTTAACTCCGCCACGATTTAATACAGAGCGCTAAAGAGAACTAAATTAATTATTTATAATTACTTTTTTCAAATTTCTCATTATCATTCATTATTATATTATATTAGCGGCCAAGCACGACTTATCTGGCGTGGACTACACGTTTGTATATATTGTAATAGCAGAAACCGATATATATTAATTTTCATGGCGCCGCACGGTCAAACGGTATAGAAGTTGATATACTACAGCGCCATCGGATGGCGATTTGTAATAAAGGGGATAGCATAAAAACCATTTCCATTAAAAAATACATATACGTGCCAACTTTCATGGCGATCGATTAAACGGTGTTGGAATTTAGCGATTTCATATGTACAAATATCCATTTTTATGTACACAAAAAAAGATATTATATAACCTATCATTCGTCAAAAAGCTTTTAAAAATTTGTGACCATTTTTGGTCACGGGCTCCCGGCATACGAGTAGTAAATAATACAAGTGGAACGCGTAGAAGGTGAGCTGCGTAGCCTTGGCCGTGAACTCGCTAAGTTGCAATTGGTCCGTATTATGCAATATATTGCTAGTAGTCGAAGGCATTAAATTTTATAATAATGAACGGTAAAATATATTTCTCATAATTTTACTTCAACCATAACTGATATACAACTGCTTATAAAAGACAGCGATTTTGAAGTAGGTACTTAGTCAGAATGAAATTAAACTATTTGTAAAAAAAACCTTTACATAATTTTCATTATTTGGAAAAAAAAAATTAGTATTTGAATAATTAATTATTTTTATGTATTTGATTTGATGAATTATAAAAGAAATTCCCTGAGCAACCCTTAAATGCTAAATAGCATTTATCAAAAATATTCTTTTAATTTTTCTTATAGTATCTACTCGCGTGTGAATTTACAATGATTTTGGGCCAATAATAGTTATAGAAACTTTAATGTTATATGATTATAGCCCAATATATACCTTATATATAAACAACCATGTCCTTTTCCACCCGACATTAATTAAAATTTATTTAAAAAAAATTCTCATCGATTTATCTTTAATACCTTACCCTAAATTTACTCGAACGAAGTATCAGAGCACGCTTGAGAATTATGTACTTTCATGTACACGACTCCAGTGGTTTTTGCCTAAGGAAGTAATTTACAAAGGATATCATCTTGCATATTAAAGTAACAAAGTGCTACGATCAATATTGCCATAACTCTTACCAGGCAAGCAATTTATGTTTATAGAAGGGACTTTCAATCAGACGTACCACCACAAGAATGCGGTCCTCAGGCGGCGTGGAAAGAGAATCTTCCCCAACTGGTTCTGTACCCATCATCTTAATAGGTAGGGAATGAAAAGGAAAACACAACACAAAGTTATTGTAATTTTATAGCTTTTATTATATCAAGGTACAAACTTATTTTCAGGTCGTCACACTCTTTACATTCAATTTAAGTGCTTTTAAGAAAATTTTAATTGAACCCATCATCGAGAGAATGAAAAGGAAAACACAAAGGGAAGTTACTGTTATTATCATCGAGGTGCGGATCCTTTTCGGGGTCGTCAAACCCTTTTTATTGTAATTCAACAAATTTTTTACATTTGATTTTTGTACGCATATTTTTAATATAATTTTTAAACGGTACTAAAATTATGACCGAGAACATACATAATAACAATTTAAATCGCGAATTTCCGCCTTAATCCACACACAAATCACAGGTTGATTTGCGGTTTAACAAACATTAGCTGCTGAGGTGTTGACCGTATAAAAAAACATTGCACAAATCTTAATGACGGATGTTATTGTCCATCACGATTTAACTTTTAGTATTATTCATGTTTACGTTAATTTCATCATGTTTTATAATAGACTTGGCTATGTTTACCAGTTTTATTTAAATAAATTAAATTTCTTCAGTCTTTGCAGCCGGCATAGGGTTAATATTTGCATAATCTGTCAATAGCATGTGTTATATAATCATTTATATACGATAAAGTAGATAATTTAATCATATTTTTAAGCAGTTTATTCTGAATATAACGGAAACAGGTACCAGAATTATCATCTTACTATTGAGAATAAGGTAACTAAGTAAGTTCTTTCACCAGGGTTTATCAATCAATCAAACAAACAAAATTATATCCAAGTATAAATGGCCAAATTAATATAAATTTTTATTCAAAATAAAAGCTCAATCATCTCATTTTATTCTATTAAAAAAAGCTTTGCTTTCGACATAATTCTCAGAAGTATTCTCGGTAGTTCTGTCATCAAATAAATAGATTACCGAATCATGTTACAATTTAGTTTGGTTAGTTAGGTGGCCTCAACACGTGGATCGGTCAGTCGAGTGGCAGCGGTTGCCGAAGCGCCCGAAAGAAGATTGTTCTTAATTCATGAAAAATAAATCTTTCAGTTATTTTGTCGATGGATAATTTAGACAGTACCAATTTTAATAATTTCATATTATAAAGCCACTTTTACAAACTCTGGCATAGTTTTTGATAATTTATATAACATATAATATGTTTCCTCATGACCTAAACATTAATATTTACGGAACCGTATGTTAATTATTTCGTAAACAAAACAATTTATGCTTATAATTGGAAAATAGAAAATTAAAATAATAATTAGAAAATTAAAAGAGTGGGCATTAACCAAAAATTACACCATTTTCGTAGAATATTTTAAAGCCCACCACAATTTTAGTTAGCTACTACGACGGTAATACCTAAAATGAAACTATGATGTAATAGGATTAAATAAAATATTAGTAAGTCTTATATTTTATCAGATTTAATTCAATCGTCGCTTCATAAAAAAAAAAAAAAACTAAAGCGAAATAATCCTATTCGAAGACCTGCCACTTGTGGCGAGTGTCGTCTTCACAAACGAGAATAAAACAAGCGATTCTGGTATAAGTCCTCTTTTTATTAAGGTAGTCTGCATGCAATTATCTGCAATGAGAGTTGCTCGAGATCGACGGTTGATTTTTTTCTCTTCACAAGTGGTTATTCACATGTGACCTTTTAAAAATACGCTCGGAATCCACAGCAGAGGCTTCGTCAAGCCGTGTAGGCTGTTATTATTCAATATGGCTGGTATTCTTGCAATGTAACGATGTTTTGTATTACATTCATGTAATGTTTGTTGAATAATAATAATTACAGTATTATTTGCATTTTCACCCGCATCTTTTCCACTTGAACTTGTGGAATACTTTCAAAAATTCTAAAAAAAGTCAACATTATCTAGAACATGGTAAAGTTTAAAATTTTGAAAATTTGGGACGAGTCAAAATGAAACTATGGGAAGTTTTTAAATATATATGGAAATATCCGACGAACTTCAATAATTTTCATAATTCCGTATATCAGTACGATATTATGAAAGGTTCTCGAATATGCGAGGAATGTCAGGAGATCTTTCTGTAGTAGCATATTACCCTTTGAGTTCCCCGTAAGAATTTTCTTTTAGGGGTTTTTCATTAATCACGTGAGGACCGTGTTTAGGAGCGGAGCTTTAGATGACATCACTATTGATCACAATAGGGAAAGAGTTGTTATCACATATCACGTGTATATTTTCGCGTAACCATACCCGAAAATGCCTTGATTGAGGTGGCGTATGACATCACGTTAAGTAACTCGCAATTGACGTGGTCAATCTGTGAGATCTTGTTCCCTTTGCCACTCACTGTTAAAGATAACTACGATGTCAATCTTCAAAATAAATTACCTACATTCGATCTTCAAAATGAAGTATGTACTTACAGTTGAGTGTCGATAATAGTCAATTAAACATATGGTTCGAGGGCAGTGCTATTCTTTATTGTGTTTTTCATTAGAAAATATTAAGAAAACCTTTGAGTTTTTTAAACAAAAAAAAATGCACGTGATGTTAGACAGGTGGAAGGTGGCGCAACTTAGAACCTCACCCCTTATCATTAGGGGGTGGAGGACGTAAAAAAAATGCCTTAAAAACCTCACGTGATCAATGAAAGACCCCTTACGTACTAGAACTAAGTATATGTAATCCCAAATTAATTTGTTTCGGATTAGTTTCGCTGTTCTCACTGGAAAACTTCAAGGTCGAGTACAACTCGCATTATGACCAGGCAGACAGACGTTCCATTTCATATAAAGAAATAAATTTTCTACATTTACATATTTTGAACTGGAGTCACACTAAAATCCTTGTATAATGAATACCAGTGTAACGACCTTCACCAACACTCGTAGGAGGCACATCCTGATGCACTAGAAAATATATTTCCAACAACCTGGAATAGATAATGGTTTTCGTGATGCTTCCAGAATTACTTGTAAGAACGACGTGGCGCGAATTACTCTGTTGCGTAGGCTCTATCTGAAATTAACGGAATGATTATGAATGACCAAATAGTGAAAATATGTAGCTCTATGAATGTCTATAAAGACTAAAATGGAACACAGGCTCAAACTGTTTATATTTCGATTGACACGACACTATGACTTCGACACTATTGACTGACTGCTCGAGTGGTGAGAGCACCTCTCTGGGTTAGATAGAGACCCTAACTGCAAAACCAAAAGTAGCGGGTTTAATTCCCACCAGGGACAAACACTTGTGTGTATGTTTGTGATATATATATTTTATGTACTTGTATTATTAAAAAAAATGTAAGTATGTATATCAGTTGGATAGTACCCATAATACAGGCTCCGCCTATTTTTGGAAGAGTTGACCGCACGTGAGATGCCACAGGTATTATTATTATTATTTAGCACTATTGTACGTCACAATATTATGTAAAAGTTGAGAAATAATAAATGATTTTTAGCCAATCATACTTCCATAATTTATAAACTGAATTTTAAATAAAATTGTTCTTCCGCATAAAATGTCTGGCGTTCCACATGTTAATGCACAATTTTCGTGTAATGGCTACTTGTTGGAAAGAAAACTTTTCGCATCTCCCTTGTCAAAGTATTATTTTTGAAATCGTAACCTCTCAAAAAACAAAAAAGTTTATTTATCAGAAAGAAATTACAATAAGTTATTCTACTTCCTTATTTCTACCTTTTATTACATGTATGAATGGCACTTAATTAAGGATGAACAAAATGCAAAATGCAAGGATCTCGCACTAGGTCCAGCCTGTATCGCGGAATCCAAGAAAAGAAGACATCCCTTTAAATATAGATTTTAAAGTAATTAAAATTTGAATTTAAAAGTAATTAAAACTATCCCTTGAAATGCGTAATACAGCATCATTGAAATGCATCCTTAATCCTCTCAACACGAAATGATGCACTTTTTGTCACACTCAATGGTCGTTTTGGAGCAAAATGCTTTTCGTACGATCTTACAGTCACGAGTATGATACCGCATCGCAAACACGAACCCTTTATGTGCCCTTCTAATGGTGACTGTTCCTAAAGCATTAACTAATAAATGTTAGTAATTAATTAATGTCATGTAATAATTTATACTGACGACCGCATAGCCTAGTGGGTAGCGACCCTGCCTACGAAGCTTTAAGTCCTGGGTTCGAATCCCAGGTCGGGTCAATATTTATGTGATGAATATTGATACTGGTACCGGATCTTGGTTGTTATATGTATGTCTTCGCTTGGTACCCAAAACACAAGCTAATGCTTAGTTTGGAGCCTAGATGTTTTTGTGTTGTACACGTTATTTTTATTATTATACACATTATATCCAATTTTATATTGTCGTGATAGCCCGAACGCAGCGAACTTCTTTCGAGTTTATAAGACTATGCGGCCGTGGTTCGACTTCGGACGTGTAGCAATGAGTTTTTCTGACTTATGTACATAACTATCACTGACTCCGTGCCTCGGAGACCACTGAAGCAGCGTGGTGGATTAAGCTCGAAGCCCCCTCACCCGGAGGTGAGGCCTAAGCCCCTGCAGTGGGAATAATGGGCTGGTGGAAAAAAATATCCAATTTAGTTTGTAATATACATTTTAATCCATAATTCTTACGTCTTACGTTGACTGTTAAAAATCCGCTGTTCGTTTCTTTTAGGGTTCTATAGTGTAGTCCGAATATGGTCCATCCGTCTGTTCGTTTGTCTATTCGTCTGTTGTCAAAGAATTAGCTTTTATTGCGGTAAAGTACAAATTGTAAGTTGCTCAAATACAATAATTGGTTTAAAGAAGATATATAGACTCGAGATATTCGTTTTTAAACTTATTATTATAAATTTTTTAAACGTTCATCTCATTACAGAACCTTTCACTGCGCGTGGTCGGACACATAATTTGCCGTTTTTTTATCATTGTATTTACACGCAATTGGAGATTTCTCATTTATTTACGAAAGCCGACTGTATATTAGGTACTTATTTTCTTGACAATAGCAGTGTGAGTCAGTTTTGTGGTTTTTTGAGTTGCAAGCTGTCAAACAAACAAGCTTCTTGTTTAAAAGGTCGTGGTTCAAGTCCCAGGAACAACCAATGAGTTTTTTTCTGATTCAGCACTTTAGCACGCTAAACCGTCGGTCCCGATCCCATTTGATGGTTAAAAATCTATCAATCCGCACTAGAATAAGGTGCTGGATTAAGTTCCAAGCACCCTCATCTCGAGGGGAGGCCTAAGGCCCTACCTACATTAAAGCATAATGGGATAATATGGTAAACAAAAAAGTAGCTTAAAAGATGACAAATCAGCCACAACGGATCCATTGTAATGGATGTCCAAACAATATTTTTCATAGTCATCACTGCGTATCAGTTTCGTAGCAGGTATATAAAATGTTACCAAAATAGATAGGTTTTCTTTGCCCAACTTGACAACTTTTGAAAACTTGGAACTTAAAAAGAATTATAAGAAACCAAAATATTTGCGCATAGGTAGACAGCATTTACTAACAAAAAAAGTTGACCGCCAAAATCTTTTACAATCTATCTCCAAAATCTCCAAAACCAGAAGGCACAATCAAAAGACTTTGTTTTGATATTATCATATTCCATAAGACAACAAATTAAACAGCAACTAATAAGAAAAGATTTAATTGAACGATATGACTAAGAGCTTCTTGTATAGTTTTATCCTTATTTTACTTGCTGCATTTTTTTTTAACTTTCATTACCTAATCTATAATAACCCGACAAACCTACCTCTTCTAGAAGCAACTCTAGTCACTTGTAAACTTTCTATACCTCTGTTAAAAATGCAAGCAAAATATAAAAGTTTAATCTGCACGATAGGTATAAAAATAATGAAAATATGTGCATAGTTTTTTTTCTCAAATTAATAAATCATCTAGTCATTAAAATCCAATGATTTTTGACACTTAAAGGCGTCGCGGTTCTTACTACCTCAGTCCATCTTTTTCAATATGTTACACCATAACAAAATACGAGTGCTTCGGTTTATGGTTACATATGTGTCCTCGATACTTTTAAGAATATTAAAGGAGGTTAAAAATAATTTGAAAATCAAAACTTGCATTATTTTCGACTAATTATTAGTTTTTTAGCACTAGTGTTTTTTAAAATATTAAATAAAAATTTATTGCAAGCCTTTTAAACTTACCTATAAATTGATTTCATGCATTTAAACATTTGATGGATTTTATTTATTTATTGAAAAAAAATGCAGTGTAAAATCTTTTTTTAATTTATAATTTAATAAATAAAAAATAAATATATTTAGAATCATTTAGTTAAACCACTTATTCTCGCCCCACCCCAGTGAATTGCGGTGATTTTTTTGTTTTCTCGATACTCTCTGTTTCTCTATCGGTTTTTGAAATCAATTTTCGTTCATTTTATGCAATTTTATAATTCAACCAACTGCTGACACAAAACTTGCGTTCCGAAATTTTTATTTATACACCAGTAGATAATATATTTTTTATAATTTTTCCAATCCAACTTGTGCTGGTAGCGCTTATATTTTTTCTGATTACCACGTTTTGGCTAAATTCGGTTACAATATTTTAAAAATTAAAGTAAAGTAAAAAACTGTTTAAATTTAGATACCTGCCATTGCCAGTGTTTGACGACCGCTTAGCCTAGTGGGTAGCGACCCTGCCTGCGAAGCTAGAGGTCCCGGGTTCGAATCCCAGGTCGGGTCAGTATTTATATGATGAATATTCATACTGATACCGGATCTTGGTTGATGTATGTGGTGTCTTCGCTTGGTACCCAAAACATAAGCTAATGCTTAGTTTGGGGCCTAGACGTTGTTGTGATGTATACATAATTAATAATTTTATTTATACTGTTTGCGTACTCACTACAAGTATACATTTCTACTGTTATAACAAATACACAACTTTACCAATATGGTTGATATTGATCAAAATATGCGCCACATTTGAGCGTGCAACTTTTACTAAAGCTTAAGCGTTCGCGTGGAACATATTTTCGTTATGTTACTGTCGAGTTTCAGTTTGTGCAAGCCACTACGTAAAATCTGTAAGACATAAAGTAAATAAATTTGACAGCAGCGTTTGTTTTTAATCTGAGGTTTTAATAGAGTCAGAAATGTCACTTCACGGTATCGAAAATGTCAAACGCTATTTAGCGGGGTGAAGACCGGCGCGCGGGGACCTAGCGGACTGAAACTCGCCATCTTGCACCAGCCAGCTAGAGCATCGTAGCTCCCAATGGAATTTCAACTTAGAACAGCCCTCTTTTTTCATCGGGATTGATAAATATTTTTTTAAATATTTTTTTAATGGGACTCAACAAGAAATTATTATTATTATAAAAGGTACTTCGTGATTCATTTTAGCAAATAAAATTTTTAAATGGTTCGCTAGCTTTGTATGTTGATAGCAGAAAGTTTATACTTTCTATTTAAACTATTAAATTCAAATAATACAATCTTTTATAGGGATTTACTCGTATATTAATATGATAATACGTGTACATCCTTTGTTGGATCCACAGGTAGGATCACACTGAAAGGTCTACGAAATAATATATATAAATAGTATATATAAGTATGTAACGAAATAATTAGTACCTACCAGCTGCAATAATACGAATATGTCCTATAAAAACTTGTCATGAACGCATTACACCAAGCAGGCAACAAATATTCTACTTGCCTGATTCGATGAAATCATACCCAGGGTAAGGACCATATATATGTGTCGTGTCCTAGCTGTCTTCGCTGTCTTTGTCAACTTGACAATTCAAACTCACTTTAGCAAATTGGGTAGTCTTTTGAAAACAATACCGAATCGTCGATAAAAACATTTGATATAGCTTTTTCTTCTTTTCAACTTGGTGTCTTATCCATATCTTATCAGTCTTTGTGAATTTGGCAGTGAGTTAGGATTGCCCCGACGAGAGTTCTATTCACCGACTTGTATGTACCTACTACCTAGGTATATATAAGTCGGTGGTCCTATTTAACGTTTTCTTATTATTATCATCGTATGTTGCGTTTATTGTGTTGACGCTGCTGTCAAATTTATTTACTCTATCGTTCATTTATAGACTTCTTCTTCTTAATGAATGGCGTTTTCTGCCTATAGCAATTTCGCCAGATTTAAAAACATTTCTCATGATTTTTTTCAGATGGCTAACATCAACATGAAACGAGTTTTATAAATTAAGGGTCCAAGAATACAATGATGATGGTGTATGTCAGAGCGTCGTTGCTTCTAATTGGAACCATCGTGCCTTTCACTTTAGGATTACAAGAGAACGGTGTGTATTTTAATTTTTATATTTCACGAAGATGAATATGTTTGACAAATTGTTAAGACATATTTTTATTAAATTATTACTTTCTGAAAATACTCAAAGTAAAAATATGTGGAATGCTTGATGATTCTTTTTTTTTCAGAAACTGACTTGATTGATATCCGTCAACCTCGCGTCTCAGGTCGAATAGTGAAATTATATTCTGGTCCACGACCAGAACCGATACATTGTACTGGAGAAGGTTTTCAAGCAGACTTAAATGATTGTGCTGTTTTTTATCGTTGTGTCAAGGCTGGGAGAAACAGATACACAGTTTTCCGAGTAAATATTAGTAATTTCGTTACGAGAATAATAAATACTTATTTCTAAATATTGCTAAATGTTGAATATCTTGCCATTACAGTTTCGCTGTGGACCCGGTACTATTTATGATCCAGAAACGGAAGTATGCAATCATCCGCAAAGCACAAGACGTACAGAGTGTGGAAACTTACCAACACAAGCATCTAGTACCAAAATGAACCGCGAAAATGAAATCGATTTCGAACTAGCAGCCCCGTTTCCATTGAGTACAAATCGACCTATTTCCATTGAAACTGTAACAGAGAAATCTTCTACTGCCTTTTCTTGGATTACCACTATAAATGATCAATCATTGAGAAGTATTGAACCAGCAACACAACAACCTACGAAATTGCAAGGGGAAAAATGTAAGGCTGAAGGATTCATGGGAGATAGTGATGATTGTGCAAAATTTTACCGTTGTGTAGGGAACGGTAGAGGCGGTTATATTCGGTACGAGTTTTTTTGTAGTAAATCAACTATCTGGGATGAAGAATTACAAGCTTGTAATTATCCTTGGGCAAGCAGAAGAAACCCATGTAAATTTAGAAATGGAAACGATGAAAACTTAGTAGTCGCTCAAAAGTCAAATTCCCAAAATTCACCAAAGTTACAAATAACTCATAGCCCAGAAAATCCTTTCTCACAGTTGCAATTGACTAATACATCTCTCATCTTTCAAGCTAACTACGGTGATCGTGTCAAAAAGAAACAAAAAAATACACATGACATTACTGATACGGCGCACTTAGTTAAACAAACGTTGTTTAACAAAAACACAAACTCCTTATCGACAGAAAAGCAACAGTCTTATAACAGTAAACTGGCCAACAGACAAATAAGTAGCAGCTCATATTCCCATAGAATTCATGAAATTATGAATGAAGACGTTTATGGTCATGGGTATACTACGAAAGAAGAATATGTGACAGAAAAATACACTACCACGACGAAACTATCTTCGAGCCAGAATGGAAACAAATGTACGCACAGTGGTTTTATGGGAGATTCGGTTGACTGTAAAAAATTCTACAGATGCGTGGATAACGGTAAAGGTGGATTTACCAAATACGAATTTTCTTGTGGTGAAGGAACTGTATGGGATTCCAAAATTGATGCATGTAATCACATTTGGGCAGTTAAAGAATGCGGTGGAAATGAGATAAATCAGATGAACGAATCAGAGGCAACTAGCACAACCAGGCCTACCTCATTGTCATCGTCAACTCAAAATTCATACAACCCTCCTTCACAAGAAACTACAGAGGAAGAAATCAATGAAAATGGTTATAATAATCCTAACCATGAAACAACACTCACCAATCAATTTTCAACACCTACTACAGAACCAACTAATTCTGATCTAAATATCTGTAAGTCAAGTGGGTTCTTTGGAGATCCTATGAATTGCAAAAAATTCTATAGGTGCGTAGACAACGGCCAAGGAAGTTATTCTGTTTATGAATTCACTTGTGGCGAAGGAACGGTTTGGGATTCAAAAATCGAAGCTTGTAATCATGAATGGGCTGTGGCTGATTGCCACCAGCAGGGAAACAATGAACACACAACTTCTAGCTCAGTCAGTGTGACTACTCAGTTTCCGTCAAATGTGTTTGCTGATGAAAATGAACATGACACAGGTTATCAATCTCAGGTCGCTACGACGACAGTAGCTACTTTAACCACTATTACTACCAATTCAGATGATTCTGAAAAGAACGGAATATGTAAAAAAGAAGGGTTCATTGGTGATTCAGAAAATTGTAAAAAGTTTTATAGGTGCGTTGAAAATCAAAATGGTGGTTTTATTAAATACGAATTCAATTGTGGTGATGGTACAGAATGGGACCCTGAAATAAATTCGTGCAATCATGAAAACTCATCCAAGCGTTCATGTACCGGAATGTCTAATCAAAACAACGAAGATAAAGAAGCAAGTTCTACAATTGTTTACAACACAACTACAATTTCATCTACACAAACAAACAACAATGAATTTGACTTTAGCACTAAAAAAGAGGAAAGTATGGAACAAACATGCAGCAAAAACGGTTTCATGGGTGATGAAAATGATTGCAAAAAGTTTTATAGATGCGTAGACAACGGAAGAGGTGGTTTTATCAAATACGAATTTACTTGCGGCAAAGGAACTGAATGGGATTCACAATTGGAAACTTGTAATTATCCTTCACCGGGTAAGAAGTGTGGAAAAGAAAGTACTCAAGCCGATTATTCTCATACTGAAACTAACAACGAAAATGACGAATACAAAGAAGATGTCACGACAACGAAATCTACAAGCACGACGACGAAACATTCACAGCAAACAACTAGCGAAAATTCGTGCAATTCTGAAGGATTTTTTGGTGATTCAGAAGATTGCAAGAAATTTTATCGATGTGTGGATAACGGGAACAGTGGATATATTAAATATGATTTTATATGCGGAGAAGGAACAATGTGGGATCAAGACATACAAGCATGTAACCATGAATCTAATAAGTGTGGTCAGAAACCCCCGGGTAAACCAACGGAAGAAAATTTAAGTCAAGTTACCGAGAGCACATCTAAAGGAACGTCAAACACTGAAAACAATGAAGCTACTACAACTTCAAAGAATGATGTAAGCAAATGTGATGCTGAAGGCTTTTTTGCAAATACAAATGATTGTAAAATGTTTTATCGTTGTGTCAGCAACGATAAAGGTGGTTACACCAAATATGATTTTGTTTGTGGTCAAGGTACAGTTTGGGTCCAAGAAATCCAAGCTTGTGATCATGAAACTGATTCAATAAATTGTAAAAATGGAGCAGATAACACTATTAGCACCACTTCGTCAAATAGTGATACTCCCCAAACTAGTAGTGCAACAACAGTGTCTCCGGATACAAATAAAGAAAACGATGAATATCCAACCGAAACCGAATCGAATCCTTCAAATTCACCCCCTGATAACAACATTTGTTCATCTGAGGGATTTTTCGCTCATAAAACTGACTGCAAAAAGTTTTATAGATGTGTTGACAATGGTAAAAATGGTTACACGAAATATGATTTTGTTTGCGGAGAAGGCACCGCTTGGGATTCAAATATTCAGACATGTAATCACGAGAATGAAGTACAAAGTTGTAACACTAGCCCTGATACAAAGCCATCGCAATCTACTGTTGGTGATGAAAGCTCTAATAATTCTATTGACAGTTCGACAATGACGTCTGCACAATCGTCATCTACTCCAGCGGAGGCAAATAAATCAGAGAAATGTGACCAAGAAGGATACTTTGGTAACAAAAATGATTGTAAAAAGTTCTATCGATGTGTAGATAACGGGAACGGGGGTTACACGAAATATGATTTTGATTGTGGCGAGGGAACAATATGGGACCAGGATATAACTGCTTGTAATCACCCTAGAGACGTTGCTCGTCCTAGTTGTAAAGAATCCAGCAACGCCACAAACGGAGACTCCGAGTCAACACAACCCACTACACAAGCCACACAAACGTCTTCTACTCAAAGCACAGGAGGAACAACTGAAAAGACATCAAGCAGTTCTCCCGAACAATCTCAAAATACTTCATCAATTAAATGTTCAAAAGAAGGATATTATGCTAATCCTAACGATTGTAAAAAGTTTTATCGATGTGTTGATTGGGACGGTAATGGAAAACGTTTCTCTGTTTACCATTTTGATTGCGGTGAAGGGACAATATGGGATCCTGAGTTAGAAACTTGTAATTATGAAGATTCAGTTTATCCACCACGTGATTGTAGCAACAAACAGTCTGCAAGTGAAACGTCTAGTGAAGAAACTACAACACAAGAGGCAACAACTAATGAAGAAACAACAGAACAACAAACAACTCCAGAATCCAGTACGCAACAAGATAAAACAACTACTCAGCAAGAAACATCAAAAGAAGAGACAACAACACAGCAAGAAACCACTATGCTACAACAGACGACGACAACAGAATCAACGACGAAAGAGGTATCTACAACTCAACAGTCAACTACTGAACAAGAAACAACAACCCAACAAAAAACTACTAAAGAAGAAACAACAACCGAACAATCAACTACTGAAGAAGCAACTCAAGAACCCACTACAGAAAAAGAGCCTACAACACAACAATCTACTATAAAAGAAGAAACGACTACACAACAGTCAACTACCCAAAAAGAAACGACAACACAGCAATCAACCACTCAAGAAGAAACGACAACACAACAGTCAACTACCCAAAAAGAAACGACAACACAGCAATCAACCACTCAAGAAGAAACGACAACACAATCATCGACTAACCAAGAAGAAACGACAACTCAACAATCTACTACTCAAGGAGAAACGACAACACAACAATCGACTATCCAAGAGGAAACAACAACACAACAATCAACCACGCAAGAAGAATCAACTACGCAACAATCAACGACTCAAAAAGAAACGACGACTCAATCCACTACTACACAAGACTCAACAACTGAAACTGGAAGTACCGCAACTGATTCGCAAACAGATGGTACCACAGAAGAGAGTACTACTGAAACTTCATCGAAAAAAGAATGCCCTGATACTGAAGATGATCAAAACTTATATGTATGTCCAACTGGTTTTAAAAGGCACCCTAAGTATTGCAATCTGTTTTACCAGTGCACAGAAGATAATGATACTCATGAGCTGAAAATAGCAGTTTTCAACTGTCCCAATAATACGATATACGATGACAGCAAAACACAGTGCGTTGAAGAAAGTAAAGCTGATAAAAAATGTGACGGTGAAATGGCAGAGCGTCGGCGGTTTAAAAGATTAAACGTCCACAATAAAAATCCGGTAAGAATCATGTTTCATTTGTTGACAATAATCTAGGACTTGATATATCGAGACTTGAAATTATTTAAAACAGCTAAAATTGTGTTCTTAGTATTCTAAATAGGCAAACATTCTTCTTGTTTCAAATCTCACAAGCTGCTGTATAGGGCTTCACCGGCGTGGATTACAGTATTTTACACTATTTAATTCTTCATTCCCATTCTGGCCGTGATCATTTTCCTTATTAGGATGACATTATTTTTCGTGCCAATATCTGTTCAATACTTAAGCAAAGAAGAAGTAACAAAGACAAACCAGCGTTTGATTTTATGAGTATTAAGTTACCTCTGCTAAATGTGATCAAAATTAGTAATTCATTCCCCAGTAATTTAATGAAAACGTACTAAACAAACACTTTAAGAAAAAATAATGTCAGGGCATATTATGATGCAAGATTTTAATGTCAATCAAAATCGGCCATTTAACCGTAACAATGTAACAAACACAAAGACGAATTTCCGCAGTGAAAAATATTTTTTACAATATAAATAAAAACTGATTTCAAATTTTCAAAACATAAAAGTAATAATTTATACTTTTAAATAGGTGTTTACAATATCTAATCAGTTATTTGTGGAGCCAGTACCAGCCAACCCTACAATAATTTCGGTTAAATTATTTAAATTAATATTCAACTCAGAAGTTAACAAACTTAAAAAGAACTAAGTAAAGTTACCTATGTCTTCTTAGGATTAAGTTTACCTCTTATCAAATTTAATTTAAATTCGTTAAATAGTTTTTAAAGTGAAACGTGAACAAATTTTTGTGTGACTTCCGACGGTCATAAAATACAGTCTTTGTATTTTGGTCACTGGTTGGTCATTGGTCACTGTACTATACAATGAAATTTAAACAGTTGCATTTCGACACCCTCAGTAAAATATGTCTGAGAACCCGCTCTGAAGTTATATTTATGCAATGCAAAAATCTACATCAAAGTCCCAGACATTTTAGAGAAACACATTTACTGCAGCGCCTTCTGGTGGCTTTTAACTGTAAAAAGTCTCAAAACTTGCTCTGAAGTGATATCTATTTAATCCGAAAAATACGTCAACTATAACATCGGCCGTCGAGAGTTTGCTTTCCTGACACGTGAGATTTATAGCTATAACATCATGTTTGTTGTGAGTTGACATAATAATATAATTTTTCATTTAATTTTGTGTCATTCGTGCATGTAAACGATAATAAATTAGCATTCGTAATTGATAGGAAATACAATGAATTAATATTAAAATAAAAACTAATTAAAAACTAAAATTAACTACTAATAATAATATACATTATAATTTACAAATATAAAGTCTATATAAACAATCTAAAAAGCTAAAAATAACCAGTCCCTGGCCAACCCGACGCAAAGGTTCCCATAACACTCGCGGCATTACCGCGTTGGATCGCTATGGCGAGCCTCTGCATCAGAAACGACGACCCCGAACGGGGGTCACATTCCCTTTTTTTTCTGGCCTCGAGGCTCCAACAGCCTGTCGTCTCCACGACGAAATAATATTTGAAAACTATGCCGATTACGACCTGTCTGGAACGCAAAATCTTGACGGCCGATGTATAGTTCTACACATCCCTTTGTTACTTAACAAAAAAAGTTTGAATTAAAAAATTCAAAACCCTCCACAAAGAAAACGTTAAGTAAGAAATATTAAGAAATTGGTCTTTTAAAAAGTGTAAAATAATTAAATAACTGAATTGTATCTTATAATTGACCTAAACAATAAAATTTAAAATTTTAATTAACTGTCATGCGTGGTAACGACGACCAATAGACGACGACATTTTCATCTATGCAGTCCACGGGTCACGCATGGCGGTAATTTAACATCCAAAAATGATAACTTTTTCTGTAATACATCTGTAATATATATATTAATTATATTTATATTTTTATTTATATAATAATAAATATACGAGAATATATGTAGCTGGCGCAGGGAATCATTTTTATCAATGTCTATGCCAACCACTTATATGCACGTAGAATCATAACTGTATGGTGGCAGGCACAGACGACGACAGTCACATGTCACCTTGGCACACAAAAATTTAAAGGATCACCCTCTTAAAATTTGTTCATTTAATGTTCTCTATGTCGTGGGTTTTCAAAATTTTAAATTACTTTCGTGACACTGCGGCAGATTTTGTAGAGATATTGCATCTTCATGATCGCCTATAGATAGGAGAAATTACTTAATTGGTTCTGTTTAAGTTTTACAATTTATTATGTTATATAATTTGCATTTACAATGTATAAGACAAAAGATATGTTTTGTTTCTCTTACATATATGTAAATGCATATGTGTTAGTAAATCAAACTTTTTTTATTAAACAATAAGCGCTATTATTGGACGAATCAAGCTACAGAATATCTTTTTCAAAGATGTTTTTGACACGCAAGCTTTGCAATGACACAACTTAGTTCCAATTCTTGACTTGAAATTGTTTCAGATCGTAGTCAGTGGCGATCGGCACAACTGTCCAGCGTCAGGCCATTATCCATTTGAGAAACGTGACGAGTGTTCACCTGCTTTCCTCAAATGTAGTAAAAATGCTTCAGGCAAGGTTAGGGCCTTCGTTTACAGATGTCCTCCAACTCACGTGTATTGGGCAGTGAGCAGGCGATGTGAACCCAATTCTAAAATGGTTCATTGTAAAAATTTGGACAACGATTGGTCACAAAGATGGGAAATACCGATCGAAAGTAGAAACGTAGCGCCATGATTGATATTTTTATAAGTGTATAAATGAAGTTTTTGAATTATAGTAAATATAAATAGGAACGTGCAATACTTTTTGATAACTTATGAAATTTTTGGACCAAGAAATTTAAGGGCCCGTTATTCGAACCATAGTTAACCTAAACCATAACTTGCCTTAATGTAAACATCGTTTCCTAACAATGTTCGCCACTGGTTTGGGGTAACCACTAAAACAACAAATTTTAAAGAAACTTGAATAATTTTCAAGCCAAAAGTAAATAAAATAAATTTCAAGTGTTGGTTATTAAAACACTATGAAGTTTTGCTTTTTTGTCTAAAGCTTTTTTACTTATTGATAAAAATTTTAACGATAATGTTAATCGACTGCGTAAAAAAGGTGAAATCTTACCTTGTCTAGTCTATGAACTGAAGCGAACTTTGGACTTTCATCGACGGTATATTGAAATATATAGGTAACTGCCATAATTTAAGAAATAGTTGTAAACTTGTGAACAAAATGTTGATAACAAACAAATATAAAATAATTAAAAATTGTCAATATTTTGAGCACGACTGAATTATTAATAGTAGATATTAAATGATTTTATAAGGATTATTACATTGTTTTATTATTCAATAATTCCTTATTTATCCGATATTTGCGTAGTCATATTAGCTGTCCAGTTCAGTTGTTCAGTTTCATGAATCTGAAACAGGTAAACTGACCTCAACCCAACCACACTGACACTACGCGATAATTGCAAACGTACGTGCAAAAGCTATTATAGCATCCAGTACCAAACATGTTACTTTCTTCTGAATAAAAATAGGCATAGGTACATCTTAATTAAGTTTTAGCATACCACAATTATAAAGTCGTTAAGATGTCTTGACCTTATTGTGGATTGGAAGTATTAATACTCCATGGACTCTATTCGGATCTCAGAGCAATGAACCATTCTATAGAGGTTACTATCTTTTTAGGCTACAGAAACTAGAGACATAGGAATAATAATAAATACGTACCTACACTGAGATCGAAAATGTAAACGAGAGCGAGATCGGAAATATATATGAGAATGTTATGGCGTGAGCAGGTTTACACATAGCTTATAAAAGGTGGAGCATTGGAAACCATTAATATAAAACATTGATACCGGTCTAGTTCGTGCTTGAACCCAAAAACTAATGATCCGTAGCCATTCCACAAAACAATATTCAGCCAATATTTCTAGTAAGTAACCAACTATTAATAAGGTTAGTATAACTACTAGCGACCCGTCCTGGCTTCGCACGTGTAGCAAAGCATATAATATGTCTACATTTTCTTTCGTACAGTGAAACACATCGCTCACACTTTGAGGTATTTTCTGAAACAATGTAATTCTGGTTGGCCACAAAGCATTGTATATGAAAGCGATTTCGCTGTCACGATATCGCGGCGGTAGTGTACATAAGAGTAGTGTATATCAGAGATTTAAAAATTTCCTCCTTTATAAATAATAATATAATTCCTTCCTTTATAAATAATCAACAAGAATTACATCGTTTTCAGAGCTATCAGAATCGTCGCAACGCTATGCAACGCTGCTTAGAAATTATGATACTGCGACAATTTTGTGACTAACTTCAGAGCCGCATATATAATAATAATGACAAGTACTCGTATACTGTACGAGTCGCGATTTCCCTAAATAAACTGTTGAAAATTCATTTCAATGATATATTCCTGATGTTTGTCATGCGTTTTTCATCTCATCAAAATTAACCAGTCCTTGGGCACAGGTTATTACCATCAATATTCAATCTATACTAATATTATAAAGCTGAAGTTTGTTTGAATGCGCTAATCTCAGGAACTACAGGTTCGAATTGAAAAATTATTTTTGTGTTGGATAGTCCATTTATCGAGAAAGGTTATAGGCTATTATTACATCACGCTACGACCAATAGGAGCGGCCCATAAATGAAAACTGTTGCAAAAACGGGAAAAAATATTCCTTTTGAGAGCTTCCGTTACGCGCGCTGCGTAAGCGGTTGATGTTAAGCAAAAATGTATTACGGAATTGTTCCCCTTTAAAAGTTCTAACCAAAAGTCTGTGTCGCTTATGTGTATCTTTTAAGATTGACTTACTATAACCTTTTTTATGGCAATCAAATTCGTTGCTAGACGCGCCAGAGAATTCCTTTGTTTCGACGATGACGATGATACCATAGTGTAATGTGGTTGGACTAGCGACCCACCCCAACTTCGCACGGGTGCAATGTACTAATGCGTGGAACGGGAAGAGGAACGTTTCAGTAGTCCACCCGGGCAGATGTTCGATATGTCTAAAAGCGAGAGCAGCCCTTTTACTTAATCATAGTTAATGCCATTTGTTATTTTAACGTAAATGTCAACTTCGATGAAACAACGCGCCCTACAGTATGTTATTCTAGGTGCAGGATTAAATGAACTACAAATTAAACTAATGGATAAAGGAAAAATAAATTTGAAGTAAATGTGTTTCACACAATCTTAATTAGCAACAAGCTTTTGATTAGAAAACAATGAACTAAAAAGTAAAAAGTAATTATTAGTGCTCTAAGCTCAAAAATATAGCTATTAAAACCTGGAATACAGATTTTTAGAACTTGAAACTTCATTTAAATAAATTAGGATTTTCAGAGTTTTATCGTTTATATTTGACGCCTCATGCTTTGAAAATAATATTTTAATAGCCACCTACGTTTTTGAACTTAAAACCATGAAAATATTTTTTATTTTACATTTGTATTTTCAGTAAAAGGTAGTTTTTTACATATTTTTACTTTGACTTTTTATTGTTAGAATGTTTTTTTATGTGTCTTATCACCTAAACTTTTCCGTACGTATTTTCTTAAGGCGCAGCGATTGGGAAATTATTGGCATGCGTGTTTTTCTTACTCCTGGTGATCGAGCTCCTCATTCACGTACCCAAATTGAGTTCGGGCACTCGCGACATGGTTTCTCCCAAAAATCGACATCGGCGTAATAATATATTAGTAATTAATAATACTATGTTCTTTGTAATAAAATACGACTTCATTGTGCTAAGCAAATCGATATAACCTACGAAATATCGGCGTCAAGTCTAGGCGTAATGGATCACAAAATCATGGGATAACGTAATCGACAAATAATGGTTTAGTTAATTATATCAAATATACTATAATTTTCTTATATAATCGAATAGCCTACGGATTGATATTAAACCAATGTATCTGTTTGTAAGGTTTTTGGGTTTTTTGCAACTCGATATACCTAGTATGTTTATTGAAATTTAGGGTTTTATAAGGATATGCTCGTGATTTTTTTCTATTGTACGAAATGGAATTAAACGCGTTTTAAAAACAGCCAACGGACAAAGAAAGTTCTAAACTTGGATCCCTTGAAACGCCTACGAGTTTCGAAGGAACATTCAAAAAATTTCTTACGATACAATAATAAAATTCCCAGTATATTTGGATCATAATTCTTGATAAATTTGTAAATACGAAGTATTTTGAATAAATTTAGGCAGAATGATATATATGTATTTATTTACTAGCTGTCACAAACGACTCATTAAAATACTTCAGAACTCTATATTTTAAAATACGTATTTAAAAACACTTTAAATATTTGTTGCACACTATAAATTATATATTTTATATATAGTTTATATATCATAAACTATAATAAAATTACGTCTATACCTTTGCAAGCGGATAAAACACCTTTACAAAAAACTGATAACTCAGCAATGATGTAATCTGTGAGAGATTCTTCGTCGGTGTGATGAATGGTGTTACTGAATAAAGTCCCTATAAAAGCATGACACGCAGTACGAGTTGCTATTACATTTCCCTTCAAATCAATGGTCAATTTATCTTTACTGTTGTTTTCTACATCGTCATCAATGTATTTCAACGAACTTTGGCTTTTTGGTGACATTATTATGGGATGGTACACATTTTTATCTCCAAATGTTGCGAGATTGGGAATCAAATTTACAACTGCGTCCTTTCGTATTCGATTAGCTACATTGTTTTTCGAAGACCTCCGCAAACTCTTCTCGTTGTTAACATTGTTGTGAAACAACATATCAAGAATTCCAGAAAGTAAGTTTCTTGTTGTAGTATGTTGCATATCTTTGTCAATAATAACGTTATTTTGTAGTTTTTTTGTTAATTTTGTTTGAATTATGTCAGAGGTATGTGATACACTGTTATTGTAGTTTATAGCAAGCTCATTGTTCGTTTCATTTTGCATGAATTGTTTCGAAATATTGTCTTTCTGTTCGTATTGATAATTTTTTATATGTGAATTCAATGTAGACCTTAATTTTCTATTAATTAAAAGAAGTTCATTATTTTCGGCTTCGGTCAAATTCTCTTGACTAGATTTATACGGTTCTTCGTTTCGTTCCAGAGCTTCAATTATGTCACGTATATTGTTCAATCTATTTTTACGTTTTAAATTTTTCATGGACTTTTTAACTTTTGCTTGTTTGTTCTCGTCTATTTCTTGATCAGTTTCATTCACTGTTTTTTTGTATTCTCTCATAATTACGTGTAGTTTATCGATAATCGCAGAATTTGACGTTTGGGGTGTCAGTATATGGGGATTAAAAGCTATACCTCCTTTATCCCATACTGAAACAGCTCGTACCAAAAATGGTATGAATTTATTAGGAAGATAACGCCATTGTTTACTTAGCGGAGAGTTATCCATGTAGTTGGATAACAACACACACTGAATTTTAGTGTTTTTCATGTTCATATTCCTTTTAATGTGATTGTTATTATCCGTTAATAAGAAATTAAGTGCTTGCTCGTTAATTTCTTCTTCACTTTTGTCTAACTTTTTCTTTGATAATGTGTCGTTTACTAAAACGAACAGATTAAAATTGTAATCATTGTATGCCTCTGACAGAATGTTGATATATGGCGCATATTTATTTAGATCTAATTTATTGTGATCGTCTGTAAAAATGTGCATATATACTTGCAGGGATGAATTATCTTTTGACGGACTGCTGTAATCATTTGCAAACGGGTTTTTAAACCCTTTTAAAGGTGCTAGTTTCAGATAAGGTAAATAAGCAAGCGCCATCACATTATTGTAGATAACAAGGAACAGTAAAAAAAATGTCGCCATTCCGAACCACCAATATGTAGAGGAGGACCAATAATCTGTAAAGTAATAAGAGAGAAATAAATAATAATAAAAACAAATGACGACAGTAAAATTAATTATACATTGCATTATTGTAGAACACGTTAATTTCTTTGAAAAAGATGAATAATCCTTTATGGTATGACCCGAGTCATAAAATTTGATATGCATGTTTAATTATTTATTTTGACAGTATTAAAAATCTGTTGCGTACTATTGGAGCCTTGACCGATTCCGTTTGTTCCTACTAAGATCAAAAACTTAGGAAGTCTGCAAACTTCGCTGTTTTTATAATGGCTTTTTTTCCACTTAATAAAAGGATGAGCGTTTGCATACTAATGCAGCAATTTATTTTTTTAATACATGAAAATATTATATTCAAAAGAAGGACATCTTTACAAAAAAAAACTTGTATGCGATCACCAGCTCCGTAAATTACAATAAAGTCGCTTGTACCTGAATAAACATATTTATTATTAGGTACCGTAATTTATAAATTATCAAACTGATTTCGTTGATTGGACCTAAATCGACAAACTATTATTACAGATAAACTTTAAGTGAATTCTATGTTGTATCTAAAAACTGCTTGAAACATAAACGTCTATTCTTATTAGACTTCTAAAAAGACGTCTGGTTTTAAAAGTACTTGTATACATAAATATAATAAAAACGTAATACAAACTTGGCCACTGAGCGAACACAGTAGCGGCACCTCGAAGTTTGTTGCGCGTGCGGCTTCGAAGTGTACGTGGCTGGCGTTGATAAGGCTCCCACTGCTCTACTTCTTCTTCTTCGGCTAACTCGCACAGCAGCGGGCGCTGCTCGCGACAAATTTCACTCATTGGCACAGACAGCCATTTGTATACCTGATAAATTATAAAAATTGATCTTTGATGTCATTCCGAAATCATACCCATCCGATAATGGCCATACTCAATGCAATGCACGGAGGTTTTACTACTGTTAAAATTTGCTAAAAAAAGATCCATTTAGAAGCACTCTGTCTGACAGTCACAGGTAGATCTCGGGATACACTCGACAGATTTTGATGAAACTGGTGCCAAAATATGATGAACAACTGCTCGCAAACAGGCCATATATAAATTGATGTAAATGTTTGGTAAAAAGTACAGAATATAGTATGTAAATGTAAATAAAATTTACCTGTAGGTAAATAGGAGGCAAATCAAATATTTCGTTTAAAAGTAAAAAAAAAAGTTTTATCGTAAAACTTACGTTAGTGTATTTGATAATTTGAAACAAATTCACGGTATAATATATGTGAATATAAATCTTATATTTTCCTGAAATAGATATAGGATTTGTGAAAACCTAAATTTCTAAAGGTCCAAAGTTTCACGTTCGTATGACATTACAAAAAATTGTTATGATGAAAGCAGGCTTTAAGGATGTGGTTTGAAAAAAAATCGGAGAAGCATCGCCTAGTTTTTGTGTCGAGCGTCCCGTCATCACTTTTATGCTCTTGTCTAGTTAAATCTTCTACGTGTTAAAAATAAAGCTCGTTATAATCGAAAGCTTATTTCCTTAAGCCTACAATAATACAAATAGTGAGACTGTGACAGACTGACGAATGGACCTAATGATATCACCTACCAGATGAATGAGTTACTTTCTTCTGAAATATAAACGTAGAGCCCCATTAAATCCAAAGTGCGCGTAATTCGTATAGCCGGTTTGCGTTATTTGTATAACAGTATTAATAAAAAGAAATATCGCTTATTACAACACAACTGTATGACGACCGCTTAGCTTAGTGGGTAACGACCCTGCCTACGAAGCTAGAGGTCCCGGGTTCGAATCCCAGGTCGGGTCAGTATTAATATGATGAATGTTGATACTGGTACCGGGTCTTGGTTGTTAGATGTATGTGGTGTCTTCACAAAATATTTATACATGTATATATTATAAAGAATATTTAAGTATGTATATCAGTTGTCTAGTAACCCATAACACAAGCATAATACTTGCTTACTTTGGGAACTAGATGACCCTGTGTGGGAAGTCCCATGTAAATTATAATTGTAAAAAAAAACTGTAACAGTGTGATATATTAGATACATTGAAGACAATCATAGATATATACATCACTACTTATAGATCGGTTGTCACCACAGCTAGGTTTGGGCCTTATATTCGAACCAAAACATAGAAAGAACAAGACTACCAGAACTATGGAGTTTTTGCTTTTGGAGAAAATTTCAAAAAATTGCAGGCAATGTGCGACTATAATGATGCAGCATTTATGTATTATATCGTAATCGACTATTTTAGTCATTACTAAAATACGAAATATATATTTTTCAATTAATTTATGTATTTTTTTTTTGTTTAAACTTATAAATAACTCGAGTATTTAGTAAAGTTGGCATGAGACGGTGTGTTGTGAAGATCTAGCGGAGAGGTCTTATGTCCAGCAGCAGACATCCGGCGGTTGAAATGATGATGGGGTAACTGAAGAATCACACAACTGATGTTGAAGTAATTGTTATGTTATTATGTACCTATCATGAACTGGGGCAGAATATTTAAAAAAAAGTGATGTTGAGCGAGGTGTCACAGAATGGAATCAAATCAAAAGCGCTATAAACATTTTCTCTAAAGATGTAAGAAATATGAATTAATATTTACGCAGAACACTTAATTACTAAATAACGCCAATTGTGAAAATCAAACGCGTTAAGTCACTACATAAGCTATAATTTATTCAAATAAATAAACTGAGAATATATAAATTATACGTTTTCAACTTACAAGTGAATGTTGTTCATTGAGATGTTTAGGATATGTTAAAGCTTTTTAGTTCCACTAGTGTATCACCTTTCGTACAGTTTGTTTTTATATATTTAAGTCCTGATGAGAAAAAATATAGTAATAATAACACTAGCAACAGTAGGTATAGTTTAGCAAGGTGTCAAAAATGAAAGATAATTTGTAAAAAAAAAAAAAAATTCACCAGCTACATTTTACTACTAACGGCTTACAAGGCTGAATATTATATATTCGCCGGTAAACAAACGCACCCTTTTAATTTATATTTCTTCAAATGGAAACAGATCAATAATATATGTTTAATAGTCAGACTAAAATTGTTGAAGTATTTCGAAAAGCTTTTGATGGCTAGACGCCGCGCGGCGCGGCACTTCGCTCCATTTCGCTCGTCGCATAGCATACACAAACCATAAAGGTGCATTTAGATTTTACTGCGCCTTAGGTACGTGCGCGGCGAGGAAGGAAGGCAGCTTGTAAGCGTTGACGACGGACTGACAGAGCAGATCTGTTATAGCACGGTACAGAGGTTTCGGTCAAACTATAAGAACTTTTAAATTTTATTTTAAAATCTGATCACGAATTTTTAACATTGAAAATGTTCATCAGATCGTTTTCGTGGGGGAGTGTAATTCGGCTATAATTCTGAAATTTATGATGGTAGACAAAAAATTTTGGTGACAAAATATGCAAGGGCTTGCGAAGCATCGTATGATATAATATTTTCTAAACTCTATTCGTAACTTTTTTCAGAAAATCGAAAATGGTGAAAAAAGACGAAATTCCCGATTTTTCGACCAAAAAGTCGATTATTCCAAAATCAAAAGCCATTGAACATAAATTAAATTAAAATTATAATTATAAAATAAATTACATAGCTCACATGAAAGCCATGATCCCGCCTTTGTTACACAAAGGTCGTCGGTTCGATTCCTACCATAAGTGTATTGACCGTTGAGTTCTAAATTTTTATAAACCAATAAAAACCTAACTAAAAAAATTAACTGTGTGACAGTCTAATACACAAAAACAATAATAATAATAAAAAATAAAACTAATCCAATAATCCACCCCTCGTCTCCCCTGACGCAAATGTGCCCATGACGCTCATCGCATTGCCGCGCTGAATTGCAATGGCAATTCTTTGCACCAGGAAGGAACCGGAACGGGGGTCGAGTCCCCTTTCTTTTAGACGACGGCCGATGCTCGCTTCAATCCCTTAACAGCCAGCATCTTCCACCGCAAGAGGGACGAACAAGTATTTACTCTCCAGAGTAGAGTATTTGACTCGTTTTATAACTAATATATATTATATAATATATAATTATAAATATTTTTATATTTTAACCTAACTAAAATATCAGAAGCTCCGCGATATCGTCAATTTGGAAGACCCATGGAACTAATAGCGTGCTAGAGCTACTGGGGTGACCATAATATGACAACTTATTACAGTCCGAATTCCTTAATATACTCAATGTTGAAAAAGGTTTATACCTACTCCAACAGTGCAGACATAAAAAAAAGCCTAGTGATATGCATATAATTAAAGTAAATAAATTTGACAGCAGTGGCCGACCGAGTGAGTTCGTTTTTTTATGTACATATCTATATACGTGTACATGTCGATATTTTACCACATATTTTAATACTTTTGTTATGTTTTATTTCATATGCATGTTGAAATTTCACATATATTTAAATTTATAATTTTTCAAACATTTTTATTATAAGATATGGGTAATGTGAAAACGATGTGAAAAACTTTAGGCGCTATTGTAAGAAATAGTATATTTTATTTCCTTCGTAATTTTTACAAATCTCAATGTATCTCTACGTTTCTATAGTTATCTACTTTCATTAGTTAATTTAATATGCTCGCAAAAATAATTCTACTATTAGATTTTAGACTATTTTTTTATTTAGATTTATATTATTATAGATATTATTTATTATTTAGAGGATACTATACTCGGAAGAAATAAAATAATTGGATAACTTGATTATTAGTTTTACCGTGGAATAAATAAATTTAATAGCAGGTCGACCGAGAGTTAACGTACTTTTATGAGTTTTACTATGGATAGTGATAGAGATGTGTCTAACGGCTAACAATCGGCGGCAGTACTAGGGCAATTCCTAATTCTACCGTATTCTACCCATAGACTTATGACTATTATATCAAAATACAAATATTTTTATTGAGGATTGTTTCGATTCTTTTCTCTTTTCAATAGTGATTTATTTGTTAATTTTATTTCGGAAGTATTATTGTGAAATAAAACTTACTTACCAGATTGAAGCTAACTGAATTACAATCGATTTCAGGTCGCTGTTAGCAGTGTTCGCAAACGTATGATTCAAATAGTACTAAACGAAATACAAATTATCGATGATTATTGTTAACAATTTCCACAATAATTCATATCGTATTAGGTCACGTCTTATTTCTTCAAACGTCACGTTCGTTTCTGTTTCCATATTCATGACTTGGCTTAAAAGAGTGTCTCAAGAGTGTCAAGGTGCAATCCATTGTATGAACACGGCGAAATGGATTTAAAATGATTTTGTTGACTAAGCATTTCGCTTGAGAGCGATCTGTCGATCGATCAATTCGTGTAACTGGCATTGTTGGTGAGAATTTTCCTTTTTCGTACCTTACTTGGCCGAAGAAAAAACATAAGTAATGTTTATCATCTGTGTCTACTACCAATTACCACTTAAACGCCTTAAATTGAAGGATCTAAACAAGGTGTACCTTTATAAGTTATAGTACAGTTCCAATCAAACTTTATGGCGGATCCGAACATAGGCACAAGTCGCGTCGCAGTAAGCAGTTTTAGGTGTAGCGGGACGCAGTGGAGCGCGGGGTATATGACTGTACCTGCAAGCACGCTTAGGTATAGCGTTGTATTCCGATCCGCTATAAAGTTTGATTGGAACTTTAAAGCCGCAATTAACATCGTAAGAGAAATGTGATCAACATCGCAACAATGATTTCTGTACTCTGTCAAGATGCATAAATTGTTTTTTTTTTCAATTTTATTAAAATACAAACAAGATAAAATAAGACTATAAGATAATAGAAGACAATGTTACCGAAAGACAATCTAATCCCACTTTAAATTATGGTGAGTCTTCGGTATTTACGATATGATATTTGACTTTTAGTTATTGATCCGTGAATCCGTGAAAATAAGAATTTGATTAATGAGATTTGTATAAAATTTACGTGGTTCCTACACGTTCACAATAAATATTTAATAAACAAAGTAATTATTTCTAATATGAAACACACTAAGAAAAAGAATTAGGTACAAAATATGGAACTAATTCCACATTATATTAAATAAATCCTGATCTGTATGTATTAACGCAAATGTGTATAACAAAAGTATATACACAACTATAAGAGCTACCATTTGGTTGTCGAAATTTCTTTTCATTGTTAATACGACTAATAGTTCCCAAGATACAACCTTTCAAACACAGACAAGTCAACCTTTCAAACACAAAGGTTGACTTGTCTGTGCTTTCAAAGTACGCACAGTTGGAACTAATTCCACATTATATTAAATAAATCCTGATCAGGCGCATGTTTTCCTTGAAAGCCAAAAAGCCATGCATGTCTAAAATTTTCCAACAACAATAAAGTAAAACACAGAAATGAGAGTGAGAAGAAGTGAGAGTATTTGAATTTCCCGCGAGCTTGTAGTTTCAAACGCCGCGCTATTATTATACGCGCCTATTACGACACGAATCGACACGTGACCGAGTGACCTCGACTGAGTTCGTCCGACCGACCCGACGAAGTTCATGCGTAAGACAGAATTAGATGTCTTTTATGTTTGTCTTTTTCTTACACGTGAAATGTGTATAACGAAAGTAATAGATTCCTTTTTTGAAAACAGTCATACTGGATCTTTAAAAAAAAACAAGAACTATAATGGTTACAAAGGGTTATAATGTGTAAATGTGACAAAAACACAAACTCGGTTCTCTGTTTTTGTAAAACTACAAAAAAGCTTTTACACAGTGAAACTATGATAGCTTTCAAATATAGAACGAAAAAAAAAATTAAAAACAGGAAAATTCTTCGTGTCTATTTGACAAAGAGAAAAATCAGTGTCGTGTAAATTGAAGAAAAATATATTTCATTTACAAAACTTTTATTTGTTAATATCAAGTGTTTTATAGTCGAACAAAGAAACCTAAATTTGGGTCATAGCTGAGGTATCTAATTTATATAAAATTTACCATCTTCGGCATCTATTGACTGCACATTGACTGTATTGACGACGTACTGCACGACGGTGACGTCAATTCACCTTGTTGCGATTATTTTAAAAATGTTTATATTTATTTACTCTAGCACACATATTGTTACATTGTATGTTCCACTCTAGCATTAAATCGATAGCTAGCTTCAAACCTAACAAATACTAGACCTAAACGGGGATTAAAATTGAGTCCATCCGTAAACTTCATTCAAATTGGCTTAAAAACGGTCATTCTAAAATATTGAGCAGAAAAGGGACAAGAATTATACAACATAGAGGAAACAGGTTCGTTTATGATGCGGGACGGTACGCAACCAAATATATTATGAACAGATGTAGGTGTAAGAAGTACAGGTAGGTCCTCCAATATTAATAAAAATTTAAGTCAAAAAATATAAATGTGCGTTCGAAACCAATCCAAAGACTTCAAAGGTAGCAAAACGTAATATAAACATGTGACTTTACTTATGAACTCGGTAAACAATTTCATTCCGTCAAGACTAAAAAATTATAATATATTTTAATAAATAGTTCATATGCTGCTTTTCAATGTCCTATTTATTAATATTTGGTTAAAATCTGTCCACATGTCAGCGCGTCATGGCCAATCACGCCATCGACAGCCCTAAACGTTACGAGCACTACCCGCTATTGAAGGTAGGGGGCGGTGGTGACGGCGCGCGCCCTCCGCTTGGCGTACTCACTAAAACGCCACGACGAACCTGGTCCGACAGATGGCCTGGTACTTGCAAATTGCTTTTATTTTCTCCTTTTCTCAGATTAGCTTTGTATTTGATAAGATTAGAAATAAAATAAATAACATTCGCTTCGGTATGTCGCACATTATCGTTCAGTGTTCATTGTATTTTCATAGAGCTAGTTGTATTCAGTTGTATAATGGTTCTAGTTTTTAAGCGTGTCTACTTGTTAATGTCTTTACCCAAAAAAAATATTTTTCCTTTCAGAAATATTATCGGCATGCTGGATGACGGTAGTGCTATTATGCATTTGCTTTTTGACACTTTACGTTTTGGGAGTGGCTTTGACAAAACGTCAAGCTCTCGTAATACAGTATATGAAAAATCACGAGAACCACCACGAGCGCATAGAGCAACACAACGACGTATTTTACCACCATGTTGTACCATACGGAGCACCTATCGAGTTTGTTGTGTATTCGAGTTATCTATCCAAAATGGCCATCCTCTACCCACAGTTACAGTTCAACGTGTACTTCCTTATAGATGATTCAGTCCACAGTGTTTCCATGAGATCAAAACGCAGCCGCATCTTCAGGTTCATCGCGCCCTCATCGATAGCAGAAGCAAATTCTAAAATGGATGATGTTAATACACGCGAATTTAAGAGTTTCTTAAGGAGGCATCCCAATGTGAATGCCACGATTATGTCCCTCAGCCAGTATATGGCGACGACGCCTTTGAAATACAAATGGCGTGGTCTTCCCGGCTCTTGGTTAAATTTCTACGCTCGGGTATATTCCGTATGGCAAAATGGAGGTATCGGGGTTGATTTACTTTCGTCTAATGCCGACCATCTCACCCGCCAGAAGTCGGATCCTAGAAAAACTGTCATATTCAAAAATTATAACGACGGCCACTATGACAATTCACAAAATCCGTCCGGATGTACCCAATCGGCTGTAGATGATGACTTCCCGATGCTTTTGTACGTGCTAAAATTTTTTATGACACAAATGATGGACCAAACCATGATGTTCAACAATTCTACTTTAATAACTTCGCCAATATCAGAACATGAAAGGAACAAACGTGACATCGAGGAAACTACGTCTAAGTCATTCGTGTATAATGTTACCAATTCGTCTGGTGTAGAAGAACTGTCTAACGTAGACATTAATATAAACGATACGTATGTCCCTGTAACCTCAAAACCTAAAATGAACAGCACTTGGTTTATTTTCAATGACAGCATAACGACTATCAAATCGGAAGAGAAAGATGCTAAAAATATTGCACCCAACGTAAGATTAGCTAAAACGAAGGCTATGCGAAGGTTTGGGACGCCGAGTATTCCCCAGAACCGAACCGAATTTACGCCAAGCGGAAGCTTAGGTTTGTCAGCGCCGATTTGGTTTTACCGTATTTCTGTGTTAACCGATGAAACTGTGCCAACTTACAATTCATTCTCTAACCCGACTTCTTATGTTAACAATCAAAGATTTAGTGTCAACGATATTCGCAAGAAATCTGATATTAACAAGAACATTCTTACTTTGGATGCAGAAGGCAAGTTTATATCGACATTTTCACGTTTTCATCCACTCCTCGGCCATATAATTTCCTCTGGATTCCGACGAATGGCTCCTAGATTTGCCATAGAAGACGCCTTGAGAGCACATTGCTCAACGTTTATCAGAAATGACGATTATTGCAAGAATATTATTATCATTTGAGTTCATGATTGCGTTATTTGTCACTACTTGGTTTTTCGTGTATTTAGCATTTAGAAAATGTTTAATATATATTTTTGTTATGTTGCTCCTTGTCATTAATGTTTAATTTTGAAGTTGGAAATAAATTCTGAAATCAAATTGGTTTAAATTGTTAAAAGCAATTTTGTGAAGAAATGGTTACGAGGATGTAAAATGATCAAAATGAGAATTCAAAATTATTTAGTTCTATCTTATTAAGAGTTTTAGATTAAGAGCTCTAGAAAAATATCGCCTTATACGAGTAGTCCTATTACATTTACTCTAATGTTCGGATTGATGTTTTTTTTTTTTTTTGAAGCTCTAGTACAATTATTCATTAAAGATAACTTAAACCCAATATATAAAAATATTTTTTGAACCCTTTACATATTTATATGCTACTTTATTATTCGTAGTAAACACAGCAAGATGATTTATAAATGTTGTATTTCCTTATATTATTTATCGATTACCTATTTTACCCATTATTTGCCTGTGGTTCCTACTACCATGATTGTATTGATTGCTGTTCGTTAGTCTCGCTAAAACTCGAGAACGGCTGAACGGATTTATCTTATCTTGGTCTTGAAATGTTCGTGGAGGTCTAGGGAAGGTTTAAAAGGTGAGAAAAATTCGAATAATTGCCGGGAAAACCCTAAAAACAGCCCTTTTCTTTTTCCCATATAAACTATTTCAAATTGACGTAGAGTCAATTTGAACTTTATTGCTATTCAATAAAGTTCATATTAAATTATAATCACTGTTGTCTAAGAAATGTTATCGCGAATGCGACCAAATTGTATAGTCATAAAATGTAATAGATCATTAGTAGTACTGATTTTCAATTTGGTTGTTAATCTATCAGATTATTTTGTTTCATCTTATATATAAAAATGTAATGAAGCTTTTCACATGTCACACTAAAACTCAAAAACGGCTGGACTGGTTTGGAAATGTTGGAAATTCTATTTACATTATGCAATGCATCATTGAAATTAGGTCTCGAATTGATATATGTGTGTTATTTACGGTTTTTTCGTACAAACTTTAAGCCCCCTTTATAGGGCAAAACGAAATGCAATTCAATCGTATTTTAACTACGTTCATTAGTTTCCATGAACTTGCGTGCTTGTAGTACTGAAATTCTTTACAATACATTGAATACTTTAGGGTTTTTTGTTGATCACAAGTTTGGTCCGGATGACAGATCGATGTCACGTCGACACGCGATTGTTGTACACGCGTAATTAGTGCTTTGTAGTGCCACGTTGCACTCAGCTTAAAAATATATTCAGTATAATTACAGGAATTTTATCCAAACTGTTATCTGTTATGTTGTATACTGTTATGTTACTGTGTTATCGTAGGACTAATAGTAGAACTAATCAGACCCATCTAGCATGTAGAGATGTTAACATCGAAATGGAACTAAAAGACCCAATAGTTTCGCTGTAGCGTTGGTTGAGCTGTTGGACGAAAAATGAATCATCAAGCAGATCATTATCGGTGCAAATAACCGGACTAATCACACTAAGGGGAAAAAATTTTGGTAGGTAAAAAAGTAAATCTTTCGGTTGATTTTTGATAGATATATATATTATAAAATATATAAGTGTGTATATAACAAGCACACGTCATAAAACATCATTTCTAAAAAATAATTTATCTTTTTCCTCGGTGTCTTCATCCTATTTTAGAAGGAAATCTGTTATTTGTTTTCAGACTTCGGAGGATTGTAGTCGAAGAATTTTGCTATGAAGTACCTGAAAGCAGAAATTACATATTTAAATGATTGATTAAGGGTTTGTACTGGTGACCGCCGCACCGGCGACCACCCGTCATACTGACACCATATGAATCATAAATTGTCGTCAATTCGAATAAAAAAACCAAGAAGTTTAAAAAAATGGAGTAACGTATGTCTTTTACTCCTTTTCGACCAGCGAACATAGCCGTGCCGTAACATTTTATACAACAGTTTTTAACTATTTTTAATTTCCTGTTATAAAAAAAATAATTTTCATGACCACGCAACTAAACTATTTCCTGTAAAAATTTAAACTAGACACAATCGGGTGTAGTATTTTTTGTTCATTAGAAACCAACCATCTCAGGCAACCATATTTTAACACATAACCGAAGTTTACTATATAAAATTACTTAGGTAGGTATGTAATCAATGTTCCAACATTAGATACTCGGTTCCGAAAGAAGTTTTTATAGTTTATGATGATTGTTCTAGAAAAATGACGCAAAAAGTACATTCTGACAAATTTTTGGAAGATTACACGATAAAATTCCTTATATTCTGGTTAAAAATGCAAGATAAAAATTTTAAAATTACTTTCTTTTTCTCTCTCGTTAAATATAGAGTAAAAAAACTTTTTAATTTTAAACCGATTCTACTCTCAGGGCTAGATTTTTTTTTACTTTAAATGGGACCAACTTGGAAGTATACAGGCAGCATTGAGAGTCTCCTCCTTTTTTAGTCATTGACAAAAAACATTAAATTTAAATGTAGATAAATTGACAAAGACAAGATTACTAATCGTAAGTTTTCTTAACCGGATCAATTTTTTAGTTTAGATAAGTTTAAGTTCGTTAAGATTAAATTATAAGGTAGGTAAAGTAATTTGGGTAAGGAATTAACTAATGATCTGAATTTAAAGCATTAATTTCTGTTTATAGTATAAAAAAAACTTGCACAGAAATCAAAATAATAATTATTTATTTTATCTTTTCCTAAAAGTTGTCCTTATGGGAAGAGTACACGACCAGTGAGTGTCCTATACAAAATACAGTACATATACCTGTGCGTAATATGATTGTACGTGCTGAATGCGCGATAGGTTGTAATTTATCTTTTTACTTACCACACGAGTATCTCTATGGTGACAAGCAGACCAGCAGCGGCTAAGTGCGCCGTGTTGTACGTTGGCGAACCAGGCGCGCGAAGGGCGGTCGCCAGCAACGCATCCGCAGCGTCTGCTGCCGTCTCCCGCGCCACCACCAATAACGCTGGTGCTGCCAGCCAGTGCGCTCCTTTGTTAATCCACGATTCCTGAGCAGTAGGTAATACTTACATAAAGGCAACAAACGTAGCATAGCCCTTTCAATGCTCGATTTTATATTTTTAGTTAAGCTAATACAGCGTTTAAAGTCGTTGGGTTGCTTCTGGCGTAAGCATCTCTACATGTATATATTATAAGTACATAATATAAATCCACCGCCGCGTTTGTCTGTCTGTATATGCTAATCTCAGAAACGACTGTAGGGATTTTGATTCCAGTCATGACTTGTCCGTGGTACTACCAGCGTTGTCCAATCAGTTGGTCCACAGTGGATTTTTTTGCCCGTGGACCAATTGGTTGTGCAACGAAAGATAAGTCATGGTTTTTACTTGCCCGTGGTACTGCCAAGCATTAAGTCTTGAATTTAGTTGAAAGTTGTGACATAAAAGTGATCGTATAGCCGCGGGACATACCTACTGTATATGGTGTCTAATATTATGATGAAGAAGCCAACCTAAGAAATTATGACGATTGACAATAATGAAAAAACCTAACTTCACAGGAGAAATTCGTTATGAATGCCACTCGGGCCGGGAATGACCACTACCACTGACGTGTTTATTAGACGCTGAACAGCGCACCGCGCAAAACGGCGGTGAGACGGCGCACGCGACTGAATATTGCGTTGCGGCGGTGAAACGCGCTGATGTACTGTCAGCCTTACTCAACTAATACCATGTTTAGTGGTCAATCCCGGCCCGAGTGGCATTCATGACGAATTTCTCCTGTTAAGTTAGATTTTTTCATTATTTTCAATCATCATTATTTCTTAGGTTGGCTTCTTCATCATAATATTATACAACATTTACAGTATGTCCCGCGGCCATACTATCACTTTCATGTTACAACTTTCAACTAAATTCAAGACTTATTGAGTACCACGGGCAAGTAAAAATCATGACTTATCTTTCGTTGTACTACAACCGGTTGGTCCACGGGCAAACAAATCCCCGTGGACCAACTGGTTGGACAACGCTGGTAGTACCACAGGCAAGTCATGACGTCAAATACTATATAGCTTCATAACCATGAGCTAAGATATGCAAGCGAATAGGGATAATGAGCGGAATACCCATTCAATGTAACTTTGTATAACTCGAATGAGATTACGCAGTCACGATTGAAATATTTATTTCGTAGATCCATTCTTGGGGTTTTAGAAAGGAAAATACAAATTCAATTGAAAATAAGTGCACAAACTTTAGACATGACGGCGACTAGCAGCATCAGAGAGGTGACCGCTGTAACGCAAGCGCTCAGTCGGCTGCACCCTAATAACACGCGAATCGTGGGCTTTGCGTAACTGGAAAATCAAAAAATTATATTATTAAGAACATATTGTGGACGAGATAACACCGTCCAGCGTGTAATGTTGTAACACCTTGCCCCGCACCAAATCAAATCAAAGTATCTTTATTTCGTAGTTATGTAACATAATCTTGAAATACGTCATAAGAGTGAATTTTATTACTTTGTGGAAGGACGTCACCACAAAGGCGCATTCAAAAATGCTGGTTCCTCTCAGAAGAATACGCAAGAAACTGAGGGACGCTCTTTTTAACAAAATTATAAACAATTTTTTAACACCTTACAACAATACTGTTCCGCTCTCAACACTGTTTTTGAAAAAAATAAATAGGAAGATAAAATTCACGTAACAATATTTTTTACGAAATAACTATCGATGCAGCGTGGTTATTAAGTCGAATATAAATATCACGAATGTGAAATGTGCAGCGGGGAGAGGTATCCCGCCGACGACCACCGAACGACGCAAATTGTCAGTCGTCCGTGCGTCGCCACGGTAATTCGATAAAAGGTACCATATTGTCCTCAAAAATAAGAGAACATATTTACTTACAAATCACACTGCATTACAAGAATTTTTACCCATATGAAAACAATATGAATCAATAGGAAATTCGACACTAAGTCAAACCCTGAACTTAAAAGAAAATGGGACGTCGTTTTAGAAATATTTATTATAGGCCACTGTTATAGATACCTATATTATATTTACAATTTTTACATAAAACGCCAACAAAATTTAAAATATGTCGCAGAACACTCATTTGTACAGATTTTGCGTCAATTTCTCTTAGGGTAGACCGGGATTATAAAACATACAGCAACAATAATTACAACATATGAAACTACAACAATAAAAAAATTAAATCAGTCAACTAGTAAATAAGAAGAAAGAAATTTATTCGCTACCAGAGTGGCGTTGTTAACAGTACTTTATGGGGCTGGTATTATGGGGAAACATTTTGCTGTCATGTCCAATCCTGACGTGATTTGCGATGGATTATATATAACTATGTCGACTTCAAATAATTGGGAATACCTATGGCAGACAAATGAAACAGCTAGTCGATGATCTTACCGCCTTGCGACTGTGACGTCATTGAGTTGTTGAGCAACTTCAGGGTGCTCGATTTCAAGCTCTTCGGGCTGCGAAGCGAAAGCACACGCGGACAACGACACGCCAACCAAAGCAACAAGCAACGCTCGGATTTTCACTCTGATCCCTTCACTGTCGGCTTCCGTAACTGCTATTATTCCCTATAAGGGGTTTTTCAATTTAAAATTTCTTAGCTTATTAATTGTTACGCAAACATTTTCATGTTTGTATAGCGACGACAGTAGAAATAATGTGTTAACAGCAATAATTGACACAGCATTAACTTATATGATAGCAAGTTTACAAAACAAAACAAAAATACAAAAACAACAAAACAACAATTTGTTTTAGAATTTTTATAATACCTATGTACTACTCAACATGAGAAGAATACCCAATAGAGGCCTAAATAATGAAATCGCCATTTCGCTACTGGCCTTTTGATTGAAAATAAAATTTGCAATGTGAAAGTTTTTGGTTCTGATTTTTTTCTAATATACCTAATCCAGTGTATTCTGAATTGAAAATCAATAAAACAGTTTGATAGTTGCTTTTCACGATCGAGTTTGCACACAAACATGGTTATGTGGAAGATTCGAATCTGTTGTGACATTAACGCAGACTTACCGTGTTTAGAGGAAACAACTAAACGATATTTGACCCATTTGAGTCCAATTGGCAAAATTTAAAAACAACTAATCACCCGATATTCATCGTTACTCCTTCATGACGCAAAATCTAATACAACACTGCACAAGAAATTGTTTCGAAGCTACAGAAGTTACACTAAACCCTCCGTCACCATCCGTACCTACTCTTCAAAGGTCTTTATATCGATTTCTATTTTTCCACAATTCTTACAACTTTTATGGAGGTAAAATACTGTTCGTGAATCTTTATTTATGCTGTGCAAGTTAGCTTCTTTAAGGAAACTTCGAAATATATATAGATATATATTTCCATTCCAATACTCGCTAGCTCCGGACATTACAAAAATCTTTCGATAAACTACATTTTTTTATTGTTTACACTTACGCCATTCTTCTGATTCTGGTATTTAAGTTGTATTTCTTCTAAAATCGTATTGTACTCTGAATCCATGTTAGTTGAAATAGTAGACCAAAATCATAAGTTTAATAAGGTGATCATGTTATTGGCCTTAAGCATTGTTTTTCAATGACACTTCAAGATTTTTAGCTATTACCAAAATCATCCAAAATTACATAATCTGTTTCTGAAGCTTTCCCTGCTGTAAACCACTGTTAACATTTTTAGATTATTTGCAGTTATTTGACAGTTATTTTCTGTCAGTGAATCCAGTAGTCAGATTTGAATTTAGAATTTAAATGTTTTAGTAAACTAAAGTCGCCTTCGATCGGATGTCCGAATAACCTCCGATGAAGTTTGGCTCGATCTGTAAACGTTGGCCGGGCCGGGGGCAATACATTTTTTTTAATTAACCCTTAACTTAACGAGACCTAATTAAGGGAAGAAACTTTGTATGGGACTTCCGTCAATTTTGAATTTGAATGTATGAAAATTTTTATTTGATCTTTTAGGTCAGAAAATATAGTTAGGTATATGGCGTGTTTCAAAATGTCTGAGATTTAAATTATGTCATTCTTAAAATTAAACCTTGAAATTATTTCTTTGGCTATATGGCCAGAAATAAAAAAAATGTTTTTCAAGGTTTTATGGAAAACTAAGAAAATTGTCGTTTAGCGTTTTTGGAAATTGAGGACCTGTTTTAGCAATCATAGAAATTTTCTTGTGTATTTTGTATCTGTACATATTATGTATCTGTAGTATCCATGGCCCCCACATCTTGAAACAGGGCCCTAGGCTAAAATTATAAACAGGCCCCTGAAGGTTTTCTAAAAGAATTTGATTCAAAGACAACACAAAGATAATCCTCACTCACTCGGCCCTCGCGTGTCTAATTCGGTCGAACCTACGAATGTCACAATTACCTATATTTTTTACTGTACCTATAACGTCGGGCCCCTAGGCTAGAGCCCTGTCAGCCCCGTCTTTGTGGGGGCTATGATAGTAATCTTCGTGTACGACGTATAGCACAAGATCTGTGAATTTAATTAAAATCAGATTTTTTAGATAAAATTATTGATTTTTATGGTCTCTGTCGGTGAACGAGTCTGTGTACGTCGGGTAGTCACCACCGCGACGAGACACAGCACAGTAATCTGGGTCAACAGCGGTGCTGTTTTTACCGAGATCGTAAAATAACATGATGTACGAGTAGTTGATACCTCACCTACGCCGTGAACTTCGCCCGAAGCCACGATGTCTGTTCATTTACTGATTTTTATCACTAGGCTTGATAGAAATAGGGAAGAAGAAAAATTTAAATTGCCATTTGTTGCCAAACTTACTTAGGCAACACTTTTCTCACCATTAACGAGTAGGTATCTTGGGTATTGTATATCTTGGAATAAATTTATTGAACTGAGGGCCATGCTAACAAGTTCCTAGTATCTGTTAACCGCCAAATAAAATAACAAGTCATGCAATTTTATTGTTTTAACCGGTGGGCAGAGGCTAATGAACACTTGAGAGCATGGCCCTTGCCTGTAATTTTGTAAAAGACAGTTAACTGTTTTTCTGTTTCTACCATTTCAATAGTTGTTCACTTTTAAGTAGCAACTTAATTTTACTTAATTTGGATATCCCAAAAAAAGAAGTTAAGTTGCAATAAAAACCTGCCCTTTTTATAATTCTGACGATTTCACTGAAATCACTTTTCTAGATAATTTAAACTAGCGACTCGCCCCACCTTAACACGGGTAGCAGAGCATATATGCCTACATTTTTTTCTGTCGTAGTATCGTATGTATCATCTTGCTGCATCGAGCATGTCGATTAGATTTAATTAGATATAAATGTACTATATAAGTCCATTCTACTTGGAGTATTTTTCTCGTGTATTTTATTTCGAATTCTGCAAATATTTGAAAAAGAATTAGATAAAAACTAAAATCTTTCATAGTATACAACCGTAATAACTTATGTCTAATTACATAACGCTTGAATTAATTTCTAGAAAAGTCCTAAGATTTTAATTTAATCTTTACGATATAAAAGGCAATTATAATGTACATGAAACGTTTATGGTAACTAAAATATTTAATTTAATAAGGATTAATATAGTATCTATGTAAATAGCTTTCCAATTACATTATATGTGAAAATTATTTTAAATTAAATTAAATTATTTAGATATAGTAAGCTATCCTTAAATAAGAGCGAATCGGACTCGCACACGAAGGGTTCCGTGTCACCATACAAATTAAAAAAATTTGCGCGCGTTAATCGAACTTAACCATTGATCGTTATTATGTAATTTATGAATTATTGTACAAATATATTTCATTTTTATTTCGTTAATTATTTAGATGGCGCTCGATCCTCTCTGGCTAATCCGAAAAGTAATAATATGAGTGCACTGATAGCAAGAGACAATTTTTATTACTTATTTTATTACAGTGAACCTTTGACTTTTAGTATCGATTGTGAAGAGAATAAGCTCTGCAAAGGAAAGTGTAAATTTATAGTACCTAGTAATACAATGTAGTTTTCATCATAAAATGTTTTTTTTTTATTATCTTTTACAATAACATTACAAACATAAAATGCATCTAGTTTTTGCTTATTGGCTAAAAGCTATATCGTCGGTGATAGTGCAAAACCGCGTAAGAGCAGTTTGTAAATACCGCGTAACAGCGTTTTCACAATTTTACAGGAGGAAGAAAAAAGTGATTATCTCGAAAATTTGAATGTATTTTTTCGACTGAACTTGTTTGGTACTTCTTTATGGCTTCTTTCATAAGTAAGTAACATAAATTTACCATTAGCTCATTTAGATTCCGTGTAAAGTCATTTACGCGGTTTTGGAATGAGTAATAACAGAAAAATTTGTATATTTATAGCAGGTACGCGGATTTGCAATGAAACATTGTATCAAAGTACTTGAATATTATATTATGATCATTAACAAAACTTTACTCATAACATATATTCTTAGTAAAATATTCAGTTTTATTACAAAAATACACCTAAATCCGTGCCTAAAGCATTATATTCATCATCAGCCCGTGTCTCTCCACTGCAGGATATAGGCCTCTCCCAAGGCTCACCACCACACATGGCCTTCCGCATTTCGCATTTAACTACCCTCGGTATGGTGCTTCAGGTCATCTGTCCACCTGACCGGGGGGCGTCCAACGCTTCCCTTTTCGGTACGTGGCCATTTCAAATTCATAGGTCTGCCACTTAAACATCGATTTGCGATATATAATGGACCCATTGCTTTTGCTGGTTTTAATTCCTTTTGGACATGTTTCGTTCTTTCCTTTTAAGTCCTATGTACTCTTTGCCCATCATCCTTTGTTGCTTATTTCTTATTCTTTGCCAATTGTTCGGCTCTCCTCTCCGTTTTCTCTTTTTAGATTTTTTTAGATTTATGTTATAAGCACTTTCGGGAAACCAATCGATATTGTCTGGCTATGACAACTACCTCTGTTAGTACTGAAATGGCGACAAAAGATGGATTAGCAACTGAATCGTCTCATGAGAAATCTAGTTTATTATTCATCATCATCATCAGCCCGTGTCTCTCCACTGCATGATATAGGCCTCTCCCAAGGCTTGCCACCACACACGGTCCTCCGCCTTTCGCATCCAACAACCCCCGGTATGGTGCTTCAGGTCATCTGTCCACCTGGCCGGGGGGCGTCCAACGCTTCGCTTTCCGGTACGTGGCCATGCGAGAACTCGTCTACGTCTAGGTTATTATTATTATACTCCAATTTATCATTAATATCTTTATCTGATGGTATGGTTGGTATGAAATCGTAGACTGTATAGCAGACTGAGATGTTAAATTTTCGAATTGACGTTCTTGCTCTAATTCCTCTAACAAACGCGGCTGTTGGCCATATAACTTTATTCTGATTAGAATTTTTATTTAATATTTGATTTTTTTATGCAGCAATATTTTTTTGTCTTTTACATAGGTCTTGCAGAGTTAAAGCCTCATAGCTAATATTTGCATTTTCTAAAGAAGACTGAACACTCTCACCGTTCTCCAGTATTATTTATGTAGGTACTGCACGGGTAGGTACTGGATACTTCTATGTATGCATCTAAAAATAATGAAGTAAACACTTAATATTTTCGAAATACCGTTAGTAGGTACCTAAAGCTTAGTTTATTGCAGTACCGCGTACATTATAACAAAACGAAAACTTTGTGACATCAAAACTGTGTAACTGCTTTTTACAATAATTATTATGGTCTAGAATCATTAATTATTTAAAAAATAACGCAACGCTATCACTCAGGCAAAGATATAACAGTAAAGAAACGATATATGCGAAATGAACATACTTACATGATAGTTATTCACGAAAAAAATATTATTTTTTGAAAGCATGCACTAATCGTGTAAAGATTTGTTCTTTATTAATGTAAATACGCGGATTTACTGCCAACATGAGGTCTGTAACTGATACGCGGTTTTGTTTCGATACAAAAAACGAGGTTCTCTATTGGCTATTTTAAATGGCGTTACATCTAATTTAAGCGAATCAGCGTCAAGAATCCGTTGGCGCGATATGTCAATTTTGCGACTTTTGTAGATACGCGGTATTTACAAACTGCTCGTACGCGGTCTTGCACTATCACCGACGATATGTCATTGTTTATGAAATTTTTACAAAATTCATTTTATTTTTATTAAAATTTACTCGTTAAATAATACAGCCTAGTTAGCTGTGATAGTTTGCCTTTTAACCACATATCCAAAAACAACTGTTTTTCCACAGATCCAAAAACAAATATTTAGCTGAAAAATTAGGACTTTAGAGAAGTGCATATCTCAACAACTGTTGACTTAAATAAAAAAAAATGTTTGAAACCTTGATATCATTTTTCAAGACCTATCGTTTGGTACCTCTCGCGTTAATATACGATGAATTTCATTTTTCGTACATCAGTTACATGTATGGCTACCTAGCCAAAAAAAATTTTTTTTCTTAATTTCACTACGTCGTTGTGTAGCGGTTCATCGATTACACCTACCTTCCAGATTTCATCTATATATTGCCAATAGTTTCCGAGAGAAACCACAGACAGTTTTCTGACTTATAAACAAGGATATTTCCTCCACACATTGTTTTGTTATATCTCTAAGTAATGAGGCAGCGTTTTTGATTAAAGGTCCCAGTCGGTTTGATTTTTTCCGACATCTTCAACGTCATATTTCACCCAATTTACACAAAACATTAATGAATTATACACATAAATCTCTTGAATCACTCCGGCCATTGATGCCAACCACATGAAAATCCGTTCACTAGTTTTTAAGTTTATCGCGTTCATATACAGACAGACAGACAGACGCGACGGGAGACAATTTTTTTAAACCCGACAAAAAAAGAGGGGTGTTATATGTAAAGATGAGATCCTTTCACACTTTAAGTTAAAATTAAATATAATTAAACTTCAAATTGTGTGGTTCAGTGTTCGAAATAGGGCATCTGTGTATGTTTATTCTTTATTACAGGACAAGCTAATAGCAGGATTACAACATTCAAATTGCATACTAAGTTTGTGTATAAATTTATTGTTTACAATAACAATACTGTAACTGTCAAAATTTTAAAAGAAATTATAATTAAAAAAAAATATAATGTGGGGATTAAAAAGGCACAATCCATTTGAAACATACTGATTTAATATTGTTTCTATAAACATCACCTATTATATAGTCTATAAAGTAATCACTTAACGAGTACATTTTAGATGGAACGATATAATTTTGTGACAATTATAATGGGATTATGGTAGAAAACTGTCTTTTTACGTTTGTATATTTATGAAATATTCACTGCTCTCCCTCTCTTTCTTCTTTATGGGAGGTCAGAAAGAACCGACCTCCTGACGTGTATCGTTATAGTGACTACTCGATGATCGTTTGTTCCTCTTTCACAAAGAATTCAACCACTTCTTCTACCGTGTTCGCCTGGTCTGCGTCCAAACTGTCAGTGTCGACATCTAGAATAAAAAATTATATATGAAACTAGCTGCAACAACTTGCAACATGCGAGAAACATATATTATTTCGATATACGATTAAATTCCTAGTTTGCTTCGAGTGATATGGAAAAAGACACTATTGTATTACTCGACCAAAATATCTGATAAAGTGCGTGGGCGCGCCTGAAAACCCCCAATTTCTCGTCACTTTCCAGCACATTTTTATCACTTTAGCGGGTGTCTGGCACTTTCGTGCATGTCTCTCGATTCCCGGGAAACTCAATCACTTTCTCACACGTCTACCGCAAAGCCACATACGGCGGCACAACAATATATCACTGGTGGTACTTTGGCCTAAATGTTACTAATAGGTGTGGCTAATGGAATACGGCGCCTTTCATGCAAGTCCACATATACAGTTTGGATACCAACCGTCTAGAGTCCCGTTATATTTAAAATCTGCTAGCATTCAATAACAATTTCGCCAAAGAAACTATATTTTTATTTGTAGCAGTTTTTGATAAAATCAATGTTTAATATATGTTTGCTCTATATTCTGAACGATTGTGTCAGATAAAGAGTATGCATACAAATCACGCTTGTGACAGCATTCAGCGTCACGCAGTGAGAGCTCTCGAGATAAATATCTACAATATGGCATCCATGCATAATATAAAACATACATATATAGCTATATATTCTAATCACATGAGGATTTTCAAATCATTGGTTTAGAAATGGCCTGAGAAATGAAGAAGGAATACGTTTTTCCTAACAAACCTTTTTCTATAGTTTATTTTTTTATTTCGTAAATTTGGGTTTTTTTTAGCATCAGAACCAAAATATATGCTGAAACACTTGTGTTATAGTTCGCCTCAAACTTTATGGCGTATCGGATTATAACGCTATGAGCGTGCTTACGCAGGTACAGTCATATACTCTTTGTTCCACGGCATCCCTCTACACCTAAAACTGGTTACTGCAACGCGACTTGTGCCTGTGTTAACACAGTACTGTGTACTGTGTTAAAATTTGATTGGAACTGTACCTATGATATAATATCAACCAATACAATTATAGAAGTTTTTGTTGTTAGTTGATAAAAGCAATAAATACATTTTTGAAAATATATTTTTGGTGTATACTAACAGTCCCTAAGCTCGAGCCGGCGCGGCTTTTGCTCGTTCCACTCCTGCACCTTGGCGTCGCGGTACTCTATGTATTTCTTCATCTGTTCTGTGCGCTTGGCCACTAGTTCCTGGAAACAAGCCAAGAAGGTTCAAATGAGTAAAATTTAGGCATGAATGAAGTAAGAGTGGTATTGGGATGATTTTGTTCAGTCTAGTTCATTATTATGGTGAAATTTTTATATTACATGCCAAGAAATTAAATCCACGACAAAACGATGTTGTTACAGGTTTTTAAGTGTTTTCTTTAGGAAAAGTTATTAATTATACTGTTTGAGGTTAGCGTTCCTTACGGTAGCTGCGCGGTCGGGAGCGGTGATTATGCACTGTCTATTAATCACTTATTATCTATAGGACCAACTGACAGACTGAAATCACACCACAACCATACACTAGTAATTATTTATCTGGTTATTTATATACAGGATCATTACAATTTAATTGTTATTTTCACATAATTTGTCAATTTGTAGTATACTAGGGTCCATGCACAAAATCTTTTTTTTTAAGTTAACAGAATTGTTACAAGTGGATCGAAGTAATAGAAATGAGGATTCATAGATATTTATCTGTCAAAATTAGCAAGCAATAAAAATAAAAATCACATAAAGCCCAAATTACCTATGTCCCCTTTATGCCTGTTATTTTACTATAACAAAACATAGCTTAATCATTTATACACTAACAAATAAAAATGAAACAACTTTTGTATGGTATATTTATGTTAGTATACCCAAATTTCGTCCTCGGTTAACTAGTAGGCTATTGGTCTGTAAACTATTCAGCTTCTCGAATCTTTGCTTTGAAAAATTTAAATAAAAAATAAAACATTCACAAGGACATTAACCAGGTCATTATAATTATTATAATAGGGTTATTTGACTAATATTAAATATAATATATTTATTAAGAAAATATAAAAATCAACTTTATATGATAAAAAATGTATAAACAAAATTCTATTCTGTTGAATAAAATGGAAATTATAAGGTATTAAAATTTTATCTGTCTCTTTCTTGCAAAACGAAATTTAAGCATTATTTTAAATGGCCTGACGTCACATATAGGTACGCCGTACGGTATTGCTCTCTCTGTCTATCAGGAAATTCTAAACATAACTTTAATGATTATTTTTAAATTTTTTCACTGTTATGATATATTTAGAAAACACATATAAAATCATTAAAAAAAAAGTCAAGTAGCCTATTACTATTGGTCGTAAATAAGCTACAATAAACTAAGGACAAAAAACTAGCAATTAATAAATAACAGTAACCTTGCTAGCTTTACTGCTACGCATACGGTCCTTGGACTCAAACTGTGAGTAGTACTTCTTGAGGTTTTTCTTGATGTCTTTTTGTTGTTTTTCAGTGAGCAGCGTAGGGGGCCGAGGCCGCCAATGAAACTGGGCGAAGCCTTCTTTCATCACTCTGTTGGACAAATTTTAAGTGTTATGTTAATTTAATAAGATAAAAAAAGTTTAATAATAATACATAGGACAACTGACACACTGTTATCTTGTATGTGTGAGATCAAACTGACTTTTAATTTTAAAGTCCCCCGCCGCGTCAGTCTGTCTGTCTGTCTGTCTGAACGCGATAAACTCAAAAACTACCAAACGGATTAGCATATTATTGACACCAATGGATAGAGTGATTCAAGAGGAAGGTTTACGTGTATAATTTATTAATGTTTTGTGGAAATTTCTTGAAATATGCCAATTATTGTTGAAGAAGTCAGAAAAAAATCAAACCGGCTGGGAGCTTACATTGAAAATGCTGGATAATCCCTTTGAGATATAACAAAATATTGTACGGAGGAGTTGTTTCTCTTTTGTAGAACTAAAGAAAAGTCGGTGATGGCATATGTCTATCTTTTATGGATAGCTTACTATACCTAGTTTTATGTTTAAAAAAATGGTGTAAAATGATGTGGTAATTAGAAAGTAATTTATATAGATACAGTATTAATCCTTATTAAATTAAGAACGTTATTTACCTTCAGCATTTCATGCACATTATGATTGCCCTTTACACCATACAATTTAATTAATATCTTAAGAGTTATCGCGAAATATAAATATCGCGCGACAAGCAGCTGGGCCCCGCGCGCCGAGTCGGCCGGCCATACCGGACGACGCGACAGACGTGGTTAGGCTAAAGTTATCAATGCTGTATACAAAAAAATATTGTAGTTAGTTTTTATGTATTTATTCTTCACTTTTTCAAATATTTATAGAATTGGAAATAAAATACTTTAAAAATATGCCATGTAACGCAACAAACTGATACGATACTACGACAGAAAAAAAACAACATTATGGCTTATGTGCTCTACTACCCGTGCGAAGCCAGGGCGGGTCGCTAGTTATAAACATAAAAACGCACATTCACTACATAAACTGCCGCCTCAGATAAATATACTTTTAATTTACAATTTTTATTTTCATACAGTAAATTTGTAAATTGTATATAATTTTCAAGAATCAAAAATAGGATGAGACACTTCAATGACTTCCTTTATACATTAATTTTTGTAGACAGACAGACAAAGTAAAGTTAGATAATATGTGTTAAATCATAACAGATTTGTAATGTAATTTATTTTGTAATTATTACTAACCTCCTAAGGATTTTGCCCTGGAAGGACCAGATATAATAGCCACAGTCCATTTTGCATTTTAGAGATGACACGCCGGTTACGACGTAGCGGCCAGTGGGATCCCATTCGATACCTGACATCTACAACAAAATTTTCATAAACATCATATATAAGGATCGTCATCAGCCCATTTCACCCCCCAGCAGGGGCTTAGGCCTCCCACAGAGTGAGGGGGGTTTGGAGCGTAAATCTACCACGCTGCTCCACTGCGGGTTGGAGATTGTAACGACCGCCATTTATTGACAGCGCCCGGGACCGACTGCTTAACGTGCTCTCCGAGGCACGGAGTCAATGATAGTTATGTACTTAAGTCAGAAAACTCATTGGTACACGCCCGGATTCGAACCATGACCTTATGGCCTTATAAATTTGAGACAGGTTCGTTGCGCTTTGGGCTATCACGACACTAACGAGATATATCTAGTCTCAAATTAGGATAACCAGTACTATGAACAATAACATTACAACAATTAGAAACAGTCATATTAAAAATGTTAATGAACAACATTGTTGGAAATGTACATCCCAACATGTTGTCTGATATGGGATTCGGATTGGAACTTTCGAAATCACACGTTAAATAAACACAACGCGTCACGCATGTCATTGATTATATATTACTGTCTCCTATTGACTATATTATATTATATATATGATATATATTATATTATATATTAGTCTTGCACCATATCAGTCCATTATGCCCCCTCGCATGAAGCTTAGGCCTCCCCTCTGGATGAGGATGCTTGGAGATTAATCTACCACGTTACACCAGTGCAGCTTGGTGGATTTTAACGACTACCATTTGATAATGGCAATGAAGACTGACGGCTTTACGTGCTCTCTGATCACAGACAAGTCAACCTTATAGACCACGCTTTGACAGGGAGTAGCATTCGCCAAGGCTATGTAGTGACACTACATAATTACGTCACTAGTGAGCCGTCAGTTGGAAGCACGTCGGAAGCCATAAAATTGTCAATTTCGAATGAGCCAATGAAAACTAGCCGACCTCTCCCCGCACCCCGCCACTTTTTGGCGATTTCGTTTTCGTACTGACGTTTATTAAAGCGTGGTCTAAAGGTTGACTGGTCTGTGTCTCTGATACATGGGTGTCAATGATAGTTATGTATTTAAGTCAGAAAGAACTTATTGGGTACATGCATTGGGGTTCGCCCCCGACCTACTAAATAAGAAGCGAATACGCCACCACATGGCTATAACATTTACACATGGTCTTGCATCTAAATAATTAATTTGTCAACTGATTCAATGTAATCTGAAAGGTTTAAAGTCTCAATCAAAATTGTAGTTACTTAGAAACATATAGTAAATATTTGTTGATTTTTGGCCTATATGTGTATATTAAATATGTTATTATTATTATATTATATAATATTATTATAGTATATTAAATATTAAATAAAGTACAAGAGCAGCACTTACAAAATTACTATTCTTATTTTGTTTAAGTAAATCATTTTACAGCCAAGTATAACATACATTTAATCCACAAACTTGGATTTTAATTGAGCGAAACTGCTTGTAGGTGTTAGTCAGATACATTTTGTTCAATATCCCATCTTAAGAACGACACGAAATTGGGATTGGCGGGATCAATCAAATGATATCTCATATGTGGAATTAGACTGGACGTTATGTTTGTACTGTGCCACTTTTTTGAAAACCAAAAGAAAATAACAACCATAGAAACTTACATTTTTTATAAATTAAAATGCGGTATCTTCGCTATATTCTTTGATGTGAAAAAAAATATTATAAATAAATGTTTAAAATGATACAAACATCTTTAATATTATTTATTTTGATAATAACAAAAAAAAGTGGCAAAATCTGTTTTGTTATTGAAATGAAAACAATACTAATGAAAATAATTAACCAGTAAAAATGGACAAAAAATGGTATTATGATATTGTACATAGCTTTATCACATTTTTTAAAAGAGTGCATACACCCCACCCAGGGTCAAGTCAATATAGCGGGTGAAATCTCCCTCTGCGAGAAACTACAAACATATATCGAAAATCCAACTGACAAATTTCCGACACGTTCGTCCCGCTCATAAAGCACTATAAATATGTAAATCAAACATAGGATGTAAATCATTCAAATAATATACTTCACCTGGTAATGATCAGACACATTCATAATGGTGAAGTCGTTTGCATCCAAAAACTCTAAAGCACCTCCAGTCAGACCGAGATTAGCCAAGACGATGAACTGTCCCGACGGACACCAGAACAAGTGGTTAAATGGCTTCCGCTCAAATTTCTTAAGCAAAGTCGGTGCTTGGCCAGTGTTCACTTGGTAAAAACTAATGCAGATATTCGCTGGATCACCATGTATGATAGCAAACTTGGATCCGACCGGTTCCCAGGCAAAAGCTTGAATCGGCTCTTTGATTTCTACAGAATCCACTGGGATCTCTTTCTCTCTCATATGGAAAATTTCAAAGTTGTAATACATCCCTGAATATTTTATTTCGTTTTTGTCCTTTTTCACTTTTGAATAGCGATCGACTTTCACACACAAATAATCACCACTTTTCTGCCAGTGAATTTTACAGTCGGCGACGCTGAACAGATTCTTGGAACGTATTTCGGTGCGGTTCGGTATTTCTAGAAGAGTCACTCGAGCTGGAACGTCTTTGTCTTCAGCCACCCAATAAGAAAGGATATTATCGGTTGGTGACCAACTGAAGTCCCTGTGAATTTGAAAAAGATTTAATAAATGTCAGCAATTTTTATTACTTCCTTGATACAAAATTATAGAACTGAGAACATTTTGACACTCCCTAAATATAAGATGCGGTTAGAAAGTATGCCTTTACGGTTTCATACTGACAGTGCGACAGTAGCACCGACACTATGAATGTAGTACCGACGACCATATATGTAGCAATGCATCGGTGGCAATATATGTATCAATAAGTGGTGCATTCGGTTCGTTTAGCATTGAGGTTTTTGTCTCACTCAAACGAAACATTTTTTAATAAATCAATAATTTTACATATAAAAGAAAAAACCGGTCAAGTCCAAGTAGGACTCGCACATGAAGGGTTCCATGCCACCGCACAATATAAAAAGTATTTAATATGAATTTCAATTTAACACCTCTATGCGTTCATGAGGAAAGGGGTAGTAAGTTTAAAATTATTAAAAATATTTTTATTATATGTAACTAAAAATTAGTGCTTTTCACATTTTTTCCTTTATCTGTGCTATAAGACATTGCTTCATACTAAATTTCAAGATTCTGAGCTTACGGGAAGTCCCTGTAGGCTTTGATTCCCTTGCAAGTGTAGGAAAATTGCAACATAAACGGCTGTATCTTTTGATAGCGTTGGCTTAGAAGTTTGATTTTTTCACAGCTTCAAGAGACAGTAGACCTGAGTAATTGATATGAATTTCAGCGTGATACAATCCACGCATTCCTGAGAAAAAGGGTCTTGACAGACAGACAGATTAACAACACAGTGATCCTATAAGGGTTCTGTTTTTTATTGCTTTGACGTACGGAACCCTAAAAAGTGCAAAAAAGCGATTCCCGCCATTATTCAAGAAAATATTTAAAATTACAAATACATGTCTAAGCACCTACAAAAATAGTTTATCGTTTTGACGTGAATTCCATGAACGTTTTAAGTTTTATCTGGGGAGTCTTCGGAAAAGTCATCTAACTGATCTCTGTACAGCTAACTATAGCTAATCTAAAATCATTTGGCGGCAATACAAAAATATGTGCTTCAGTTAATAATATTAATAAATTCCATACTTTCCAGAAGATTGTTATTAAAATTTGTCGATACGCGGTGAAGCTTAAGCAACAAAAGCTATTGACCAAACTAGTCGTTATAGATAAACTATATTTTAGTAGATATTGCCGATGTTTTGACACTGAATTTTTTTTATTTACAATATAAACTTTGTAGCAACGATTGGAAAATAAAAGGCCAAGACCGAAAGCAAGAACAGCAAAATAAAAAGGCATAATCCATTTTGCGACTGACCTAAACCACTGTCAGATGTGGAGAGGAATTGTCGTTACTATTTAATAATTAATAAGAAACCCAAGAAAATCAAACCAGCTCGGACAGGTTGACCAAAATGGTGAAAAAAACCTTTTCAACTTTGAAATCTTCTACATCGGCCACATCACTTCACATTACTTTTTTATTCGTTCAGAACAAAATCATCAAATTCTAGAAGAATAACTAGTGGTAATAGCCCAACTTCTATTCACTCCAATTTTGTTGTTTCAATCACATTGAGGTTACTTTTTTTAAAATTATTTCTTAGCTATTTAATTAAAGATTCAATACAATATAGAAATATTTTAATGAATTAAATTTTTTTTTTTTTCAAAATCATTAGGGCCATGGATGCTGCGTAACAACAGAACTCAAGCTTTGAGATTCGACACCGTAAGCTGTTCTAGGCCTTATGCGGGCTAGCTGGCTATAGACTAGCGGGACGTGTGGCAGAGCGCAAACCGCTGAAGACAGGACGGTTTCCGCGCCGGAAACCATCCCGCCATCTGCAGATCTTCTCGCGGTTTGAGCAGGTGTTTTGTCAGTTTAAAATGAACACCATAGAGGCAGCATGTATTATTTACATACATATAGAAAGCTCCGATAGCACTCCAAATGATCCTATACGTATGCCACCGAATGCAAAACTGAATATGCGGGGCGGATCAGCGAGAATACCGCGACGGATACCGCCGTCCACCCAACGCGGAAACTGCTCCGCCATTGTTGTAATGCATAATGAACTGGTGGTTTCATACAAATAATCAACACTGGTGGATATCCGGCTCGCTAACCGCTTTGCAAACCACTAGTGCGTATAAGGCCTTAATTAACTTAATATAATTTTTCAGCTATATCAACTTTGTTTTATATTATGGTAAACAAACAAGATAACAGAAAATAATAATAATTACAATTTAGTTCCAAAACATAAACACTCAACGGCTAATAATAAAATAGTAAAGTGATTAGCAAATTAATGTTTTTGTCATCATTAAAATTCTTACCTGATTCCAGAAATTTTGATAGATTTTTTATCAAGTAGACCGAATCCAGGAGTTTCGTACACCGAAAGTACATCAGTACCGAGTCGAGCAAAGTAGCGATCATCCTTACTCCAACGGAATATAGGCCATGTCACATATTCATCAGGAGGTGGGAAACTGCGCTTTTCTTGTCCGGTTCTGGATATGACAATTGAGAGTTATAAAAAAGTTCACAAAATTAATACTAGGTAGTACAAAAACAATCAACCATTATATAATGAAGTTTATCACCATATCTGATGACATCAGGTTTAAAAAGGTTCATGAATTTTGCTGAAATAAACAGGGTTTGAGTGTATTGGAAATGATATCAAGATTCTAAAGTATTTGCATTATAAATAATGTAAAAATGGATAAGTCTTATGTATTATATGACTTATACAAAACGCAAATCGGTTTCGCAATTTAATTTTTACTATTCAACCAGTGGTCTATTAAAGGCCCATACGCATATAGCTATTTCACACAAAAACAGTAGGGCTGATTTGGTAGAGATCCTGCAGATTTTTTCAGTGTAGTGTAGAGATTCTGTGCAAGTAAACAAGCAAGATGGCCAATGAAGAATTGATTTGACATTTGTTACATACCAAGCCAAAACTGTACCGACCTGTCAGAGAGCCCACTTACTTTAATAGAATATCATGCATATCTTCAATAATTAATAGAGATGACACGAATAGCGTTTTGATCTGATCCCGGATACCCAGCAAACTACTAGGCCGGATGGCTGGATATCCAGTCGAATCAAAACCAAATAGAAAATTGTTTCAGCTCTCAAGTCGTGATCTTAAATACTTGATTGTAACCTTGCTTGACCCAAGATTGAATAAAAACTATTTGGGATCTGTTGAATAATTTAGATAATTTCTACAAACCTAGTTTTATACATTAAATTTTTTAAGATTAAACATATCCTTTTAGCCTGAGATGTAAAATGTTCTTTTACTGTAGTTACAGAAGTTAGCTGACATGTTGGCAGTCAAGCCAGTTTCTATAGAAAAAGGCCCATTATTCTTTGAACGTGATTTTTCTGTGATTAATAGACAAACATATACTGTAAAAGTATTAGGATTTCATACATCATATGAGAAAATGGGACCATTATAAGAATCACTGGTACCTGTCTGTCACAGGATATTTCATCCAAATCTATCGGAGAAAAAAAGTTGAAAATTGATACATATTCAGAGTTTGATGAATGTTTGATGAAATGAATACCAAGATTAATGATATTTATATATAACATACCTAATGTCCCAGATTATGAGTTTCTTGTCCTCTCCTCTATCTCCGGTTGGGGAGAACGTCACAATATAATTCTCACATGGTGAAAATGAGATAAATCTAGCTTCAGGATGGAAAAACTTCTGAAATTGGGAGAATTTAGGACCAGCCCATAGAGCGACTCCTCGCCAGTGGAAAGTTGCTAAATAAGTACCCAACGGTGACCACACTGCATATGTCTCAGTCCAGTTCTGAAATTCATTTTTTTATTTTTAATTGGAGGATCATTAATTTATATAGAGTAAAAAAATTATGCACAATGTTTTAGCAAAACCAGTAACTTTCCCGTGACTGTATGTATATTTTTGAGAATTCATTAGTCCTGCACAACAAAACTTTTGCATCCTTTTCATAGCCATAATTTAAATGATCCTACAGGATCACATATACATATATTTCCTAACCTTAAGCAGAATGTTATGTAACTATTTTATAAACACTTATTACTTACAGGTCTCTCCTGAAGTAAAACAGGCTCAGGTAGTGCATTCTGCCACACTTGCAATGCCACTCCTGATCCAACACCTACAAGGAATTGATCATAAGCATCAGGATCCATGAGATACCATTGAAGATCGGATTGCACCTTGAACGGTTGAGGTGCGGGTGGTTCCCATTCTTTAGGGATTTCTGCATACCTGTCAAGTTAAAAATATAATATATATAACAGCACATACATTTTAAAGATTACAATAGACAGAGACTTATTTTTACTGAATATGCTGAGGCGTAAGAACCACACAAACATAACAGAAAAAAATAATTTAATGTTTAATCAGAATGCCTGGCCGAAAGAAATTTTTGAACTTTGAGCAGTCAAAGTTTTAGTACGTACTTAATGTTTACTATTTGGTACCATTAAATTAACATTAAATAATTAGCACCCGCTTCAAAGCAAAAAAATAAAGAATGTGGTCAGTCATTCTGACGTCCTAACATCTGGACATCTGTTTCGAAAGTGTTTTAACTGGTTCATCTTCACGTTAAGATTTTGTATCTGATTGCTACCTGCATATAAATTTTTGTTTCAATTTTTTTCAAATTACCATAAGAGTTACAGTCGAAACAAGTTTTTGCTACAAGTATAGAATAGAAAATGTTTATAATAATATCTGGGATATTCCACACAGCGCCATCTAGTCCCAAAATAAGTAAGTAATATTCTTGTATTGAGGGGTAATAGATACCTGATATACATACTTACACATTTTTTATAACATATACAGATATAGATACTTTTACACCTAGATATGGGAGAAACATACATGATCATACACACAAATATATTTGTCCTGGACGGGAATCAAACCCATGACCCTTGGCTCCTCAGTTTGGATCGGTCGGTCTCGTTTAATCAGTCAGATAAAAAGTGTTTGTCTTCAAAAGAGTCAAATGCTCACTTGGACCACTCAAAATTCTAAAATTGCATTAGTTGCATGCCCCCACCCGAACTCTTGAACCACAGTACCACAAAAGCTGATAAAATCTATAATAATAGCACAGTACAAACTTACTACTAATATTATCGGGACTATCTAGGACCAACTAGTTCACGAGTTATAGCTGACCAAGTTAACTATAAACAAACTCATGATTTTAGTATCTAATAACTACCGAACCTAACATTATGTGTGACCCAAAACGCATTTCACCAGTTTTAAAATTACACTGTTGTTTTAAGTTTTATTCATCATCACTACGAAATCATCTTTATATCTCTTAATAGTTAGGTACTTATTTATATACTTTTTTAAAAGAAAGACCGCTAATGTTATGCAAAATAACATGTTAAATTATAACCAGATGCCATATCAGTGGCAACTTTCACTTAGTTGTAATAAATAAATCTTGTACAGTGTTATGACCAGTTTTATTTATCTCAAATCGTTTAAAAATTATTAGACGTAACTCAAAGACTACTCACTTTTTGAAATCTGTGAAAAGATTAACTAAGAATGTATGCTGTTTATCTAATTTACAATTATTAGTTGCCTTAACAGCTTCGGCGGCATTGGCTGGATTGTTGTATTCCAAGAAAATGTAGCCGGTGGTGACTCCATTTTCGGTCGTTGGATAATACTCGTTGACGATTTTGCCAAATTTACCGAATATCTTAGTTATTACGCTCTGTAGTTTTTCTAAACGTTCGGGGCCGACCTGCGGACACCCGTCTACCACTATAACATTCTCGTAACCATCGGATTCTTTTGGTTTCTGCTCCAAAAGGTCAGCCAACAATTCTGCAACGTCAATTATAGGTTAGAATTTTGACATGACAAGAATTTGTAACTTATTCGATTTTGTATTATAAACCTAACGTTTATTAGTGAGGACAATGACAAGACTATACTTTAGCACCGGAATGCAGAAAAAACTAAATTAGTAACTAACGCATATGGCGGGTCCAACCTAAACTTCGGTTTCGGCAAATTGTTTACCTTCATCGGGTATATCATCAACGAAGTCCTCCGGATCATCGAAATCGGGTTCTTCGCCAAAATTATTCTCTTCATTATCACTTTGCGGCGTTTGATTCACTTTTTCGTCACCTTTTTTCTTAGCCATTTTGACGTAGAAACGTGCGGTACAGGAAGAAACGCCATTAGTGAATGAACGAAATCGAATGAACTAAAGTGAATTGCGCGTAAATGTCATAGACTCATAGACTTAGTCATAGACAAACACCATAGGCTAAAATGGAAAACCATAGCCATGAAACATGAAACATATATTAGTAGTTCCATGTATAATAATTAATAATTTAAAATATGCAAATAAAATAAATCACATAAGACTCAGTGCTAAAAACCCGCTAGTAGATACTATGCTAGGAGACTTTGTAATAATCATACATACCTATGTAATCATCATCCAAATTTTTCTACCCTTTAGGCATAATCAAAGTACTTACTTATCTACTTTTGGAAAAATAAAATTTTACAATCAAATTTATAATGAAATAATTTTGCCGTAATAATTATTAGTACAGAATAGTTAGGTACTAAATCAAACCAAACATTAATAGATGTGTCGTGATAGCCCAGAGCGCAACGAACCTGTCTCAAATTTATAAGACCCCATAGGGCCATGGTTCGAATCCGGGCGTGTACCAATGAGTTTTTCTGACTTAAGTACACAATATCACTGACACCGTGCTTCGGAGAGCACGTTAAGCAGTCGGTCCCAGACGCTGTCAATAGATGGCGGTCGTTACAGTTCCCAACCCGCAGTGGAGTAGCGTGGTGGACTTAAGCTCCAAGCCCCCCTCCTCACCCTGGGGGAGGCCGTGGGGAGCCGTGGGGTAAAAATGGGCTGATGATGATGATGATGATGATTAATAGATACTGCGCACGAGAAAGGGGTGATCGCGGATGAAAAGTGGGAGGGTATCCCGCCGGCAGCCACCGACGACGCAATGGTCAGAACCCGTGCACTCCCGCTCTAACACGCACGATAAAGTGGCGATTATCTCAATATTCTAGTATCTACTGAGACTGAGTGACACTAAAACGAAAAACACGTATATAGTTACCTAGGTAAGATTCTACTATTTTCACCAAAAATATTATTGTATGGTGATTAAAAAGTCTGCGTGTGCCAAGTTTACACACACATGTGATATAGAATCTTTGTTAAATAAAAAGATATTTTATGTATTGAGTAGGTATACTATTATCAAGCGACTCAAGATCTCTCCAGTCAGTTCCCAGTTAGTTCACTTTTCTCTATTCCGGGAGACTAGACAGACTAGGATTCTGTGTTAGGATCTAGGCATGACGTGGCGAACCTCGTCGTTGCAAACTCGCAATGGAGCCCGTGACTCTTTCGTAGGACCCTTCGTCACGACGATTGTGTTTTAGGTTTGTTATTGTAGTCCCGGGAAGAAATCAGTAGGTTGGAACTGGCAGAAGGTGGACAGTAGCTGGAGGACTTTTGGTTCGCGCACCTGTCTGTAGGTCATTGCACAAAATCGAAAACCCTCAACAAAAAGTTGTACGAATAAGATGAAATCAATGATAAGATGCGAGTAAGTCTTCACAAATATTAAAATAACCATCAAAGATCACGGCCTCGATTCGATTCAGTTCAGTTTATTTGATCGCTAAATATGTAACAAGCTTAAGTCCTATTAGTTGGTTTTCCACAAGAAAATTATTTGTTACGTTGGTGTTTTCATTTTCCACCAAAACCACATAGATCTTTCATGTAGGTCCTGCATTGGTGGTCATCATACATTGTGACACTATGTAGGTGTCACAACGCGGAATCTCTATGAACATCAATGATGAGAAGAAATAGTCAAACTTACAGATCGATTACTACAAGATTTCTATCAACGATTCATCGTAGCATCCAATGTTACAGACTGACTAATTCTCTAGTGAAACAGAGGACAAGGTAGGATAAGGTGTATTCCAAGTGGGGATGACCGTTTTTTTACAACTTTACGGAACACGTTCAAAGAGTAAGCCTTTTATAAATGCATTTCTTTAGGTATGGATAGTGGAAGTTTTTAGGGTTCGTACATTTGAGATGATTTTTTTTTTCAGATCTCGTACAATACACGACCTTCGGAGGACATTCAAAAAGAACTTAGTAAAATAAAAAGTGCGAGTCAGACTCCCACGCCAAGAGTTCTACCACTGTACGCAGTAGGTAAACCTAAAAAAAAGTAAATAATCGGCCAGTTTTGGAAAAGTTTGTATCTGTATCTCACTTCGTTGTATGTATTTTATTTAGCACATTTGTTTGCAATAAATATTTATCGAGGTATAAACTTGAATCATCACTACGGAAAATAACATATGAATACTCGTGTAGGGCGACTGAATGACGTAACATCGTTCTAATTCGAGCACTGACTTATATGAATTCGAGCCTAACGTGTTTTCTTACATTTTTATCATTCATAAATTAAAAAGAAACGAATGTAATTTCGAAAAGAAAAATAGTGTTATATTCGTTGAATCCCAGCTACATTATTAAACATTTAATCAAATTAACATTTAACAAAAATTTGTTCAAAGCCTCATTATAAACAGGAAAAAAACCGGCCAAGAACGAGTCGGGCTTGCGCAATGAGGATCATTAAAGCTAAAGCAAATTCGTTATATCTACGTTCTATCCACGTTGTTCTTGATGAAATACGAATCGTCTATCTTTTTAAATCATCGAAATCGGACCATTGGAGTAACTATTACACTAACTGTGCATTAGTATACGCGTGACGTCATTATGTCTTCCTTTCCGCGCGCTCGCCGCAACGCTAGCTCATTTTGAGTCATATAACAAAAATAATTGTACCATGTTTAGAATTTATCACAAACTTTAATACTACATTCAAAACTGAAATCCTTGTTGATCTTCATTACATAAACTAGGTGCCCAGTCAAAAAGTGCACAAACGAAAAGATGTGAAACTAGGCAGAAATTTTTCGTAAAAAATACCTATTTTAAAAAATCGGAAATTGTTTTTCGCTTTTTTAGAAAAAAATTTTAAACTCCTTATGCATGAGCTCCTTATGTCAATAAATGACAATAACATAAACTATCAGGGTTTTTGAGTTGCGATAAACACAAAAATAGTTTTAAATAACGTGTAATGAAAATGAAATTAAAAAATTACCGTATGAAATTTTTATTTACAAAAATAATAGGTATCTACATACCTAATAAAAAAGTGATATGCCAAATTTTATAGTATTTTTTCAATTAAATGCATGTGCTCACTATGTGCCCACACAAGGCAGTGGAAGTGAAAGTTGTACGGAAGTAAGTTTCGTCCGTGAATAAAATCACAGAATTGCTTTACGAGCTCCAGATGGTAGCGAACAGGTTTGGAAAAGACGCTGCTAGTGACTTCTTCCCGTGGCAAGACGTCAAGTTATCCCTTTGTACCCACGATGGAGACGATATATCTGTGTTTTGGTCATCGGGCACATGACTACCCGTTATAGCGGTGAAACGGACCATCCTATTCCATTCTGAAACTGATCAGTAATTTGTCAGTAATAAATCACATATGTTTTATTGAGTGGAAATTTAAAAAAAAAATCTATATATAAATTAATCTACACAAAAATTTTCCAGTGCTTGTTTGGAATATGTAAAAATATTTTTTTATTAATTAATTAAAACTAATTGACAAATTTTAAAATAAAAAAGATTGTCGGCCCTCGCCGCTTGGACACTGCGTGTCCGCCATACACCCTGGACAGTTTTTCATGATTTTTAAATATTGAAAGAGAACGAAGAAACGTTTATTCATTGTATTAAATAATTTACAAATACATTTACTAATTAATGTCAAACAATGAATGCGTATCTAACTCAGCGTTATGCTACAATTAAATGCGGCCTGCAGCGCTAATTTTCAGCCAGGAGCTGAAGCGACACCACGCTTGACCGAAAAACACACGATTTGACAAAAATCATTACAAAAAATTCTTAAGTATTTCTATTGCTTATATTATCCATAGATTCTTATTTATACATTGCTTATATTATCCATAGATTCTTATTTATACATACAGTAAGGTTACATATTTTGTGTTGATCCGATGTGTAATAGTGTTTAGATAGAAATTTTGTGGCTGTCCTGCTATTATAGTGGTCCAATATATGCGTTACCTTCGTAGTTCACTGTACGAAAATAATGCGTCTATAATACAACACAAAATCGTCGTCGTTAAGCTTTAACACATTTTACGAGTAGGTACAATACTACAAGTGTGAAGAATTTCGCCCATTAAAGCCAGAACTGGCTTCAACATTTATTATCTTTATTTTTAAATTATTTACAAATTATACACTTTTGCGCTTCGGCTTTCCCTGACATTCCCCTCCCCACCATCGCTCTTGAACTTGTATTCCTGTTTTTACCTAGGTCCGTGTGTACATGTTAATACGTTAATATTATCGCGCGTCTCATTGAATGTGGATTAATTGAATAAGTTTTTTTAAATTGAAACTGTGAATCCGTGAAAGTTTTGTACTTTTTGAAACTCTATACAAAAAAAAATTATAATATTTAAATATATGTATTTATTAAGTCAGGCATACGACTAGCAAATTGCACAATATGTGAACAAGTTTTGTGAAAGTTGATAGGAAAAATATTGAACAATAATGTCAACATGTAGATTGGTATAGTTCCAATCACGTTCAAATCAAAATTTATGGCGGATCGGAATACAACGCTTTATGCGTGCTTGCGCAGGGTCAGTCATATGCCCTTCGCTCCACTGCGTCCCGCTACTCCTAAAATTGGTTACTGCGACGCGACTTCTGCCTATGTTCACATCCGCCATAAAGTTTGTTTGGAACTGTATCACTCTATAAGTAGGATCCCTGGAAAATTCGCTACCTCGGAGTCCCAACTGTTGATGTCTGTTGCCATTAAGTTTCTAATACATAGATATACCCTACGTATAGATTGGTTGTCACCATCTAGGTGACAACCAATCTATACGTGGCCCAGTTTTCATATAAGAAAAACAAGGAAGGCTATGAAAAAACTTAAATCTATGGACTTGTGTGACGATTTGTCATAGGTATACATCGATGACCGTGTGTAACTATTGTAATGCCGCATCCATGTATTAATATATCAATGTTCTAATATAATACAATTTTAATTTAAAAACTATATGTACATACTTACAATGTATTTGAACATAAATATAAATTTATTATTTTTAATATAATACAATTTTAATTTAAAAACTATATGTGCATACTTACTATGTATTTGAACATAAATATAAATTTATTATTTCTAATACAATACAATTTTAATTTAAAAACTATATGTACATAGTTACTATGTATTTGAACATAAATATAAATTTATTATTTCTAATATAACATACCAAAATTATATTGGGAGTTTAAAATAAAAAATGTAAATAGGTAATTAAAATTATCTATTTTAAAATTATAAAAACTGATGAAATCTATAATTACATGAAATTAATTCTTTTGCCTGTTTATTTGAAGGCAACTCAAGATTCATTTAATCGATTGTAATGAAATTTTCTCATTTAAAATAAATAAAAACGTAGTTCAAAATTACGTAATATCACGTTTGTTATTTTTAATAACAGAGGTATAAGAACAAAATATATCACGCGAACAAAGTCGTTGGCGGAAGTCAGGTCAGTTGTTTATAAACATCATCATGTATTTGCAAGCCTCTATTGGCATTGTAGTATATGTAAATATGCCAAGGTTGGTTGATTAATCATCTATGTTCATTTGTGTGTATCTTCTTTAGGTGGGTCTTTCGATGGGCGTTGTCAACGGTGCGCGGTGTGCTGGCGTGTTAGCGGCCACATTACCTGTCCGGGGGTATATTGTCAAATGATGTGACTTTTGCGAGAGAGAGAGAGATAATTATACTGCATTCAGTGTTCATACTATCGATATTACGAATATATAATAGTGCGAAGGGTATTTTCCAATTAAAAGGCATTGATAAAAATTAATAAGTTAAAAAATAAATAAAATTTAGTTTCGTGCATAGTATCATTGTTTTTAAATATTACAAATTAATTTTATTTATTTATTTACTTTTCTTTTGGTGAATTAAATCATTCTTTTTGTTTGTTCAAACTACACTGACCGTTTCGTTGCTTAATTTTATTGTTACGCTGATCGGGTATTTCATATATAAAAGTGTCAACCAGCACTGCTACAGTTCCAATCAAACTTTATGGTGGATGTGAACATAGGCACAAGTCGCGTCGCAGTAACCAGTTTTAGGTATAGCGGGATGGAGTGGAGGGTATATGACTTATACCTGCGTAAGCACGCTTATAGCGTTGTATTCCGATCCGCCATAAAGTTTGAGTCAAACTATACCTTGAGTTTAAATTGGTTTAACGTGTCGACACTCGCAAGTGACTTGTAAAATATTTATGATATAAAGTACTGAAATGCTTATACTTACGCAACTCGGTTACTTACTTAATTTACTTAATCTTTTATTTGCGCTAGCGAGTGTCGACACGTCATGTCTACCAATTCAAATTCATGGTAGCAGTGTTGTCGTCGAGTCATGTACGTTAACCGACATATTAATGACGTAATTTGTTTTTGATAGTGCTATTTATAAGTGACGATTGGTCGTTGCGTATAAATCGCACAAAAACTACCTATATAAGATAAAAGCTTGTTATTTTAAAAACTGCTAATATAAGCCGTATGTTAAACGAGTACTTATGTACGATTTTGTCTGTATCATATTTTCAATTTATTTGATGTGTATATACAGGGTGAGGTTTTAATGACCAGCAAAATTTTAATATAATGATCTTTGGTAGAAAACCAATAGCCGTCTTGTTTCCTTTTAGTATCGTTCTATAGAAAAATATTGAGATATGACTACACAAACCTTTCCCGAAAAAACCAATAACTCTAGTCACCATTCATGCCCGACGCCCCATTCCGTTTCAAGGCCTCGGGCGCGTACGTTTACTATAGCGTTAAGAGGTCAACCAAACGTTATAAAATAACACTGTAGATAAAATAATTTATAATGAAAATGTAACCCACATTTTTTATTTACGCAATGAGGTCTATTTGTGAATACCTAACATCTAGAAAAATTTTGGCCGATTACTAAAATCTCACCTTGTATACACCGTATGTTATTGATGTGTGACACATTTTTTTCGCTAGCGCAGTACCAAAGTAACGCATCTAGTTGATAATAAGCATCACTCCAAAGGAATATAAGAATCTACCCCTATATTGTTTTGCTACAAAATATGGACAGACACTACAATAAGTTAGGTACGTGATATGCACATTTACCGCATACTAGGAAATATTGGTCGAAGTTCTTGTTGACGTTTCACATGTCGCACATTTTATTTATGTTTGATATTTTGCACTTTTTATTGTCATTTCGACCGTTATGTCTAACGCATTTCCGTCATTTTTTTTTTCTCTAGCAAACCTTCTATTAAACATTTCCAAGTTCGTTTATGGTAAACATGAGAATAAGCACCTTTTCTAGGCACACACTATAACATGATGCCGTTCCCGCGCTCAACCAAAACACGAAAGAAGCGGCAGTCGGTTTACCGTCGCGCCATTCGTAGGTCGCGTTCCCGCGCTTTTATTAAACAATTCCGGAAATCGGGTCGTCCTGAATTCACATTCAAAAGGTAAACATCAAAGGAAATATTTTTATAAGGCTTGCTATTTTATGTAAAATATCTCTGTGTCCCATATTTTTACTAAATCGTACGATAGTTAACTCGTTTTTGTGATGCTTTATGCCTTCTACTTGAGTACAAAGTTAGCGGCACTTTTTGGTGTTGTGGTATTGTGAATTAGAATCGCTTGGAATTCCTCTTGGAAACTCATGGGCCCCATAGAGTTACTCATATGCCCATAGTAATGATTTCTTTTTTAGGTCCGATTCTCAATTTTGTCTGAAGTGTAAAGTGTGTTAGCATTGATTTCAAAAGTTTTCAAGCATTTGATTTTGATAGATATTTAGTATACCTACCGTTAATTTGAAATTACACATGTTTTAAAAATATATGCGTGCATATGTACGCTTAAAGATCGTGGAAAAGTTAAAAATAAAATAAAAAACAAGAATCGAAAAAAATTATGCATAGAAATGACTTTTATTATCTCTAATGAAATTATCTCTACATCTCAATGAGCAAAAAAATTATGTAGGTAATAATCAATATTTACTATAAAAGAAAACATTGTTTTAAAATATAAGGGCAAGCGACAAATATGTAGAAATGTTTTTGGTCTCGATGGTCTCTTTTCTATTTAGGTAGGTAGGTATCTCTCCCGGTAATTTAAGCAAGAATCGAGCCCAATCATTTTTTTATTAAGTACCTAATTCATTTAAAATAATATATTTACTTATATCGCTGGAAACACATACGGCCAAAGTAGGTTTCTGACACATACCTATCTACGTCCACCTTGATTGTCCATGTCATTTTGCATCGTGCTTATTTCTTAGATAGGTACCTACCTACTTAGATACATAAACCTAGCTCACACAGGATAACAGGTAGGTAATCAGGATGAAGGGTCTTGTTGAAAACTCAGACTTAGTGGTTAGACAGACCTACTGACATTATTATTGTTTTAAACAAATATTTTGTTAAATTTTACATGAAAATATGATTTCATAATCTTTATTTTCTTTTAAGCTACGAATTTTACATGTAGATTACACAAAATTATATTTCACAGCGAATATTTCAAAGCATCATTTGATGTTTGTTTGGTGTTGTTTGGCGTACCTACGTGGTATATTTTTTTGCTCACTATTTTTGATGTCACAACGCGCCATCTCTATGAACATCTACACTCAGAAAACGGAGGGTTTACCGAGTGCGAATTTCGCTCGGTTAACAGCAAAATATTTAGTTTTAAACAATCACTCTGTAAATTTTATCAAGTTAGCTAAGCTGAAAATAAACAAGACAAAACGGTTAAAATAAAAAGGTTAAAAACAACTGAGTGAACGGTTGTGGTCGACAAACTACTTGATTAACAATAAATAAAAACAAAGTTATTTAAAAAATACTAAGTGGAATCGTTAAAACAACCGAGTGAACGGTTGTTGCTGTACTGAGTAATTTGTGTGACAGTTAACAAACGCAAAGTTGTTTAAAAAGTAATAGGTAGATGTGTTAAAAACAACCGAGTGAAACGGTTACTTACATTATAAACATAGATTTTCAACATATTACTCTTTAACCCTTTCTAGTTAACAAATATTAACCTACGAAGTTAACATTTTTTAACACAGTGAAATTCGTTTATTTAAAATTAACCGAGACGGCTTAGTTAATTTTAACCGAGTGAAACGGTTACTTACTGTATAAACATAGGTTTTCAACATGTTGCTTTTTAACCCTTTCTAGTTAACAAATACTAACCTACGAAGTTAACATTTTTTAACACAGTGAAATTCGTTTATGTAAAATTACCCGAGACGGCTTAGTTAATTTTAGCCGAGTGAAACGGTACTTTTTAACCCTTTCTAGTTAACAAATACTAACCTACAAAGATAACATTTTTTAACATAGTGAAATTCGTTTATTTAAATCTAACCGAGATGGCTTAGTTAATTTTAGCCGAGTGAAACGGTACTTTTTAACCCTTTCTAGTTAACAAATACTAACCTACGAAGTTAACATTTTTTAACACAGTGAAATTCGTTTATGTAAAATTACCCGAGACGGCTTAGTTAATTTTAGCCGAGTGAAACGGTACTTTTTAACCCTTTCTATCTAACAAATACTAACCTACAAAGATAACATTTTTTAACATAGTGAAATTCGTTTATTTAAATCTAACCGAGATGGCTTAGTTAATTTTAGTCGAGTAAAACGGTGACTTACATTACAATTATAGGTTTTCAACGTGTTACTTTTTAACTCTTTCAAGTTATGAAACATTAACCGACGCAGGTAACATTTTTTAACACAGTAATATTCGCTTATTTAAAATTTAAAAGAAAGACGTATTGTAGTTAGTTTAAATATGGTTAGCAATTTTTAAATGTGGAACTGATATTCTTTAAGTAAACATAATTTTCTCAATTTGGAGAAAAAAACTGTTCTTTTTAAAATATTGTGAATTGAATTTGAAATTAAAGTACATAACCTAATTGGTCTTCTTTTTTCACTCTTTAGGTATGTTAAAATTAAAAGACTAGGTGGGCAACAACAACAGAGCGATACTGCTACTTTCAATAAAGTTGTTGGGTTACATTTTGTTTGGATTAATTTAGTTTGATATTTTGGCGCAAGATGTCACACCAAACGACTTGCATCACACACGCACCAGGCCGACCATAGGATTGAGGTTGGCTCACCGCTCAGATTTAGTCACTCCCAACAAATAATGTGAAGTTAATACTATTCATGGAGAATACTATTCACTTCACATTATTTGTTACTTTACTTTTCATTTTAGTTCACTATTCACTGAATAGTGAATTGAAATGGAAAGTGTAACAATTCAAAGTAGTTACATTGTTAAACACTTTTAATAGATTAGGTTGACTAATACAACCAAACAGTACTGTACTGCTCCTTTTTTTTAAACGAGTTGGTGGGTTACTTTTATTTAACAGATTAGGTTGGTTAATACAGGCGAACAATACTGCTACTTTCAATCGAGTTGGTGGGTTACTTTTAACAGATTAGGTTGGCTAATATAACCAAGCAATACTGCTACTTTTAATCGAGTTGGTAGGTTATTTGTAACAGAGTAGGTTGGCTACTAAAGTCGAGCAATACTGGTACTTTTAAACAAGTTTACGGGTTACTGTTAACAGAGTAGGTTGGCTACAATAGCCCAGCAAGTTGGTTTTTTCGAACCGAATATTATTAGGTTATTTTTAGCAGAGAAACTATAGCCGAGTTACTTTGTTATTAATAACCTACATAAACTTAACCGTCTAACTTGACTGTTTTTAACCAAAACAATTTTACCGAGTTTGGTGGGTTATTTTTTGCCAAAAAAACGGCATGCTATATAATAACAGAGTTACTTATTTAAAATTAACAAAAATTCGTTTAATTTTAACTAACACGTTTTCTCAGTGTATGGTTACAGCTGGTTACTCCCAACAAAAATATAAGCGACTGTCTTTACCATGGAACTATTACGTCCATGGTCTTTATTTAGGTCGACGTTTAGTCTACGTTTTTATTTTATGTCATAATGGTAGCATAAAAATGTTATTATTTATGTTTATGTAAATTTTTGTATTACTAATGTATAAATGCTGTTGGCATTCCGAATGAAATAAATTTTAATGAAATTAAAAATATTTCTAATGGGCTATTTGCTAGTTTTCATTTGATACCCATATTGTTGTAATATCAAAAATATGATATGCCTATGTCACTTCGACTTTCAACGAATTAAATAAATATTAATTTTTTTTTCGACGAATTAAGACGTATTAAAGACGTTAATATGTATTTGTGTATATTTATATAGATAGAAATATGTATTTTATTGTACTAATGATATTACCTACCTAACTTACTTTTATCATTATGGGTATAGAAAATAAGCTTGGTTTTTGCTAAAAAATTCAATTGTCAATTCCAAATGAAATCTGTTATTGGCCTTTCCTCTGTGTTATATTTAATAACTTAACTATTTGTGATTTTTGGCTGTAGATTTTGTTAAAAAAATAAATAAATACTAAACTAATTTGAAATATTTTAGATTTTTATTTTATTACTGCGATCTTCAGAGTTGGGGGTTCCATTTTTTGTCATGTTTTTAACTCAAAAAGTAAAGATAGCACAATTTAACAGAAACTTATTTAAATAAAAAAATTAAAATCCCCGACACAAATAAAACCAACCCCCTAAAAAGTTTAAAATAATACAGGTTTGTTCATTTTCAAATATTAGGTATATTAAGTTTACCTACTTAGCGGTCCCCGACGTCTTTAAGGATCAAAAATCATTTGAAAATGAACAAACCTATATTTGTCGTATTTTACATTTTTAATTTAATTTTTACATCAAAATTTTTGAACTTATTTACAAACCATCGATTATTTTTTATAAATTAATTCATATAAAATTCTTTAAAGAAAAAGTGAAACCGAGCCGTTCAAAGTGTGAGTTCGACTCGCACTTGGCCAATTCGTTTCTCCAGTATCCTCGATCATCATCTATCTGACACATACTCATTGAGACCATTCCAATGAACCCAAACACGATAACTCTGCTGTAAGTTGGTGAGGAGTTGGGCATACCCCAGTTCCAGGTCAAGGTCACCAAGTTTTTACAATATCTTTAAAGTAAATGGATACCAAATTTCGAATCGATCAAACCTTTGGAAATCGCTCACATCCCTACATCAACTGGAAAAAAGTTGATAATCTTCAAACTGTTGAACAGATTTTCTTGAATCATAACTAAGAACGCTCTCGATGAAGTCACCTTTAAAAAATAAAATACTAAATCGAAATCGGTCCATTCGTTTGGGAGCTGCGAGGCCACAGACAGACACACAGACACACACGTCAAATTTATAGCACCGCTCTTTTTGCGTCGGGGGTTAAAAATATACTTAGGTTCTTTAATATAGTTTCTTAACAAAGTTTCTAAACAAGCTTTTATTTTTATACTAGCGACCAGCCCCGGCTTCGCACGGGTAGCAGCGCATATAAGCCGTAGTGTTTTTTTTCTATCGTAGTGTCCTATCAGCTTGTTGCGTCGAACATACGGATTAGATTTAATTAGATTTAAATGTAAATCAGAAAAAAATCATTAGTACCCACATGCCCGGATTCGAACCACAGTCTCATGGCCTTATAGATTTGAAACAGGTTCGCTGCACTCGGGCTATCACGACTACACTATCACTGATTCCGTGCCTCGGAGAGCACGTTAAGCAGTCTGTCCCGTTGTCAATAGATGGCAGTCGTTACAATCCGCCAACCCACATTGGGTCAGCGTGGTGGATTTAAGCTCCAAGCTCCTTATCTTGAAGGGGGCCTAAGTATTTTTAATGTATTTTATTTCCAATCCTATAAATATTTGAAAAAGTAAAGAATAAATACAAAAAAAAACAATCTTCAATATTTCTTTGTAAACAATATTGATAACTTCTGCCTTATTTTATTTACATCACGCGAGTCGCGTCGCGGCTCGGCGCGGCGGCCCGGCCGGCCGCTTGTCGCGCGATAGTTTTTATTTTGCGATATCTCCTAAAATAATAATTTAAATTGTATGGTGTAAAAGGCAATAACAATGTGCATATAATGCTGAAGGTAAATAACGTATTTAATTTGATAAGGAATAATACTGTGTCCGTATAATATGGTGTCGAATCACCTCATCACATGACACCATTTTTTTAATCATAATAATAGGTGTAGTAAGCTATCTATAAAAGATAGACATATTCCATCGTGGACCTTCTTTAGACCTCTGAAAGTTAAACAATTCCCCCATACATTATTTTTAGGCAGCGTTTTCGATTAAAGCTCCAGTCGACTTGATTCTTTTTTGCGACTTCTTCAACTATAATCGTCATATTTCAACTAATTTACACAAAACATTAATAAATTATACACATAAACCTTCCTCTTGAATCACTCCGTCCATTGGTGTCAAGCATATACCAATCCGTTCGGTAGTTTTTGAGTTTATCGCGTTCAGACCGACCGACAGACAGACAGACAGACGCGGCGGGGGACTTTATTTTATAATATGTAGTGATTAGTCGTGTGGGGACACGAAAACTTTTTTTGACTGAATATTTTTGTCCCCTAAAATTACCTATTTAATTACTTATGGTATATTAAATACCTATATAAATGTGTGAGGATCATCATGGTGTGTAATTATACCGAATTCAAGTTTCTATTTCAAACAGTTTCTGAGATAAATATCTGTGATAAACAGAAAGACAGACAACTGAGTGCTCTTAGAAGGGTTCCGTATTCTACTAGAGGTCCGAAACTCATAAACGAATTTTCCACATCGAGCGTCGAGACACTCGAGATGTCATTAGGCATTCTTTTACTAAACGCGCATCACCGACTTGCATCGACCGAGGGTTCTGGCCTTGAAACTGAATTCTAATTAACTTTAATTATTCGTTCCCTCTGTTTAAAGAGAACCAATAATTAAAGTTAATTAAGCATACTTTTAATAAGTGTCGGAATAGACCGAACGCAGCGAACCTGTTTTAAATCTATAAGTCTATGTGGCCGTGGTTCCAATCCGGGCGTGTACCAATGAGTTTTTTCTGACTTAAGTACAGTAACTAACACTGACGCCGTGCCTCGAAGATCACGTTAAGCAGTCGATCCCGATTGCTGTCAATAGATGGCGGTCGTTACAATCCACCAACCCGCTTAGAGCAGCGTGGTGGATTTAAGCTCTAAGCTATTACAGTGGGGTATAAAAAGGGCTGATGGAATCAAAAACATAATTTATATCTCAAAATACATATAATTGTGTAGATAAAAAGTATGCTTACCATAAAGGTATATATACTAGCGTAACAGAGGAACACAGTGTGCGAATGACATCCAGCTCTTTGCGGAAATCCTACATGCGAGAAAGAAATGCAAGAAAATCTGACATAAAACCTCTTTAAACACATTTAGTCTTCATTACTCACTTGTCAAAATAAGGTCCAGCTTTGTTTTCTATTTTGTGTTATAACCGTTTTGAATTCTACAAAAATTAATTCTTGTGATAAAAATGGTGTCGTGTTCAGTTTTAGATTGCACTGTAACATATGATAATAATCCAAATAAAGAGAGATTTCACATGTAAGTACTGCCAATAACATACTGTTATCATAATGCTTATTTTTATAAAAAGCGATCCTAAATTTACTTGGTTATACATCAGTAGTATACGGTAAATACTTTATTTTGTAAATAATTTGTTATTTTAAACAATTATGTGTACGATACAAAAATATTGTGTAAAATTACAATCAAACAATTAAGCATAGGGATTGCACAAAATCTATCGATATGTCGATATTTTCAAATATAAATATTTTGTAAATTTGATATTACCTAATTGCACCTGTTCCACTGGAATAATGTCGTTAACTGTTTTTAAACATATTGTGAGGTTTGTTTAGCCTGGCAGCACATTGTAAGAGAAAGTATGACATCTATACATATATACTACACATAGGGTATATATGTAAATACAAGACTTTTTCAAATGAAAATATAAGATATATACACAATTAATTTTAATCGTTATTTATTTATGATTTGAAATCTGATGCTCTATTTAATTTTAATCGTTATTTATTTATGATTTAAAGTCTGACATTCTATTTGTTCTCTGATTATGAACGTCGTAAATAATTTAACTTTGAATGACAAAACTACTGTATGCAATAGTTTAACCTCATTTTCCTCCAAGAAACTGCGGTGTTAAAAAATGCTTCCTGATAATGATGACTATTTCATAATATCCAGGTTTCCTGTAAACACGGTTAGCATAGAACAATGGAAAAAATGTTAAATAGAACAGGTGGGACTCCTCGAAAACATTCTTTGGTTTACAGTAGACATTTTACGGATAACTGTTTTGTCTAACTAAATCACCGACGACTTTTGAAGAAAGGATCTATACCTACTGAATTTGTGCCGTTAGGGGTTTCTTTTTTTTTCATATGTGCTTACTAAGTATATTAAGTAATATACTAATAATACTTAATATCTAAAGTCAGAGCATTTATGCCAACTGTAATTTCTGTACAGGTCAATCTGAAGACCAAGCGATCGGTGTCAGCGTACGTTTACCGGGATATATCACCAGGACCTTCAATTTTAGAACCTAAACCTTTATTTCAGCACTAATATAAAATGGATTTGAAGAAAAAGTTAATCACAGTGAAAATATCAATTTTAGGCAAATTATCACTTTGTCTTTTACAAAAACTTGTTCCTTTATATTCAAATAATAATAATGATGATAACACACACAATCACAACAACGTCTAGGTCCCAAACTAAGCATTAGCTTGTATTTTGGGTACCAAGCGAAGACACCATATACATATCACAACCAAGACCCGGTGCCAGTATTAATATTCATCATATAAATACTTACCCTTCAAATAAAACTTAATTACCTATTACATAAAGAAACAAAAGATATTATAGACTAGTCCAAGGCATCCAAGGCATAATTTGTGGTGTAGTGAGACGACGCGACAGTCAATCGAGTAGACAATGTGACGTTATGGGCAGTAAGAAGCCACCAGTCAAACCGCACGAAAATACATAATAATAATAATGTATACATCACAACAACGACTACGTCCCAAACTAAACGTTAGCTTGTGTTTTGGGTACCAAGCGAAGACACTACATACATATAACAACCAAGACCCGGTACCAGTACCGATATTCATCATATAAATACTGACCCGACCTAGGATTCGAACCCGGGACCTCCAGCTTCGTAGGCAGGGTCGCTACCCACTAGGCTAAGCGGTCGTCAAATTAATAAATATCAATAATTTATTTCTCAGTCATTTATTGACGAATTTTAAAAAAAAAAAAACATTCACTGTTTTATTAATTTTGGTTTATCTTTCAATTCTATCGAGTTAAATTGTAAATTTTGAACGTCATGAACTTCTCCATTGTAAATGTTTTTGTTTTGTACTTTCTCATTTTTTTGTTTACAAAGAGTTAAAATTTTGTTGTTATGCGTTGCAACGTGACGTATTGTCATTAAAAATAAAAATCGTTTTTTTATATTGTTTTATTTATTACTTGGCTTGTATTCAACTAAATATTAAAATTTCCATAATGATGTTAACGCTTTCTTTACTTCTGCAAATTTTTTATTATCAACTGTTAACAAAAAAAATATTTATTGGAGTAAAGGAAATGGCATTTGAATTGACTGATTGATGATTTGTCATTTTAAAAAACTAAAAGTTAGGAAAAGTAACTCAAAACAAAAATTATGTAGTATAGCAGATTCAAAATAATAAATAGGATTGCCGATTTCGACTTATGATAACGCGGTAATTTCAACGACACATTATCATGAAAGTACTACGTGCTATCGATAACATAAAAAACACCTATGCACATCACTAAAACTGGCTCTGTGAATTTTGCACACATACTCATTTCCGTTTCGGTCATGCGATGTTTAGATGTCAGTTGGTCTCCTACGCTAGTATATATATGTCTATGGTTCAAACATGGTTTAAACAGAGAATGCACCAAACGATACAATGCTGTTTCGTTCCTTAATGAATATACCACATAGGGCCCGGCCGCCATCGCTAGTCCGTCGCCGATTTCGTGCCCGCAGGCTCGGGGTCAATTTTACTGCTAAAATGCTGGCTAAAATAGGGTAGTTAACATTTTTTCTTCATTATTTTGTATGAAAGATTATATAAGTATGTATCATAAGCGTGAAAAAATTTTTTCTTTTTAATAATCATTAATAACAAAATTATGAATATTTAAAATAACCTGTTAGGCAGAGATGCTAGTGTACGGGCTTGTAACGTCAGGCCATATAAAATAATGTTAAATTTCGTTTTGCGAGAAAGAGACAGCGATAAAATTTTAATAATGAGTTGCATATTCTTTAATCGAATACCTATAATTTTATTTATAAATTTTGTCATCGTTTAAAGTCTATTTCTATATTTTATAGATGAATATAGTATTTTCAATATTAGTCAAATACTTATTGTATATTTTTTCCCCCGTTCAATGGGCTACTGTATGAACATAGTTAATTGTAACAAGGATGTGTCTGTTAGCACTTTGAGGTACGTTGCAAAACTTACTAATAGAAGCCATATTTCCTCAATTTGGCATAAATATGTAAACTGTTTAATTACATTTTTTTAAAACAGTTCCTGGATATTTAATTTTTTTTTTCAACAAGTTGTTTTTTGTTTATTTTTCAAAAAAAATGTGTTTTTGCAAGGTCTTTCATAAAATTCATGAAATCAATTTTGTAAAAAGTCGGCAAAAAATATTAGCCTTCCTGAAGGTTCGAGAATAGGCTAAGCACTTTATTGTTGGATATATAAATTTATAAATAAACTGCGCCCGCATCATTTTTTAGAGTGCAACATAAAGAGAACCTAAAATAAATCAGGTGAACTAATTAGAGTGAATATCTTAAAAATTCAATCTACTAAATTTATAAATGGATATACTTAAATATATAACATATTAAAAAAAAATTATAATAATACGGCCAGAATCCTAGCTCACATTGCCAAGTTTTTTGGCTCATCAGTTATTTTACATTTATTAGAAACTATTTTTGGTTATTACTATAGAGTAAATTAATTTGACAGCAGCGTTCGGTTTCAATATGGTTTCAATCGTGTTTTATGATGGTTTTAAGTCATAAATGTTAATTCACAATATTGAAGTGGCATTACGCAATTTCGCGGGGTTGAAAACTGGCGCGCGGGGATTTCACGGGAGTGCAGGCCAGCGCGCGGGGATTTTGCGCTAAAACTCGTCGTTTTGCACTAGCTAGCTAAAGTGGCTAGATGGTAAACGTAGAAGAGGGCTTCTAGTCAATTCGTACTTTTATGGTTATTACATATTTATTTTGTTAGATTCATAATTAAAAACGCTTATTTCATTTTTTAACCGCAAATAAATTGTCGACACATAAACTGTCATTTTCACGTTATACATCTTTGTTATGAATTCTGTGATGCATGACACAAAACATCCAACTTCATATTACCAAACAAAGATTTCTTTCTTATCGCGAATCGCATTCATTCGGTAACTTTATTAACCATAAATTCTGACCTCTTTAATTAACTTTTCATGGAGTCGTAGAAAAAGGTCGTCATTTTGGGAGTGCGTTCACCATAGAGTTATAAAGTTGACAACGACGTAACGTATGGTACAATAGAGAGTGCGATGTGATGCCTCTGTCAAAGAGCGTGCGGTCGATAGATAAGTCTACGAGCTCTGTGAATAAAGTATGACACACTCAATTAAATGCTGTACACCTATGTTGAGACCTTTGACATACTAAATTAAGACCTGATTTTATTACCAACGCCAACACGCCGTTAGCATAATTTATTAGCTTTTCTCTACCGCTTCATTCTTTTGTAATATACCATTTGTCTTTACATAGTTTTTAGCAAAAAATGTTACGTCACCACTGCACTTGCAATATTATATTAACACATGGTACAGTTCCCATCAAACTTTATGGCGGATGTGAACCTAGGCACAAGTCGCGTCGCAGTAACCAGTTTTAGGTGTAGCGGGACGCAGTGGAGCGAAGGGCATATGACTGTTGTATTCCGATTCGCCATAAAGTTTGATTGGAACTATACCGGCATTGTAAATTTTAAGTTATGGGCAATGGGCGGAACGAACACATCCGTCTTCCCGTACCTACTGGAGTACAAAATATCGAAAATGACTAGAGACAATCAGAGACGCGCCGGAATATTGAAGTCACACGAGCATTTGATATCGTTAGTCCCAACAAACTAATTGAATACGTATAATGTTATTGTTTTGTGATAAAATTCACAACATACTTACCATGCGACTCGTATTGTATGTACCTGCACATGTGACACCTGCTGATGTGAAAATGAGTCAATTTTATATTCGTACGGATCAATCTTTGATTATTTATATGTCTAGATAGAGCCACGCGATACAAAGACAACAAAAAAGGTGATTAGACGAATGGTATGTATGGATGTATATTGTTAGGGGCAAGAAGAAGTCGAAATATTTATGGATGCACGAACACCGATTTTAGTTATACTTTATTACTTAACAAAATCATAAAGCATTATTGCACTCGTATAATGTATTATGCGTATTGACTTTTACGGAAGGACTGACAATAACTGACAGCAGCGCCTGACCTCCTTTTGTATACGCCAAAATCCCGATCCGGAAGTATTTCGAAATTTCCATCAATCTATCATAGATCATTCGATTTGATATTTTAATTGTAATTTATTAGATATGGCAAAAAGTAACGTCACCGAAAGAACCGCCATCTTTATTCTTCGTGTTTATGCTTTCTCTCGACGCATTAATTCGTCAGAGCGTCCGCAGTCCTTTTGACGCATGTCGCCTCAAAAATAAAAATTTATCTAACTTAATTTAATAGCTAATTTTTATTTATTTCCGTATTCGACCGATATGTTTGTGAAACCGCGTGATCATTCCCGTACTTTCCAAAACATCGACGTACGTCTACGCATTAACGTCACAATATCTATGGTCACAACGCGTAATCAAATTACTAACTTTTAGGGTGTCCATGCGTGCAAAGACATTCCTAGTATTTATTATTATTTACAAAATAACATTTATAAACTCTGCAAATCATTTGTGTGTACTTTTATCTTCATGATTTTTAGAATGAACAACAAATAAATATTTAGAAGGATTTAATTTTTTATTTTATTGCCGTGTCTCCAATATAGGATATTCTATATATGGCTTAATTTAGAACTTCAATTTTGATTGGTAGAGTGTATAGAGTTGTGTGTTGCAGGAAAATTGCAGACTGTTATGCACCTACTTAGATAAATTATTGCGACCGTACATTATTGTGTGACCAGTAAATTTCTGTATCAAGTGATCACTCGATCAATTCCTCAATAGGACAAAGCGAGATCTCGAGTACATTTCCTAGCCCATGATGGGCATCATCCTTCACTCATTCGAACCTTCTTGGCTTGTTTCCAGGAACTAGTGGCCAAGCGATTCATAGAAAACCGTTCAATTCTACAAATATATCAGCATATATGTCAATCCGATAACTCCGTGATAACTAATTTTTTACTTATAACCTTGTCACTTCAATTAACGCTTATTATTATCAGTAGGTGTAAATAAAAGGCCTATTTTAGAATTCCGTAGGCCGAAAAAGAACCATTGTAGTTTTTCCCTGTCAAAATTCACAGCCATTTTAATCGCAGACTATTTATAACCTATACATATAATAGTATTAAAATATTAAAATAGAAAATTTCAGGGATGCTTCAAAAGAGAGAAAGAAAAAAAATGTAACATGTAAAAAAATATGATTTCGTTTCAAATTGTTTCAAAGTTAGATCCCGTTTACAAATTATTCGGCTTTGGGAATCGCATGAAATGCCCAATTTCGTTCGCCCTGTGGTAGAGCCGGCCCTAATTGCATGTCCCCTTCCCCGCCTCTGACTTTTGAACCACAGTTTTGAAAAATCTTTACATAGTACTAACTTACTAGTAGACAGTAACTAGTTTACGAGTTGTAGCCGACCAAATTAATGCGTAATTGGACATACTCATGATGTTAATTTATAAAAAGTTTTTATTGCTGACATAGCTTTGAACCCACCTTATGCGTATCCAAACAAACCTTCTTGCATAAAACTTTTAATGGGAAAATTGATGTACCTACAATATATTTCATCAAAAACAAAACTGTCAAGATATACGCCTACAAGTATGCTTCGTTTTGTACGCTTTTTTGTGATAGGTACGACACAGTATCTTGAAATAATCTATTCAGAAAAATAATGTTATTCAATATTTTATTTTTCAGAATAATCATGGGCTGGTTAAAATTCATCATATTTGTCACTCTTTCTGTGGTAAAGGGAGAAGAAGAGACTTGCCTGACAGCTGAAGAAGATCCCTACGTGTACTTTGCTACGAAAACTTCATATAATTTTATAAATACTGGGTTACCGAATACACGTTTGCAAGATATTCCAGGTAAGAGATACGTTCTATATCTGAAAGTAAAAAATCTGTGTAAAACGGTACACTATCGAAATCACCTGTCATGTTTCTCACTGTATTTTGATTCGTAATTTTCATGTGAAGCAGAACTATTAAACTCAAAAGAAAGGGATATCAATTTATATATTACATCTATTGCGTCTTATAAATTTCATGACTAATTTTCATGTAACGTACAGTCGTTTACAAGCCGAGTGTTACGCTCTGGCTTTTTTAAAATAGAGTTAATTTACGGGGTGTTCGCCCGAACATATTCCAAACTTATAGAATGTGTAGAGCTTACCGAAGTTAACAAAATATTTCAAAAAAAAAAACATACGTTAAGTGATAAAAAATTTTAAACATGTTTTCCTCGGTAATCGTTAGTTTACGCCATCTGCTCACTTGAAACTTTTTGTTTAGTTTGGACAACGGGAAAAGAAAGTCATCAATATACACATGTGGAGACGCCGGGTACCACCACTGTAGAGATGTTAGACGGTAGAGCAAGAAGTTATGACTCTTTAGATGTCTTAGGAGTATATAATTGGTGTAACTTTTATACGTGCACTGTGGGAAGATATCTCTATCGATTCAGGACACAGAACAATATATACTTCCCTACGGGAAGAAGAAATGTAACTCTATGGGGGGAAAAACGACAAGAATAGCGCCAACTACTGGTTGCCCCTAGAACCATTTAATTGTCAGCAATCACAAACCTCATGCCTCATACACGTACACTCCTATATCTAAACACACACACAAACACACTTATTTTTGACGTAAAATTATTAGCCCCCACTGGCCCCCCTAAATAACTGAATAATCAGTCAAACTTGCAGTGTTACCATGTAGTAATGTGCAATAATATTTTCATGTATTTGAGGTAGAATTCCTATAGTTACAGTTCTTACCAGTTCTTACCTAGTTTAAGAGATACAGATCGCAAATTGATATTATATGTTATTTAGATAGATTATATGATTACGAATAATAATATCAGTACTGAATAACTATGAGAATTTTTAGTTATGTAAAACACCGAATAAAATATTTTGTTATAATTTTACTAATAAAAAATCATTATTATCTTACTATATAGTTATGTAATGAAAAATTTATAAATAAAATTGTAACATATTCGTATGGTCAACCCTGTACATAAGATATTTTTCCAAAACAATAATTGTTATGGGTTATGACGACAGCTTATCCTAGTGGGTAGCGACCCTGCCTACGAAGCTGGAGGTCCCAGGTCGGGTCAGTATTTATATGATGAATATTGATACTGGTACCGGTAATCCTGGTCTTGGTTGTTATATGTATGTGTTGCCTTCGTTTGGTACCTAAAACACAAGCTAATGCTTAGATTACTAAAGCGCCCTTTGGGGCCAAGACGTTGTTGCGATGTAGACGTTATTATTATTATGTGTGGGTAGACGATACTTAAAACAATCGTTTTGGGAATTTTTATCTATTTGTATAAGCACCATAATAAACACAAAAACTACTGAACCTATTTCGGTAAAACTTTTTGTGATTTAGCAGTCGTAATCAAAGGTCTAATCTAATATACAATTTGAAGATAAGGATGCAGAAATCAAACATCAGTGATGTAAAATCAAATAAATATATATAGGTAGGTAATTATTATTTACAAAAATTTGTTTGTGTAGTTGTCTACATGTTATGTATATGTGAGTAAAATATTTACACTACATTTATTCATCATCTGTAAAACTTTAATATTATGACTAGAATATTGAGATACAGCGCTGTGGCGACGCGCCAGTGACTAACAATAACATTGTAGCGGTCAGCGGCCATTTGTGGGATACCCCTCACTGTAACTCGCAGTCGCACCGCTCTTGCGTGAATTTATGTTTAACTTAGTAGGTAATCTCGAAAAATGTTGTACTTGTGCATTGTCCTGGTGGAACGTAAAAGATAATTTGTTTCTTCGTGAAATGCCGAAGTGTTTCCATAAATATTTTATGAAAACGGTTCACAAATCCTAATAACATTCGCTGTTGAGAGTTTTTCATTTCTGGAGGTAGAAAATGTGGATTACACCATAAGCATCCGAAAAAAATTAAGTCATTTTGTTAGACGATAAAAAACATTGACTGACTTATTGGCCGAAAGGTTAGAAACCCTAATCGCAGAACCAAAGTTCACAGATTCGACTCCCGCCCGAGACTAATATTGTTATAATAATAATAACAGATAGACATATAATATTATATTATATATATATAATATAATATTATATGTCTATCTGTTATTATATAATATAATAACAGATAGACATGTGCATCAACATGTCTATCTGTTTGGTGCCTGAGTGCAAAATATCTATGTATTTATATACTGCAAAGAATATTAAGCATGTATATCAGTTGTCTAGTGCCCATAATACAAGCAAAAACTTGCTTACTTTGGGACTAGATGGCGCTGTTAAGATTTATTTCCATTCAACTTGAGTTCGTTAGATAGTTTCATAAAAGTGACTGGGTAAGGGTAAGACCATATTTTCTAACGTACAGTTTTTATCATCAATTGGAAACATATTGATATAATATGTTAATGTTTCTGCACATTATGCTTTGAATGGTTTATTAAAAGAAGGCAACTCTGCAGTTAATACAAACTTTTTATCAAAATGACCTAAACTTTACATGCGCCATTCCGAAAAAAATCTTAATCAAGCAGTCGTAAATCAGTGACTGGAAATCCATTTCAACTCTATACTCTCAATGGACTTATTAATATGTCGTCATTTGGTCGTCAGGTTTCGTTCATTCAATCGCCTTTTTAAAAAATCAAAAGAACTAATTTATGTTTTTTTTTTTAAGTTTTAACCATATTTTGGATATAAAACAAAAAAGGTACACTATAAAAAGTGATCCTATCGAATTGACCATTCCCAAAATTTTTAAATAAATTACAATACATTTTTTTAAAGAATATGCAATTTTAATAACAAAATAGATAATTTATTTGATTGATGGGACAATAATCAACAGTTTAATTAAAGAGTTCGTACAAATATTTCACACAATGATTTTGTTAAATTCTTAATTAATTTGCTCACTGCACGCGCATAGTTTATGAATTGTTCCATATACATCGTTCATAGTCGAATAAAACACTTTTATTACAGTCATTCATACATTCTGCTGCGATTATCTTGGGAAAAAAATCTTGAAAACATAGGATAATTGTGTTTTTGGTATCATTGGCAAATAATGTTGCTACAATAAAAAAGAAAAGTTGGCACGCAGTAACTGGTATCACTGCTCCTGGCCCCCGTAGGTATGTCATGACCGCGGCCGAACAAGTTGCCTGGGCCTGATTCAGGACCGATTGTCGAATGGCTGCCTTCAACTCTTTTCTTCCATTTTTCTACATTTCAAATTTCGAGCTTCAACTTCTTTGTTTCTTAGTGTTGGTTTTTCTTCTTTTGTGCGTGCGGCCAGTAGTCGCTCTACAGTGACATACCAAAATTATAAAAAAATGATAATTAATTTCGTTGTTTATTAGAATTTATTAATTACAATGTTAACATCTATTGTAATGTATTTTCGTGAAAATTATTAATTCTTTCAAAAATTACTTTTCATTTTTCGGTTCATTTCAAAATCATGCGCCATACAATCGAAGGCATTACGAAGATGTCTCTGACCGCATGGCTTTGGGATCGGAGACAGAAATTTGAAATTTTGGTTCCCTCTTTTTAGAGTTCGCTTTTTACGCAGTCGGGTTTTTTGACTTATAATTTACTTTTTTTGCGGCGGCGAAATTTTCTTTGAACAGATATTACGCGTATTCACTGTCACATATAATAATATATGGATTCATAAGTTCATGATAAATAATTAATCATCAAGTGGCTTATAATTCAAATTTTGACGCATAACAAACTATAAACTGATAAAAACTAGGTCGAAAAGTGACTCCAAACCGACATTTTTCCGAACAGCTAATTGCCAGCTATGCGCAAAGCTATTACTTTTAGGTTCTTCTTAATATTCATATCTTTTGTGTTGGTACACGTTGCAAAAATAGCTGACATAGTTTCATCACAAGTCCTACGCACAATATGTACGTGGTATGTTCACTTTCACTTTTTCAATAATACCTAGTTACAACTCGATGAGAGTTTTTCGGTTTAAGGATGGCCTGGGGTCTATTGGGTTTGTAGGTACAATGAATTTATAATAAATTTGACATATTTTTCATGTCAAGAAATGTCACCGGTTTCCTCTAAATAGATTTGCTTATATAATGATAATGTAATATTTTATTGCTCCGCAAGGTCCGCACGTTATTGTTTCATCTATACATACCACAAATAAATAAAATTAAAGTGTATGTCTTTGATTTTGAAATAAAGACCTTTTCTTTATGCCCATAAGTTTAGTTTCACGTAACTAAACACGCATTTTTTAATTTCGTTTGTTCGTCCCGACTAATCTCTTATACGGTTGAAGTTATTTAGAAGGAACTTTCATTGGCAAGTAGAGTAGTTTCTCGAGACAATTATATGCTATTCCGGAAATATTTAAGACTCCTCCATAAACTTAAAAAACCGCACAAACGAATTAGCCGCCGTTTTTATGCTCATATATTTATTTGCATCTACCAAAAACCAAACACGCGCACTTCAAACTATGGTGAATGTGGTCCATCAAACAATAGTATACTTCTGGGCATCTACATTCAGCTATAGATTTTTTTCTGTGGGTGTTTTCATTATTATTGTTATTCATATGTACATTACTTACAATATAAATTTACAATACATTTAAGTTTAAACTTGTATATACATAAGTTTTTTTATCGAAATATTTATTGCGTTTCAACCCAAGGTCAGTTTTTAAACGCGTTTTTAAAACGATACCTTAGCACTTCCTTGCACGAAGCAATTTTATTTAATTTAAGCCTCACATGTATTCAGGACAATATTGTCTTGCGTAAGTACATACTACTGTATCACTTTGATTAATCAAAATTATTTTCAGAGCATATATTGCTGAAAAGGCAATAATGCCTCAAATATTTGAGTGGAGGCGAGCGTCAAGTTATCAGGGAAATAATGAAACAGCATTTTACCAATAAGTTTTTCGTAACACGTTTCCATAACTCCTTACTTGAGCAACGTTTGACAAACCGTCATAATGAGGCCCATACGCTTTCGGAGAAAATATTCCCATGACATGTCATGGCCAAGAGCCAGAGACATGTGAGTGTAAATCCGAAAGTTATTGAAAGGGACGATATATACTTCTGCAATGGAAAATGTATAGTTTGATAAGAAACTAGAGTATAAAATAATGACTAAAATACTGTTCTATTCGGGAACATTTATTTAGAGCTATATAGTTTAGTTAAAATATGTTTTGACTAAGTTTTGACCTTATTTCTCATTGTGACATTTAAGTTTGAAAAAAAAACAAATTAGATAAACCTTTTTGAGTTGGATAGTTTAAATTTAAATTATGCGTCCGCTGTCAGAAACGATACATACATGGCGGAACTTACTTAAACATGGTAGTTAATAATAATAATTAATTTCCAATAATGTACATCCCGTCAACGTAGAGTGTAGAATATGTAAATAAACATAGCGTTTAATTTCAATAGAGTCAGAAATGTAACTTCACAGTATTTAAAACTTCAAACGCAATTTCGCGGAGGTGAAGGCTGGCGCGCGGGAACCTCACGGACTAAACTCGGACTGAAACTCGCCATCTCGGTAAGCGCAGAAGAGGGCTTCTAATCAATTCGCACTTTTATATAAATAAACAACATCCCGCCACTTCAGAATGGTATGCAGTAAACAATAAATAATCAAGCAGGTAGTAAGTTTGGTAAAAGTGCAAGTTATATAAATAATCATCTGTGACAGCTATATATCTGCTCTCTCTCTCGCATCAACTCTTAAAGTATCAATAAAAGTACGTAGAAGTTGCTTCTTCACATACTTTCATTAAAGAGCAATTTTTTATTTATTTATTAATTCAATTAATTTTCATAATTTTATTTATTGTAACAGTGTTAAGTATATTGTTCTATCAATCGAAGAAATGATGAAATCATTTGAAATCAAATTATTTAAATAACTAAATATCCTCCTACATTTCACACCTTCTTCCTCTATTTTCATGATTACCTACTTAATGATAAAATTGGTTCCATTTATTTTTTTACTAAAAACCGCATAAAAGAGGTTTATAACCTACTTATAAAATTAAGAAATAACAAACAGGTATGAAGAAATATACGTTCAAGAAGCGTAATAAATCGGATATGCCACACGTATAGCATTGAATGTGTTTGTTTTTTTAATTACCTAAGCAAAGGCATCCATTGATTGACTCACTTGATTCATCTTGAAATTCCAATGACTGTTTACTATTGTTTTAAAATAATAAACAAATACTCGTAATACGTGATATGAAAATTTATAAAAGAATTAAGGTACGCTAATAGCGGTACCTACTCGGCCATCGGTCACAGGTAGCTCAAGAACACATGTTGTGGGAAGATCTAAAAGGGCAATATGAAGAACAGACATACATACAGACGAACATAGAACCTCCTCCTTTTTGAAGTCGATTGAAAAGGGAAGCCGACCGCGATAATCTAGGATACACATTTATTGCGTTGGTGGTTTCTAGTGTTTTAGGTTCGTTAGTATATAAATAAGACCATCGTAATATCAATAACAAGGTGTCTATCGCCTAGGTTTTCGTGAGCGGCTTCTTTTACTATAGGTCATCTTTTGCCACTAATATCTTGTCTAATATCTTGACAGAAGCCTTTAGTAAATATTGATAATGTCCTTTGTGGTTAATACACTTTTAATACCTACTTAGTAACTGTTTCCCAATTCATTAGTTAGTTAAGTACGGTCGAAAGGGTCGTTAAATTAACGAGGAACACTCAACATATTCCAAGTAAATTGTTTTAGTGTTTTCGAAAGAATAATATGCCATTCGCGAACGTTGGAAAAGTACTGATTGACTAGTATAATATTGTTTGTAACAAAAATAGAGGTTTTTTTAACTATAATCTTCTATGTCACGCTTCGGATATTTGATGGTAGACAGTAACGAAGGCTGATTTATAAATATAGAAGCCGACTGCTATAATCTAGGGATTAGTTTCCAGGCAATAGACACATATTGCCTCGGTGTACTCTAATGTTTAGGATTCAATAGTATATAAATACTAGAATAGATCATTGCAATATCTATGACAGCGATGTATAGATTATCTAAGCCAGCTTTCTCACGATTACAGGCAAAAGCGGTTTTAGAGGATTATGGAGTACTAATGGTTTTTAATCCTTAAGTCTTTTTATTGACGACCGCTTAGCCTAGTGGGCAGCGACCCTGCTTGCGAAGCTGGAGGTCCTGGGTTCGAATCCCAGGTTGAGTCAGTATTTATATGATGAATATTAATACTGGCACCGGGTCATGGTTGTTATATGTATGTGGTGTCTTCGCTTGGTACCCAAAATACAAGCTAATGCTTAGTTTGGGACCTAGACGTTGTTGTGATTGTGTGTGTTTATTATTATTATTATTATTATTTCAATCATGTTTCTACTTATTTATCTATTACACAAAACTCGATCTTCTATTATTCGAAGCGCAAAACTTCGAGTTTTAAGATGGATTGGTAGTGGTACAGAAACGTTGATAAATTCGCAATACCGCAACTTCAGGACGAAAGTTATTTAACAAGGACTAAAATTCTGTATTTTAAAAATTCTGTAGTCCTTTTCAATTTAAGATTCTAAAAAGTATCTATTTGGCTACCTATTTTAAAAATTCAAAATTTAAATAACAGGTAAGTATAGGTCTTTTTAATAATTGCATTAGCTTGATTTTATGTTACGACTAATAAAATCGGTTTAACCTAAATAGTCTTTGATATATACGCGTACCGCGAACTCGACGCACCCGTTTCTTTTACTTACGCACGTAGTTCATTCCACGGTACCTCTGAGCACAGTCGGTACACATTTACGCAGTTTCGTCACACGACATAAAAATTCCCGTGTCGGTTTACGCTAGCTGTTTCCGAGTCGCCATTAAAACTAACGCAACACGACAAAAATAATTGTGATGCTGTAACGGAACGTAACTAGTTAAATTATATATCGGGAAACATTTTTTTTTTATGTATAAAAATAGTTTATCAGTACACAATCAAACAAAATATATACATATAGCTATAGACGTCCCACCCACTACTTCCGGATGATACACACTAAATCATTATTTTTTCGGAAATGACAAGTTTCATGAAATAAAATCTAGCTAAGTGCGTGTCGAACCACCCACCGTGAGGAGTTCCGTAATCGGAATCTATATTCATAGTTAAAATCAAATAATGACTTTACAAATATTGACTAAATTTATTCAATATAAGATGTTTACAATAAAAATCTTTTTTTTTATATATTTAATGATGAGCGCAAAGTGCCGAGAACGCCAGCAGCGTTCCCGCGCTGAATGACTAGACTGATCCTCTGAACAAAATATTCTTTGACTTAAATAAACCTTTAAATATAATATCCTTTTGAAACCTCTAGATATATAATTTTTAAAGACCTATCCATGCTGCCCCAAATTTTAATGTGTGTTGCAAACATTTTTTTTGTCCCAGTTACACAGGTTACACACGCAAGGCGACCAAACCCAATTTTTTTTTTAATTTCGCTACCCTATTTTATAGCGATTCATAGATACGCCTACATTTCGAATTTTGCCTGTACAGTGCCAATAGTTTCTAAGTTAAAATGGCTGCATACGGACAGACAGACAGAACGAAATTTAAAAAAAATATTTTCTGCCATTTGACTGAGGAACCTTAAAAAGAGTTTTTTGTATGCAAAATATTCAAATAATCATCTCGACTCCGCTCCGGACCATCTCACCACCAAATCTCACAACCGGTGGTCAGTTGAGACGAAACGTATCCCATCTGACTACTGGAGGTCAATTGGGAGCAATTTTTTCGTAATTCATCACCAGTGATGAAATAGGAATTTTTTCGTTTCAACTGACCGCCGGTGGTGAGATGATCCACCAAATATCACCAATTTCTCGACTGTCTATCAGTGATCAAATAATACAATAGTACTCTCATATCTATCATACCATATCCTATAAAAGTATAGCTGCACCTATTCCTTTTTGTGTTGATATTCATATTAATATGTAAGTGGGTCACCGTGTAATTCCGGAGAGTCGAATCACGATTACACATTATAAATTTACAACAAAAACATGGCACTGCAATACATAATTTAACGATTAGAAATAGTATGCTTCAGAGAAGTTGCAGATAAACCCAGAAAATAATGACAACATGTCTATTATTAAGAATGATTGGTGATAAATTCACAGGATGAATTAGGAAAAATTCCAGGACATCCAGTAATCATAAACAAAAATCACCAGTGGTGAAATGGGACAATTTACACCACTGGTGGATGATATGGGACTACCATTGTGTTATTAGGCCACTGGTAGTCCGTTGAGAAATTGGAGTGCCAACTGACCACAAGTGGTAACTTTTGATGGTCAGATGGTCCGGGGCGAAACTTTGTATGTGACTTCATCGTTTTATAGGTAATAGTGAGTTACACCTGTACGTTTGTAAATTTTGATGAAACATAGTTTAAAAATTTTTATATTTTCATTGAGATCTAACATAATCTAATATAATTGAGATATAATTAGGCATTATAAAACTATAAAAAAAATATTTGTATTTCTCATAACGAGTACTTTCATTTGATATATTACTTGACGTATTAGAATTTTTTTTTAACTTTGCGCTATCCTAAGGAAGTTAATGATTTGGGCCCGATTTTCGAAAATCGAGTTTTCGCCACGTTTTGAGGTCCAGGGAAGCCATTCTGACTATTTACGGCTGGAAGTCTGTCTGTGTGTGTGTATGTGTATGTATGTAACTTCTTTTTGTCGTACGATATCTTGAGAATGGGTCAACGGATTAAGACCCACGATACGGCGTTCGTTGTTTATCGAGACATATATCTGATTAGATTTTTAAGTCGATCGGACGAGCTGTTTCAAAAATATTCAAAAAATAAAAATCAAAAAATAATTTTTTTAACGTCTTTTTTAGGTAACTTTGAGATTTTCCAATCGATCTACTTGAAATTTTTTATACGTTTTTTGTGCATAAAAAACTGCCAACAAAAAAATAGAAATCGAACGACGGGTTCAAAAAATATCGCAGTTTATAAATTTCCGAAAAAGTGTTTTTTTAATATAAATTTGAGATTTTACGACCAATCGATTTTTTACTTTATAAAATAAATTCATGCTTACAAAATTGCATAGAAATGCCGTAAATTGCATTGAAATTAATTTAAGCGTTCAAAAGATATCGCAGTCCAAAAATTTCCAAAATAAGGTTTTCTTTGAATATGTCCCTGGTTTTTGAGCTCGAAGAACTCTAAATTTATAGACATTCTATTTTTGAGCTTGGAGAGCTCAGAAAATAAATAATGTGAGCTCGAAGAGCTCAAGAAACTATGAACATCGATATTTTGAGCTTGAGCAATAGCTTTCAAGCTCAATAGCTTTCTAATAGGGATATTTTCGAGCGCTTTGATCTCGAAAATAGCGGGATGTTTCAGGGATGGCCTGCAGGGTCAACGAATTTTTATTTTCTAATTTGCCTCCTAAATGGAAATTTGTTTGTTTACCCTATATATTCACTTCTATAATTGGGTCATATACGAGTAACTCTATATGTGTTCCGAAAATCAACTTTTTTCGTCCAGCTATAGATTCGGAAACAATAGATTGTGACAGACGGGCAGCCAGCACCACCAGAGCTTGTACCGGAGCGATCATATAAGGGTTCCTTTTTTCATCTCGGATATACGGAACCCTGAGAACTTACGAAAATGGTCGCGAGTTTCTAAAATTCCCTGGTCTCTAGATTGGTGATATTATTACAGAATTAATTAATGTGGCGTCATCGGTGCGTTCAGACGCGTTGTCCTTACGAATATTTATTAAAAATAAATAGAAAACAAGTTTGTAAGATGTATTTTTTTGGATACTGCTAATTTTTACACAAGCGAATAGGACGGTACGAGTTAGTCCACTACATACATATATCTTGCCGTTTTTTATAACGTGGTGAAACTGGTACAGCTTTGTTTGTTTGTGTAAGTAACAATCAGCAGTATACAACAAATCAATATAAATACGTAATAATAGACCTATAATAAAACAAAGTGCGCTGCGTTTTAAACGCACCCTTATCCAGCTGACTGAGCACAAGAATATGAATGAGCTTTTTGAGTCTTATCATCTGCTAAAACTTCGTTTTTAAAAATTGGTGACCTTTGTCGGTCTCGTACTGCCAGCTTTTAAGTGCTTAAATCTTACAAAATACTAGCCTATAGTCATGTTATGTGTGCTTGCATATATAATCACAAGATCCAAACGCAAATATATTTAAACAGTTGCATTAACGCAGAATATTATTCATATATTATGTTAATATTTGAGTGTATTTCATTAACAGTGATGTTAGGTGCATGTCGTGGCCATATCATAGAATTGATCATTTCATGTGTCCGAATTTTACAATATTCAATTTAACCTAACCTAATCTAATCTAATGAATCCGAAAATGAACATAACATGAAATGATCAAATTCTATGATTTGGCCACGACATGCACATTCTTAATGTTGTTCATCGATACTTCCCTATATCTCTAGGTTTATAGGTACCCAAAATTGCAGTCAATAACTCGACTGTCATCGCCTCGTCAAGAACGTCTTATTCATACATTCATGGGTTCAAATATACTGGCGCTTTCCAGAGAATTCCCTTTAAATTAAATTGGGCGTCGGTTAAGGCCAACATAATTCATTTTAGTTAAGTAGGTAATGTTAATTTACTATTCATAGTAATACCTGGGACACTTCATACACGGCCATCTAGTCCCAAACTAAGCAGAGCCTGTTTTATGGGTACTTAGATAACTAGTATGATAGCTAGATATTTTTTTATAATACATATATAGATATTTTACACCCAGAGACGGAACAAATCGACATGTTCGCGCACACAAATATTGGTCCCAGACGGTAATCGAACCTTCGGTTCTGCATTTAGGGCCTCTAACAACTCGACCAACCGGTCAGTCATGTGCTTCGCTTACGCCCAATTTAATTTGTTTCCACTTGTACCCGAACTGGTACTTCGGAGTTGCTTTTCCTAGCTGCTTATCATATGGAAGTCTCCAGAACATCCCACGAAATCAACACGAAATGACGGCAGAAGAGTGTATTTATGTAAAAATAAAAGTAACCAAACCGGACAGCCAGGCTATGGTCTGGCTTCCTGGAATATTCCCTACTCGTAGTTTAATTATAATAACTGACACAACTGCTGATACACGTGACAGTATTTCTAATAATAACAGAGCAAGCTTTCGCACGAGATGCGACCCCTGTATGGGGTTTGGCACACGAATCTTTCAACCTCGGCCACCTAAATTACCGTGCATGTTTATGTAAATTTATCACGCGATAACGTAATATGAATATGTCACGCTATTTTCACACCACTGCTAATACTATGCCATGTAAGTGAAACAAGATGTAAATTTTACCGTGTAAGAAAAATATCGAAATTTTTTCCGCTAATTGACGTGTGGTGAAAAATCAATGATCGTGTACATACAACAATTTTTTTTTTTATTATTTCATGGCGCATCTCGACTGACCTTTTCGTCCACGTTTTTCTTTTCGTTAAAAATTGAACATGTAAGGCATACGGAACCCGGTTGCTCTTTTTCGGTTTTAGGGTTTTATACCTCAAAAGAATCCTTATTATAATAAGATATATGTGTCTGTCTGTCTGTGTGTCAAAATGCTTTTGGTCAGGAACGCGTGGAATATAAAATGAGTTCATCACATTCACATATGGATTTTACATGTTTTTATTTACTTTCCTCGTATTCGAAATGAAAAACGAAATTATTTCAAAACCATTTCGTGCCTAAATTGGTCCCTTTCATCCCTTATGTAACATTCTAATATTTTCTGTTTATTGCATTATAAAAAAGTTAGAAAACTTTTTTAAATTAAAATAGAAGTTCTATAGATCACTTTATATTTTTAATTCTCCTGATATATTCCGTTCCAAAGTAGCTTCCCAGCCCGGCATTTTTAATCGAAACATTTAAATAATCGAAGAAACATCGAGGTGGTTAGAAGTCGGGCTACTATCGTTAGTTTTTTTTTCGTGAATTCGATGATTTCCAAGCAGGTTTATTACAGGTTTAAATCGTGGGTTGTAGGTACTGATCAGCGCCCGCGTGAGACCTAATTTTTATTGCTTAATTTTGCGGTCTATGACGTCATCACAGGGGGTGAAAGAAGAGTCAAACCTACATTTTAAGGTAGTCGTTGGATGGTTTTTCACTACGATTTAACTTTTGTAACTTCTAAACTTAGTGTATGAAGTTTTTAAGAGTACATGTTTTTAATGTCGCAATTTTTTTTAATAATAATAATAATAATAACACATATAATGCTCATACGTACGACGAGGAAGATGTTTAACGAATTCATGTGAAAAAAAAATTAGGTAGAGATCGATTAGTACGTTGAATGATTTTTTTTTTTAGTTTTCTGTAACTTCTACACATTTCGTTTCGAAATGATCAAGGAAAAACCTCTGAAATAGCAAAAGTGCGTTTATAGGTACAAGGGATATTTACATAGTTGCACTAATGATTACGGAACCATACACTATACGTGGTCCGATACGCTTTTGACTGGTTTTTATACTCTACACCCTATACAAAGTCTTCGGACGGAGACTCTAAGATCAGAGTATGTGCGGAAACAAAACTGTGTCCTGACGATAGTGAACTGGTGTGTGTCTGATGTTGAACTTGTACAAAAACTATTATTAATTACCAGATGGTATATACGTTTCCCTCAAATTCTACGTTGTTTCTCTTTCCACAAAGATTCCATTAGTGCTTTTTAGAACTCGGCAAACTTATCCTGAACCTAGTATGTTAGTCATAATTTCTACAGAAAGACAGAAAAACTTGAGCACTGCTTTCTACTAGCGAGTAGCGGGGGGGTCTCGTACGAGACCGCAGCTGATAGTAACGGATTGGGGTACACAACCGTGGCGATGAAGAGTGTGTTCAAGTTGACGCGGGCGTACATAGCCAACTGACTTACTAGTGCTGCATCAATAGTTCGCAATGCTACGTCCGGGTATTCTTAGGTCCACTCACATCATTGACCAATCATTATGTTTATCATTAGAAAACTATTGTTAGTAATAACACAACTTTACTTTAAACTTAACTATACGGATATGTCCATATTACTGTACGTATTGTAAACTTTACCAGATTTTCGTTAACGTTAAAAAATATAGTGACCTGAAATAACCAGTATGCAAATTTTACTAGAAATTATTGTATATTTTGCTAAATATACGTATAATAGTGTATATACTACGTATTTAAGTCTTTAACTATGCCTTTTTTGTTGGTCATTGCCCCATATGCAAGAAAACCTACGAGTACCAAACACTATTCACCTAACACAGACTTACGTCTATGTATATATAGGTGGGCCCTTCAATATAAGCAAGTAGCCTCCTTTGGTTCCCCCTAAAGCCGTCCCTACATAGTTACTTAAGGCGATTCCGATTCACATAAATTTTTATTCGTATTAATAAGGGCGTTTCGTATACCATTTCGAGACTCATTACTAATAGGCTATATTTATTTCCATTATATAGGCTAAATGATAGGATACAAATAATCGGAATTAAAGGTGGCACCTACGACTCATATACGTGAAACAGGACTGCAGGCGGCACCTACGACTCATATACGTGAAACAGGACTGCAGGCAAAGGGTTCCCGCTCTATGTATAGAATTATAACACAAAACAAATAGATAATATTGTACAGGTATTTAAATTTAAAGTTCCAGTTCGGATTAGTCGACAACCGTTTTGTTTTCATGAAGGATTTTCTCGGACAAACTCAGGAAAGCGTGCACATCTCTCTGCACAGAATTAGTCATAATTATAATAATAATTTTGCGCACATCGACTTACACCATCACTCTTTTAATTCCTTCAAAAAAGTTATCAAAAGTTCTATATAAATTTTATTAATATTGTTGTTGCTAACACCGTTTTCGTTTGTTATTTTTGTTAGTTTTAGTTGCATTAATTGATTTTTTATTTATTTTTTGTTTAATTTTCTCTTATTTCTGTTTTCTTGTGTGTTAATGTAGCTATAATAGAATTTAAATATTTGGAAGCATTTTGTTGGTCGTTACAATGTTCTAAACTTTATTTTTATTTTCTATATGTGTAATCCATGTAAACGACTGTTTTTGTTTCCTGAATAAATAAAAAAAAGGTGTTAGATGGTAGAGCAAAAAATGATAATATAACTCTTTAGAGGTTTTAGAGGAGTACAGATATATCTATAGATTCAGGGTCAATCGTCGGCTCTCTACCTTCAACTCTTTTCTTCTATTCTTCTACATTTCGAATTTCGAGCTTCAACTTTTTTCTTCTTTAGTATGCAACCAGTATTGTGTTGCTTTTTCTTGTTATATTTCAGACTAAAGTCCATAATTCGTTACTAACAAGCTTCGCTATCTTAAAGCAAATGGAAATACACAATTAAATAAAATTAATAAAATAGTGGGTTTCCCATTGTAGTATTGGTTTTGGAGGGGCGGAGAAGAAAGTGATAAGAAATGATAAAAACACGAAATGTAGAGAAGGACAAAGAAGTAATAAATCTTAAATATTTTTTTTTAAACTATCTTTAAATATAAAGTATGCGCTTAAAAGACACATTTTTTATTCAGTTTACAATCTTTACATATTTAAAAAAAAACTACTATTCTAATGTATATGAATTTAGAAATATTTTATCAATAGTTTTGTCAAGAGTCTATAACAAACCTTATTTCATAAAAGAAATACAATCGGTAACAGGTTCTATTTGACCTTTTTGGTCATAATCTACCCTCCCTGTGTATTCAGGAGTTAATTTATCGAAGGTTTCAGGGGATCATTCATTTCACGTAATTGGCCCATTTCCCTGAAAAACGTTGCCAACTAATAAATCAAGTCTAATAAACAAGGTCCAAAACTAACCTTGGTCTACCTTATTACGTCACCGTTCTCCTAACGAAGCTGTTTTTATGTTTACCGATTACACCATCGATGACAGATGATAAGTAAGGGCTTATTCAGACCTAGCTGACAGTGAGCCGCTTACTATCTGGTGGCGTCATCAGCATCATCTTCAACAGCGGTTCTTTGTTCACTGCTGGACCTTAGGCTTTCCTCCAAGGCTCTCCACCACATACATATGAGCGAAAATAAAATGTACGTAAAGCGTCTCTGCCGACTGGGTCTCTGAATACGGCTTAGTAACTTAATTACACAATAGTCAACTCGCTGCGGACTATTATGGTGACATTATGGTCTAACCTCTTTAACTCAATGTTACGGAAGACTGTAGGCCGTATAGTGGCAACGTGAATGCCTGAATAAACTTAGTAGATAAAATCTACCATGGATCATACTGTTAACAAGTTTTATTGTTGAAGTCGAACGATATTCCTGTAAGCGTTCTCGTTTAGGACCACGCGAAAGAAAGCTGCTGTGTTTAGTATATATCCTGACGACACGAGTGTTCGAATCCGTATTAACAGATGCTTTCATTACTATCGCTTGGCAAGTGGACACCATTACCTCATGCAACCCCGTGCACACAGAGTAACCGTTACAAAGAAGTTATTATTTTTTTTATAACTTTCTTTTTGATGAAGAAATATAAATTACTGAGTTCCAAATTTCTCCGTATACCAACGACGATAATATATTAATTTACAAAATAGCTTAAAGTTCACTAAACTTACTCGAAGATCATCCTCGATATACCACTTTCGAATTTAAAAAGCATTATTAAATTAAAATTAAATTTATTCTTATGGGTCTGTGGTTGAACTGAACATGTCAACCAATATATTGCGTGCCTGCAACAAGAAGGTATTAGTTTGAAGCCAGCAAGGTTTTGTACATACATTACTATCACTTAAACCATCGTATAATAAAAACTATAAATATTTTGTTAATTATATAATTATTATGTTATATATGATATGAAATGTGAATTATCAACAAAATACTTTAACAATACTCGTACTTACAAATTTGTAAAAGAACGTTTAATGTTTCTACTAATCTCAGATAACAATATCATCAGCGTATAGATCAACAAATTCAATTTATACTTCAGGCTGCAGACCTGAAGCATTCTGGCTGTTACTCCGCCACGGCGCTCATCACCCTGAAGCCGACGAGATCAAAAACTTGACACAGCTCGTCGATTTCAAGAAGAATGTTATACAAAATTACGATAGTGGCAGCTTCAGAAACTTTAACGTGAGTTTTCACACATATTTTTTACCTCAGTTTTGTCCGGGGCTTCGCCTGCGTGGACTTAAAGGAAGTGGGTACCTACTCCTAGCAGCGTGACGTCACCTGTCACGGATTCGAACTGTTGCGACCTGGCTTATCCTTCTCACGACTCGACATTTGCGAAATTTGACGTGAAGACAGGATAAAAACCTATATTACGTTATTATATGTTTGTTCAACAGCAACGCATCTGTTCCGCTGACATCGATATTCTGAAACGCTGGTATTGGAATCCACAAAACAATATAACTTTCGCGGGCAAACTGACCAGCGAAGGTTATATGACAACACAACGGATCGCACAAGCGTGGAGGCAGAAGTACATTGACTTGCTAACATCTAATCGTCACGATTACTTGGTGAGTTGTTTGTGAAAAAAATATTTATCGAAGTGGAATTTCTTTAGTTGCGGTAGGTAGGAAAGAATGTTAAAATGAGTAGTGATTTACATTTAAAATTAAAAAGATCTATGGTTAAATAACATAGAAGTAGAAATAATATAATAGCAAAACTAGAAGTAGCGCTATTTAACTGAACTATTAAAACGTTATAAGCCGCAAATGCAAGGGAAGGTATGCGGCGAAGTATGGACGGGGTCAACACGTACAGCGACATGCAGTACGTCAAGAGAAAGGGAGACAGAGCGTCAGAATTATCGACATCGTTTTCGATTTATAACGCGCCTTTAACAACCCCTATTGCCAAATGTATACTGCCAGCCGGCGCGTCAACAACACTTAATTTAAGCGTAATTTTGGTAAGGCAGCGTAAGCGTAATGTGTCTTCGAGTCTCTACCTTATATTATTCCTACTTCTATGTTAAATAGTAACTTCTGTAAGGCCATCTTTGATTTCAAGTAGTGGCTAACTATTCACATTAGACTATTAGTTCAATAAATGTCAATATCAGAAACGTTTATTCAGTTCCAGTATAGTTAAAATACGTTTCATTGTTTCAACCCAAGTGTCACAATCGAAGGATAAAACCAAAATATTTTTTAACTAAAGTGGGTCTAAAGAAACATTTCTAAATTGAACAGTAATTGAGTAGTTAGCTCAATCAATTTATACAACGGAATAAAAATAAATTTAAAATATTGCTTTCAGTTCAAATTTTTGGACGACCAGCGTTCAACAAACTCATTTTTGGCTTTCGCCGAAGGCCTGTTTGGTCAGATGGCTGATAATTTGGACATACCAAGAGTTCATAACGAGACGCTTCTGAAGGTATTATAAAAGTCCATTTATTTTTTAATTCATATAGTATGTGCGGAGGGATATAATAACTTAACAAGATAAATTGAATTTAAACTCTTTCCAGAGTGTATATACTTACATCCCTAAAGATTATCACTACGTATAAAAATTATGTCCCGTACCTAAACCGTTGGATATTTTTGATAAGATTTTTTACATGCAGACTAGGAGCGTTATACATTCGTTTAATTGATATTCGTACTGTCGTCTCCATGTTGTTTACAACAATTACTCGTTTACTAGTATAAGATTTTTTAAAAATCATATTCGTTCATTCATATGTAGGTCCAACTCGCATTTCTTTTATTTTAAATCCAAGTACATGTTAACACTAGCTTGTTCTGATTTGGGTTCACTTTCCGTATTTGCTTCTCAAGTAAATAGATTCGAATCAGCAAATACCTTTCGACAAATTGATTCGTTGTCTCGAAGGTTCCAGAAAACGATGTTCCGGATTGGATTACAAAGCTATTTCCCAATCTAACTAAGAAGGGCTGTAATGCTGATAGTTATATATATATATATTATTATATCCAGACTCAAATAAGTCTTACTGGATCTGTTTTTGTAGAAATAAATGTATTGATTTAAAAATGGATTATATCACAGAACTCGTATTGATTCTTGCGCAATCATAAGATCACGCAATCATAAGATCTTAATGTGAGTTATTTTCATTTATATTTTTATTTGTGTATCTTCAACAGCCTTACAATAACTGTCAAGCTTGGATCCGTGAAGTCGAGGACAATCATGAAACATTAGCACAGGTTCATATATTTGAGTCTAAACAGGAATTCAAAGATGTAAGTGTTGTATACATATTTGGAATACTTATACAGGATCACACGAAAATCATGGTCCAAAATAAACACTATTTTCTATTAGGATAATCGTACATCTTCTTACTTATCCGATGTCATAGAATTAGAATTTCAATCCTATTATCGGGATAAAAAACTGGCCAAGTGCGAGCCAGACTCACGCATCGAGAGATCCGTGTTATAAGCTTATTTTAACTGACCGATTGGCCGAGTGGTTAGAGACCTTAACTGCGAAGCCAAGGAACGCGGGTTCGATTCCCGCCCGGGACGAAGAGTATCTATATATGTATATATTATAAAGAACATTTAAGTATGTATGCCAGTATCTAGTATCCCATAATACAAACATACTTGCTTACTTTGGGACCAGTGACGCTGTGTGGGCTGTTATTTTTATTATTATTTTAACGTGTTAATCGCTACCCGCCAGCAGATGACACAGAAATGCAATTGTTAATTTTAAAAATACAAAATAATATTTTATGTGACACATTAACTACAAATTAACGATTTTTTAATTTTTCCCTTTAGTAGTGCTGTGAAATCTGATTTCTAGACAAACATGAGTCTAAGTCCAAGTTCAGGGGGAAGACCATACTAGACCATACTAGGTTTTATTTATTGACGAATTTCAAAATATTATTGAGTTGACTTAGAAACTTAATTTTTTATAGCTCCAAGGGACCGTAGACCTAAGTACCTGTCTATTTAATATTAATTTCAATTCGAAACCTCGATACACATTCCTGAGAAAAAGAATCTTGACAGACAGACAGACAACGAAGTCTTCCCTTTCTCCTTTTGAGGAATTTTTAAAACATTTAATATAGTACAGACCACTAACGGCAAATTCTTCCATCGAGTTCTTTGTGTGAAGACACTACAAAGAAATTGTATGTAAGAAAATGAACCAAAATAAACAGCAGCTTCGTAACAAATTACAAACTGGAGTAACAATGTTTAAAAATCACATTTGCTTAGTTCATAAGGATTTTTAATAGATACTTTTCAAGTAGGTTTTTTTGAATTTGGACAGAAAAATATCGCCCCTAACGGTCAACTGAAACGCTGCGCTGTAGCCCCCATTAGATATATATGATTAATCTGTTGCTAAGTAATCCCTCTATCATTGTGTTTCATTTGGACCATGGCCATGAGGAAATGGTAGAAAGTTGTGGAAATTGTAGGAAATTTTAGAAATGGCAAGAAATTGTAGAAAATTGTAAGATATTTTAGTAAATGGTGGAAATTGTTGGGTATAGTAGAAAATGGTGCAAAATTGTAAAAATGGTAAATAATGATAGAAATTCTGGGTAATCGGAGAAATAATAGGAAATGCTATAAAAGGCAGAAAATGCTAATAAGAAGGAAAAAATTATAGAAAATGATAGGAATTAGTAGATACGGTAGAAAATATTATGATATATTTATGAAATCAAAGACGAAATTGTCTTAATGCTCGCTTTCTAGATTTTGTGGGAGCATTGGGGGTGCTGACTACGTACTGTCATTATTGTTCAACATCGTACTTCACAACTCTCATAGTTCTACTGTCGTAGGTACCTACCTACAGATTTCTAGAAAGTTTTTCCATCACGGCAATGAAATAACTCCAGACGCGTGTACAAACACTTGCAGTTTTTCATCTTACAACTTTTTTGTAATTTACTTTGTTTATTTAAAAAAATTATTACCTATAAAGTAAAAACTACTTTAAACAAGTTTATTTGAGTTAACGGTCTCTTTATGTTTTCATAAATTTTATAGATGATCTCCAACATATCCCAGCGTCTCGGCTTCAGTTACAGCGTGGACCGCGACACTGTAGATCGCATGTACGAGATGTGCCGATACGACAAGGCATGGGATGTCGCACACATCTCGCCTTGGTGTGCGGTAAGTGATTTATAATACCTAGGTACCATTGACTATTATTATTATAAATTATGACCCGACCTGGGATTCGAACCCGGGACCTCCACCTTCGTAGGCAGGATCACTACCCACTAGGCTAAGCGGTCGTCGTACAAGTCGTCGTAATACAAGCTAATGCTTAGTTTGGGACCTAGACGTTGTTGTGATTGTATGTGTTATTATTATTATTATTATTGCCTATGTAGTTAAATAATTATTTGAATTTTTAATTGTAATATTTTATGATTTGCCTATTTAAGTTTTTTTTTGTTGGTAATAAATATGTCTCATAACTGACTCTTTTTGCTCCAATAGGCCTTTACTAAAGAAGATCTAAAACGTCTCGAGTACGCCGAAGACTTGAAAACTTATTACAGAGAGGGTTACGGATCTAACATAACTAAAAAGCTGGGATGCACCCTCGTCAGTGACATGATGAAGTTCTTCAGCAATAGAGTCAATAATCCTAGTAAGTTGATACTTAAAACTAGAAGCAGGAAGCACATGGATTTCCTAGCTGATGTATGAAAGATTTTAGATATAGTCAATCAGGGTAAATGGAAACAGGGGTAATTGGAAATAGCACTAATATTTCCTATGGTATGGCGATTTTGATCGCGTATTCCAAATATATTTAATGCAAAAATCACCATACCATAGGAAATATTAGTACCATTTGCAATTACCCCTGTTTCCATTTACCCTGATTAATCCTGATAGCATTGAAGAATAATGTCTGCTTGAAATTCACATCCAGACGATAGACGAGTCTATATCTCTATCATTGCTATTTCTTTTTTTTTTATCACGTATACACATATCCAATCCTTTGGCTAGCTGATTAGTCTAGTGTTTGGGGACCACGCCTGCACTCACTCCCAACTCGCGGATTCGATTCCCGCCTGGGACAAACATTTGTATGTATGATAATCTCTGTCTAGGTGTAAAATATATATATATATTATACAAATTATTAAGTAACACCAGTCAAATGATATACCTACATTTTGCTGGTATACATATAGGAGGCTCTATCTGGTTTGGTGTATGTCTGGTGTTTGGTGTGCAGAATATTATAGTATACACTTAAAAGTACCATCTTATTCTAGATCTACCGATACAGCCACGAGTTTCGATCCAATTCGTCGACAATCCTATGTATTTAATGACGTTGGCCACTTTGGGAGCGCACCATGACCTCGCACCGCTCACCGGCGACAACTACCACTCGCCACAGACTGGCAATAGAAAATGGGTCACTTCGCTCATGGATCCATTTAACGCAAATCTAGCTGCTGTTTTATACAGGTTCGTATTTAATTAATAATTTCCCGTGTCCAAGCCACTGAAACGTGTGGCTTACAATAATTATAATACAAGGCATTAGAATCGACAAAGAGTGCTGAAAAATGTGTCGCTGAGTACGCTAATTGGCCTAGTTCAGACCTTGGATGGCCCCTAATACATAGGTTAGCGTCGTCGATTGTGTTTGTGGTTATTACAATCTATTTTCTATGTTTTTTTTTTGTTGTCTCTATCACACTAAGTAATAATTTATTATAATATAGTCTTCCGCCCACGGCTTTAATCGCGTATGGACTTCTCCTTTTTACAGGTGCCGTTAAAATGACTTTCTTTAACCGTGAAAGGTTAACAAACTTCACACGCATTTTACGCGGTCTAATAAAATAATAAAAATGTCCTTCTTCAGGGTACTTAAGCTATCGCACTATCAAATATATTCAAAATTGGTTGTGCAATCTAGCTGTGATAACGTAACGTAATAGACATAAATAGAGACATTATCACGTTTATAATGTTTTTTGCTTATTTTATATTATAAAGTTTATGACTGCTTTTTCTTTAAATAAATAAATAATTTTGATATGAATAAGTGTGCGTATTGACAAGACTTTATCAGTCTTTTTGTATCAGGAGTACGTGTCTACATTATAGTAGTAGGTATATGCCATATAGCGACCGCCCGCAGCTTCGCTTGCGTAGACTACAAATTCCTGTTATAGGTACTATTAACGTTCGAGATGGTTTATACTTACTTTTTGCTGGAACCAATTTTGGTTACACCTATTCAAACTTTCAATCTTCATTCCCTTTCCACCCTTTAAAAAAACCGATACAATTTTTCATCTCCCGTTTCCCTCCCTTAAAATGTGGAAATCTAAACATCCTGAAACACGTCATTATTAAAGTCCCTCCATCCCCATCCTTAAGTTAGAAATTTCTAAAAAAGTCTTTCTTAACTTAATGCTCACGTTATAAAATAAACCTATATTCCAAATTTAAGCTTCCTAGACTTAGTAGTTTCGGCTGTACGTGGATAGATATTTACGTTGATGATAGATAGACAGACAAACAAACACAAAAAGTAGCTTATGACACTCTTGACAACCTTCTTTCACGTCTGCAAAGTTTCATTAAAATCTGTTCAGCCGTATTGCAAATTAACTGGAATAGATAAAATTGAATTGAATAGACACATAGACGTACAGACAAACAGACGGACAAAAAGTAGCTAATGTCAAATCTCTTGACAACCTTCTTGCAGTCTGCAAAGTTTCCTTAAAATCTGATTAGCCGTTTTGGAGATTAGCTCAAATAGACAGATACACGTACAGACAGACAGACGGACAAAAAGTAACATTTGTTAGTTTTGACGACCTTCTTTTCATACTTGTGATGTTTCATTAAAATCGGTTTAAACAGATGGACGTACAGACAGACATACAAAAAGTTCTGTCACTGTCAAGTCACTTTTGTCTACATCCTTTCCATATGTGTAAAGTTTCATCAAAATCGGTTAAACCGTTTTAGCCGAAGCCAATTTGCTCGAATAGACAGACAGTTCGTTTTCATATATATAGCCTATAAACCTACGCTAGATTGAGGCTATCAAAGGCAAAAAAAAATTTCAAATCCGAGTGGTAGTTTCAGAGATAAGCGAATTCAAACAAACAAAAAAAAACTCTTCAGCTTTATAATAAGTATTTCTATTATATAGATTAATAGATTATAAGATAATAAGAAAATAAGATAATACTGAAAACCGTATCAAAGTTTATTGCGTGGTTTGGAAGTAAAAAGTTAACGAACAGAGGCAGACAGCGAATTTATTTTCTCCCGCTATAGTTTTCATATTTTGATAAAAACTGCTAAGATATTAATTTAAATTGTGTGGTGTAAAGGGCAACTATAATATGCATGAAATGCTTAAGACAACTAACATATTTAATTTGATAAGGATTAATATCACATTTAAAAAACATCTTCGCAAATAGTACATTATGTTAGAACAAATTTGACTGTCATAAAAAAGGTTATAATAAGTTAACATTAAAAGATACACATATGCTGTGGCGGACTTTTGGTTAGAACTTTTAAAGGGGAACAATTCCGTAATACATGATTTTTCGTTAACATCAACCGTTTACGCAGCGCGCGCGACGGAAGCTCTCAAAAGGAATAATTTTTCCCGTTTTTGCAAACATTTTTCATTAATGCTCCACTCCTATTGGTCGTAGCGTGATGTAGTATAGCCTATAGCCTTCCTCGATAAATGGACTATCCAACACAACGATAATTTTTTAATTTAAACCAGTGGTTCCTGAGATTTGCGCGTTCAAACAAACAAACAAACAAACAAACAAACAAACAAACAAACAAACAAACAAACAAACAAACAAACAAACAAACAAACAAACAAACTCTTCAGCTTTATAATATTAGTATAGATGAACCCATATGCCGGCGTACCAGTGACGTTAACCCTCTCGGTTATCATAGTCTCAGCTGTTCTCGAAGTGCCGGCCGCTATGACGCCACGACATCATCCGTCAGGTCCATAGGTCAGGTTCTTGCCTCTGTCAACGTGCCGGCTCTACTCGAGCCGAACGGAATTGTACGTAACGATGGCAAGAGACCCGACGGCATGATCGTTCTGCCCTGGAAACGGAGAAGGTTATTGATGTGGGACGCCACTAGTATACGGTAGCGCGTGCCACATCCAAGCAACCTCAGCAGTTGCTGGCGCGGCAGCGACCGCTTAATGTCTCAAACGGCACCAATATGCTGCTTTGGGGGCAACTATATATTTGTGCCGTTTGGGCCTCAGGCGCGTCGGTTTTTCAAGATTTACCGACGCGCCTGCTCGGCACGAGCGCCTGGGGACCGGAGGGCTGACGCTTACTTCCGGCAACGCATGAGCATTTGCCATACTTTGCACTGATTTAAATAATATTTTTTATGTGTACGTGTTATTAGTTTTCAATTAGATTTTAATTTAGTAAGTTTTTATTCACATTGTGCATTAGCTTTTAGGTTATTGACCCATGAACTCCAACTTTTTGTCAAAAATGTGATTCTATTAAACGACAAATGGTGATCATAGTATCGAGCATTCAACTTAACTGTCTTGTAGCCCGGCGGTCTTTATTATTTCTCACTTACTTGGCGCGGGCGATGACGGCAGAGCATGTGTTACCCATGGTACTACCAGCGTTGTACTACCGGTTAATCCACGTGGGATTTTTTGCCCGTGGACTATGCACAACTGGTTATACAACAGAACGGTACAACCAAGTCTTGAGTTACCTAGTTGAAAATTGTTACATGAAACTGATCCTATGGCCGCAGGACACACTATACATGTAATTTTATATTATGATGATGAACCTTACCTCACCTAATAGATGTTGATGGTTACAATTTTCAACTTACACAAGACTTGGTAGTACCACGGGCAAGTAAAAAATGTCCAGTTGTACAACCAGTTGTAATAATAGGTCCGCGGACAAAAAAACCCCGTGGACCAGCTGGTAGTACCTACAACCCTGGTGGTACTACAGGCGAATCATACGGCAAAGCCATCTTAACAGCATGACAACCCGTCTCTGAGTTATTACTGTGGTGAGACACAATCACTGCGTTCTCAGCCCCGCAGTGTCATTTTCTTAATTAAAACATACACCCTTTTTTGTATTTCCAGATGCAGCCACCCCGATCCCAAACAGCAGTTCAAAGTACTATTCCTTGAAAACGAGCATCAAATGTATTTAGACGACTGCAGAGTAGGTCTATGCGATTGGTCAACGTTGGAAGCCCGATATAGAGACGTAACTAATAATTGTGACTTAAAATTCTGTAACAGTGGTAACTCCGTAAGCGGCTATGTAGGCCTCACTATCGCTCTGGCGGCTTTCGTTATGGGAATAATTGGCCTATAATGGGGACTTTTCACTAAACCTAACAGTGGATGGCAACATTGGAGATTTTCACAAATACCGCAGCCCGAAGATAATCTGTCCTTTGAACTGAAATAGAGTGTAGATAACGGCGCTAGTTTTGAGCGCTGCCTTTCACAGGCGCAGGGATTCATTTAGAGTCCGTTTGGAATTGAAAATGAGATACAACGTAGGAGCCTTTCCAATCACGCTTCAAGTTTATCATGGCCTCACTTTTTACCTTCGAACGGAACTTAAAGCTCTGCGTGTGTGGAAGCCAGCGCTTACGATTCATTGAGTAAGAAAATGTTATTTTGATGTTTTAAAAAATCTATTAAAAAATAGATGACTTAAGTAGGTATTTCTTTTCGTTTGTAATAAATAATAATAAGAATAACGTAAAAAACATTTTATAACAGCACGGAAGGTAGGTAACATAACTTGCTCTGTTGAAGACAAATATATTTCCAAAATATAATTTATTCAATATATATACCAAATGGAAAAATTCATTGTCTAAATAAGCGATCTATGTACCTAATTATAAACACAAAAGGTAGCGATGTATTTACCTACCTACGTAAAATCATATAAAGAAACGTGTTATAATAATATTAGCATTTTAAGCATTGATTTTAAGTTAGTCACTTTTGTGATTCAAAATGCGATTATACCTATATCATTAATTACATATAAGTTTAGATACCTACTAGAAGAATGTAACCAAGTAAAGTGACAAATTGGAAAAATCTATGTACCTACTACTAGATAGGTGTAATATAAAACATAATTCCTACAAATTCGATTTCAAATGTGAAGTTACAGTTCGTTCCAACTATTAACAACCATCGGCTTCATAAATTAGACAAAATATCTGAATATAAGAAACTACAACTGCATACTGCATAGATACTAACTAGACCCAATTTGTCAATGCATAAGAATTAGTTTTTAAGGCGGGGGGTGAGTTTGAGAATGATACTTTTTGGAGTCGTGGTGTGTAGACACCGAGCTTTGAATGTAGCAGACTAGAAGGCGAACGCTTGTTTAAAAGCCGATAAGTTTTCTCAACTTTATTTACTTTAATATTTTTAATCTGTATATGCCTTTCATTCTCTATAAGAAAACTTGTCATACGCATATATATAGTCATAGAGAAAGAAAGGCATATACAGATTAAAAATATTAAAGTAAATAAAGTTGAGAAAACTTATCGGTTTTTAAACAAGCGAGCGCCTTCTCGCTTGTTTAAATATATATATATATATATATATATGCGTGCAATTTATTTTAATGAATGAATTCTAAAATAAATTGAGTGATATATATTTCGTATAACTATAAATGACTTCATTGGATTAATTTCACTAATCATTTAAAAATAATTCATTTACAGGAAATTTTAAATTTTTTTTTTTTAATTTTCGTAAACGACATCCGTATCTTTCTAACTTCTTTTTCCACTACTCACTCTCATATAGTAGGATTTGAAAATCAACCTTGGGTCGGTACGGGTACAATAAGGCGGCATGAGTTAAGAATGCTGGTCTTCATGCGCAGTGAATTATTTACTTTCCATTGGGTGGTAGGAAGTGAGGAGCGACGGGCAGAAGAAGAAATTCGATGACGCTTTTAATTTTTTATGACCTCACTTCTTACTGCTTAACAGACCCTAGATAAACCACTCCGCATGTGAAAGCCAGCATTCTTAACTCGTGCCGCTTACGGTATCGCGGTTAGTTCATGAATGCGCTGTAGTTACAGATTGGCCTTTGATACAAAAAGACTTGCTCCCCCCCCCCACAGGCATAGTAACCAATGAGTTTTTAATTTATGAAAACTCACATCACAAACTCCACCGACATCGTCATTTCTGTGACGGGGGTAACAGGTCCCTACCCACATTAGATCAGGTGGTGCAAACTTCTTACCTTACTATTGAAGGCCTGTATTCCAGCAGTGATTTGAAAGACTGCTGATAATACTTCACGAAGAAAGCTGATGGTTGTTTTGGGTTGGTTTGGGTCAAACGGTTGTTGAACTATACGCATTATAATCGTAAAGGTATTCCCTGAAATTGATTTTTTTATATTTCGACAATAAAACTATAAATAGGAAATATTTCAGTAGGTATATTAATACTATGTGTTGTAACTTTTATCTAAAACCTAAACCGTGAATTTAATTTTGTTGCATTGCATATCTAATAATTTTAATAATCCTAAAGTCGACAAATACAAAGGAAAATCAAAGATACTAGTAGTTACATCTAGCATGGTTGAAATTAAATTGTTGAGTATTTTTACCATTATTCAAGTTTGTAGCCATAGGGTGGAATGAGTGAACTATGTAGATACATTTTATCTAAATATTTAGAGCATAAAAATGCCTTTTGGCGTATATAGGTAATATTAATTTCTTATCCATACAATTTCATTCTAACAAACTATGAGAAATTTAGAATGCAATCTTCGCCTGGCCGACGCGTATAGGTATATCCATTGGTTTAAATTTTTATGATTTTGTTACTGCATTATTTTTACTTTGGGTATTTTTTTTTATTTTACTCTATTGTACCATTTATTAAGTATTAATAGTTATATTATAAGTTTAAATGATCTATAATGTATTAATTTGAAAATATAACTCGAGTACCTACTTGCCTATACTAAGGTAACGTTACATTCTAAAACGAACGAAAACAAAATTTAAATGTCAGAATTTTCAACTTGAAAATTATAGGTACAAAAAAGCAGTTGTATGCTATGAAATCTCCAACATTTTGTGTGTTAAGAGAGGTAAAACAAAACTATATTCGGTATTATTTAAAATTGATGGCCAATACAGATGGTCTATCCGTCACTTGTTTATAGCAACCATGGATGTCACTCTAAAAGGAGAGCGACATCTAATTTCAGTGGTAAAGATTTGTGACATTAATAATCATGTAAAATTTATCACAACCAAAAAACAAAACATCTCAAATAGTTTTAATCGGTAAGTTTTTATATATTTATACATAAATTCGCTAAATTTAAATTCGTCATAAATACCTGTCTACATTTTTTCTTTACCTAAATATGTATAGATGTCAAAAGAGACAATAGAAATAGATTGGGCCCTAATAAGGCTCACTCTTTTGACATGTTGACATCTTGAAATCAAGTAGTTCTTAAGTGAACAAGAAGATAAATAGCTAAGCACCCTCGCACTATTCAATTCTATTAAATATTTTAAATAAGCACACTAAATATGATAGATTTATTTATAATACTACCTACTTTACCATCGCGGCATTTGCCGTTGGACCATTTAAGAAAAAAATCGCATACGCACTGTTCCTTGTTCGAACTTCGTGCTCTGATTTAATGCAAATGACCCATCGCACTTAATATCAATTATTGTTATTAATTAGACTTTTGATAATCATGTTTGCATTTTTCATATTTTATTATTGTTGAATTTCCACTGCTACTTTAATTAAGTATCGTGCTTTGTTGAATAAAATATTTTGAACCATATAGGTACTGTTTTTATTTTTTTAAATCCCGACTCGATCCTACAACACTTGCATGTTTAAAATTTTAAATTATTTGGTGCCAAGCAATTCATTTATTTAAACAATCTTTTTTTTAGAGTACCTATGTAGGTATTATTTGTTAAACTACCTACACAATCACCTATCTCTTTCAATATGAACTCATATTGATACATGGTGGCTTTTATTCCGCATCCAAAGAATTCTTTGATAAAAAAAAAGATATCTAGCTGTTTTTTTTGTCACTCAATCAGCGGTGCACTCAATACTAAAATATATAACGCCACAAAATTATCGTGTTAACGTTGGAATACGCGAACAACTGACGATTGTGTTGGTCGACGGCAGCCGGTGGGATCCCTTCCCAGCTAAATTTGCGATTGCCCATTCTGGTGCGAAGTATTATTTTACGTTTGACTTAGTAACCACGAAATTTTTTTCAGAATAATTACTTTATTGTGAATAATTGCCCAATTTTTTTTCGAAAATGAACTATGAAAATACCTGTCTAGAAATTTTTTTAATGGTGATTCAAAAGTCTTCCTTATGTTACATTAATTTTAATTATAATGAAAACTAGCTTAAATAACAGAATAAAATTATGACTAGGTTTAATAAATATGGACCGATATATCAGTCCGTAGCTAGTTTAATGTTAGAAAACTTTCAATACCTTGGTTATGAAGTGCTCACCATATGCGTTGATGTTGTAGGTAGTCAAATCCTTTATTGTAGTCACTGATGGTTAGATACACAGCATATCCAAATTTTTTACATTTCTGAGTAGTTTTCAACGTGTGAATACGGTCTATCATGGAGAAATCAGATCTGACCCCTGCTTGGCAGTTGGGTTGTTCTTCGTCTTTTTTGTGATGTGATTTAGGTTAATTTTAGCAAAGACTTTGTACACATTGAACATAGGACTAATAAGGGGATAGTTAGGTACCCATATCATTTTCATCTTCTTTTTTATTTATTAATATTATGTTACTTATTCTACACTGTTCAGGGATGTACTCGAAGCTAACGATGTTATTAAATAGATTTATCTGTGTTGCTAGTCTCAGGTGATGCTGACCTGGTTTCGTTCCTTATAGCGCTGGATCCTGGAGTTTTGTAATTTTTCTGTGATCTTATGGCGTTTTCAACTTCTCGTTTTAAGATTGGAGGGATATCTTCTTCTTCTTCTTTGTTCACATTCACAGGTAGTTCATTCGTAGTAGTACTTGAATATAAGTCTCCGTAGAAGCTTGTTGCAGTATCAATAATGTACAACAACCTGTTTGTTGTTTTTTTATCTTTATACTTTATTTTCGGTATCCACGGCTTAGACTCCTGTAATTCCTTAAATGCTTTTTTTATTCTTCCAGTTCTAGTTATATGGTCGTAGTCCATATTTTTCTTAGCCTTATTGTCACACTACTGTTCGTGTTCCTGTTTTTGTTCTCTTTGTTTACTGTGAGAATTTATATGAGCTGATCGACCACTGTGGTGTGGCTTGGTTTATTATTTTCTGGCATTTTAAAATGGAAAAAAGAAGAAAATCGGTGGGGACAGGACAGCTGTCGGGGTGCAAAAATGTTGAGAATACAAATTGAATATTTTCTGGATCTGATAATGTAATTCTGAAATTTAAAAGAATAAGTTCTTCTTTAGGTTGATATAATTTCGAATATTTTAGTGTAAAATTGGTAATGTTCAAGTAGTGCTGTTATATTGTCGCATCCGGTCCCTAAAACATGGACCTATGCTCAAACATTGGCTGACTTGTCCAAGAAAGGCCGTGGAGTCACTTGCTGAAAGATGCTTCACACGTTCAATGTTCATTACATATACCTATAAGAGCTCTGGAGGTAAAACTTAATTCATAGACTTTACAAATTACCGGTGGTTTCTTTGATGATGGTAGTTTGGGAAGCAAGTGAAAAGTTGGCTCATATAAACTTAAATTATATCTTAATTAAGTGTTCCGATGTATCTAAATTCTATCTGTATCTAAATCTGTTTTAGTAAATGACTGACCTAACTTTAGTCTCACACTTTTCTTTTATTTTTCTTTTATGTCACAAAACCCTGAGATCTACACTCCTTAGTTTCCTCATTATTAACGTGACATTATCTTTTTTTATGCTAACGTTGATTTCTTTATTTATTTTTATAATTTCTTTTATTTATTTATTTATTACATAGATACAGCAACAGTCAACAAACTTAGAAATCGGTAAATGCTTATATAACTACAATACCTGTAGCAAAATACAATACCTAGAGGCGAATCTGTTGACCTTAATAGCTAATATACGTCGTAAAATAGTACATAGTAATAATCAAGTAGGTAATAAACACAAAAACGACCAAATAATAAAAAAAGGAAAACATTTATAATTTGGATAAAGCTCTTTTAAATGAGACGTAACTCTGGTGATGTATATCGAATACATCGTTCAAGGCATTATATAGACTACAAAACCTATGTACTAAACTATTGTAAGAGACGCTTCTATTGTTGATTGGTACGTACGCCAAACAGTCGCTTAATCCCGCAAACGGTGTTTGTTAACTCTGAAAATTGAGAGCATTCAACAGTTCAGGGCCCAGACCACCGTTAGCTATTTTGTGAAGAAGGCAAAAGTCCATAGTTTTACGTCTGACCTGAAGACTCTGAACATGGAAGTACTTTAGGCGATCGTTATACCTACTCTGGAAGTCTTTTCTTCAGGTCCAACCTAACACCGAGACAGCCCAGGTTTATGACAGTTTTATCTTTGTTTTCGAAGAGTTTTTTCCTATTTGAAATTAGTTATTTGGTTTGTTCACCGATAAATTCGGGACAGAACAACTATAAAGGAATAGATATAAGAAAGTTAAAAATAATTGTTTAATTAATTAAATGGGCATAATTTGTTAACGATATGACGATTATTTATGGTTAATACAAACTCATGCTTATACAAGCAAACAAACACAATACAAGCTATGGTTAATATTGAGTTAACAAGCTTAGACCAAAAGCCCACTGCGTCGGTTCAGTACGGGTTGGAAGCTAATTACCTCTGTAGGCTGTGAAAGGCTGTAACTTCACTCGTGAAGGCATGAAACCCTGATGATGTTGTACAGCGAGTGGGCACCCCAGTAGGTGGCTAACTAGCCAATAAAGTAAGTCAACGCGGTCGTTAAGCTCGTTTGATGTCGATATCGCCACGCCGCGCCGTTTTCCCATGAGTGTCTTGATAGCCCTAAAGCAGCGAACCTATTTCTGGTTTAGAAGGTCGTGCGGCCGTGGTTCGAATCCGGGCGTGTATCAATGAAATTTTCTGACTTAAGTACCTACCTACATAAATTATCACTGACTCCGTGCCTCGTAGAGCACGTTAAGCTGTCAGCCCTGGTTGCCATTAACAGATAGCAGTCGTTAAAATCCACCAACCCGCACTGGAGCAGCGTGGTTGATTAGGCTCCAATCGCCCTCACTCTGAGGGAAGGCCTAAGGCCGCAGGCATAAACTGCAGGCAGTGGGGCATTAATTGGCTGGTGGAAGTGGAAATCTGCCCATCGTCATACAGGATCAATATTAACCATAAATAGTTGTTATTTAGAAGAAGAAACAATCAACATCTTTCAATTTTCATTTTACAAAACAAATAAACTTTTCGATTACTTGACTGATTTCACTCCAGCTTCCCACATCACACCGAAATTGGGAGACCGAAAGGGAATGACATGCCAGTCACAGCTATTTGTTGCAAGAGCCTCTACTACTTAATATGTATAAAACTAGAAAAATTTCTTTTTTTTTTATACCAGCTCAATATTTAGATATTGGAACAGAAGTGCAGGGCATCCAGTTATATACTGTATAGCATCAGCCAATAAAGAAAATCATTGCACAAAAAATAATTTGCAGTAAGTAAAAATTTTTTGAATGTAAATGGAAAATGTGGTTAAACGAGGAAAAACTTTTTAATTTCTTATTATGCTTGCCAACTCAAACGCGACGTAACGTGCGTGAATGTGGCCACCATAGATCATTGGCCACGTACCTACTATTATGGAAGCGACGTAGTGTATAAGATGCTTATAACTATTTATTTGGCGTTTATTATGAGCTGAAAGATTTGAATAAAAATACTGAGACGATTTTATAGAAAATGGTAAGTCTGACAAATCTATACTAATATTATAAAGCTGAAGAGTTTGTTTGTTTGTTTGAACGCGCAAAGCTCAGGAACTACTGGTTCAAATTGAAAAATTATAGTTGTGTTGGATAGTCCATTTATCGAGGAAGGCTATAGGTTATACTACATCACGCTACGATCAATAGGAGTGGAGCATCAATGAAAAATGTTGCAAAAACGGGAAAAATTATTCCTTTTGGGAGCTTCTTTCGCGCGCGCTGCGTAAACGGTTGATGTTAACCAAAAACCATGTATTACGGAATTGTTCCCCTTTAAAAGTTCTAAATAAAAGTCCGCGACAGCATATGTGTATCTTTTAAGGTTAACTTACTATAACCTTTTTTATGACAATCAAATTTGTTTTAACATAATGTACTATTTGCGAAGATGTTTTTTAAACGTAATATTAATCCTTATCAAATTAAATACGTTAGCTGTCTTAAGCATTTCATGCATATTATAGTTGCCCTTTACACCACACAATTTAAATTAATATCTTAGCAGTTTTTATCGAAATATGAAAACTATAGCGGGAGAAAATAAATTCGCTCTTTGTCTCTGTTCGTTAACTTTTTACTTCCAAACCACGCAATAGACTTTGATACGGTTTTCAGTATTATCTGTAAATCTATATAATAGAAATACTTATTATAAAGCGGAAGAGTTTGTTTGTTTGTTTGAATGCGCTAATCTCTGAAACTATACCAGTCGGATTTGGAAAATTCTTTTTGCCTTTGATAGCCTGAATCTAGCGGAGGGTTATATAGGCTATATATATGAAGACGAACTGTCTGTCTATTCGAGCAAATCGGCTTCGGGCAAAACGGCTCAAACGATTTTGATGAAACTATACACATATGGAAAGGATGTAGTCAACTTTTTGTATGTCCGTTTGTATGTCCATCTGTCTAAACCGATTTTAATGAAACATCACAAGTATGAAAAAAATGTCATCAAAACTAACAAATGTTACTTTTTGTCCGTCTGTCTATCTGTACGTGTACCTGTCTATTTGAGCTGATCTCCAAAACGGCTAAACAGATTTTAAGGAAACTTTGCAGACGGGAAAGAAGGTTGTCAAGAGATTTGACATTAGCTACTTTTTGTCCGTCTGTTTGTCTGTACGTCTATGTGTCTATTCAATTCAATTTTATCTATTCGCGCTAATTTCCAATACGGCTGAACATATTTTAATGAAACTTTGCAGACGTGAAAGAAGGTTGTCAAGAGTGTCATAAGCTACTTTTTGTGTTTGTTTGTCTGTCTATCTGTCTGTCGTTTGTCCACACTGATCTATCAACGTACAGCCAAAACTACTAAGTCTAGGAAGCTTAAATTTGAAACATAGGTTTGTTTTATAACGTGAACATGAAGTAAAGCTTTTTTAGAAATTTCAACTTAAGGATGGGAATGGAGGGACTTAAATAATGACGTGTTTCAGAGTTTTTAGATTTCCACCTTTTAAGAGTGGGAAACGGGAGATGAAAAATTGTATCGGTTTTTTTAAAGGGTGGAAGGGGAATCAAGATTGAAAGTTTGAATGGGTGTAACCAAAATTGGTTCCAGCAAAAAACTATGTATAAACCATCTCGAACGTTAATAGTACCTATAACAGGAATTTGTAGTCTACGCAAGCGAAGCTGCGGGCGGTCGCTAGTAAATAAAATAAAAAGAAAATGAGCTAAACGAGCAGACTCTGTATACAGTGGGATGCTTTGCAGTCCTGTTCCAACCTGTATAAATGAGATAATTTGATGCAATTTCATCTTAAAGGAAAATATGTCATTACCGGTCAATTAAGTGATATAACAGAAAATAAAATTGTGACTATAACAAATAGATCTGGACCGGTAGCTAGTTAGCGTATAAGAAGTCTATTGAATGCACTCTATGAAACTGTATAACTTTTCTTATACAGTATACACGCTGTTTCTTGCATATTGAACCAATTTTATGCAGATTATAAAGTATCGACAAAACAAGTATAAAGCATTGAAGATAAAAATTTAAAAATAAATTCGACATGATTTTTATCGATATGACTACTATTCATGGTTGATATAGTTCTTCCTCAACATTGAGTTAAGGAGTTTGGACCGAAAACCCATATGCTGGTCCAGTACGGGTTGGAAGCTGTTTACTAGTAGTTAGTTACGTGTGTGAGTTAGGTAGGCTGTGAAGGGCTGTACTTCACAAGTCATGAAAACCTGATGATGATGCTGTACGGTGGGTGGACGCCCTAATAGATACCTAGTTAATTAGCACAATAAAGTAAACGCGGTCGTTGTACTCGTTTGACTTAGACTATTGAGCTACTTACCGTCACGCCGAAGTCCACCCGTCGTCGTAAAGGAACAATAATAACCATAAGTAGTCGTATTTTGAAAGAAAAATCACGTCTATTCAACTCGTTCACAATTCATGTTTTTTAATAAATATATATATATACATATGTTTCTAAATGTTTTTATTTTATTATCTGTCAGTTTGGTCAAACATAAAAAATAGACCAGCTGTGATTCCATATAACAATAAATTATGTTAACATTTTACAATATGTTTGAGTACAACATTCTCACTTGACAATCAGAAAGAATGCTAAGCACTTAAGTTAAACCCCGAAAATATAGAGTTCAAACTATTTGTTATTCTATGACAACAAATGCCTTCATCTGAAATAAACTGCACGCGATTCTATCTCTGATACTTATACTAGGATAGACACTTGTTTTGTTTAAAATTTTTATCTCACAAGCAAACACCAAAAAGTTAAAATTTGTTCTCAGGGATTCAACCGCGCGTTATTTAAGACCAGACGTATTTGAAGCCTTCTAACAAGAATCCAAAACGAAAATCATGTTTTATTTTATTTTCAAAATATTACAAACAAGAAAGCACCTTGTTTTATTATGCCAATATTTTTTATCATATTGAGTTGAGGTGCCTGTTTAAATACATGTCATTTTGCGGGTTGAAAAAAGACTTGTACATTTAGTAACATAATGTTATACCCGTCTTACATAATTTATTCATTTATTTCTTTTTGATTGTTGTCAATGCATGTATTCCTGCACTCAGGTTATTACGTCAAAAAAATATATTAACAATAATATACAGTGTCACACAACAATATCATATACAATGTTAAAACAGATCTCTAATGTATAAACTGAGATCAACTATACAGGATGAGGAAATGAACAGGGGCCTCTATGACAGCTACCCTAACCATTGGAGATGGGAAGTTTTGTTTTTAAAAATCCATCTTAAGTTTTTGGGCTGTATTAAAATGACATTGAAGGATTTTTTGAAAAACTCATTTTTTCGAAGATATTTACTATTTTCTCAAAAAAAAAATTTTTTTGCATAAATGAATCCACCTGTGTATAGCGAACAGTTAGGGTAGCTGTCATGGAGACCCTTGTTCATTTACTCAACCTGTATATGGTAAATTTAATTAACAAATCGATAGAGTATTTCTATGATTACATTTACCCATTTTTTATGAGATAAATACCCTTTTAAATGGTACAAATTATTATTCCTAAATGTTTTTAAAAAAATTTTAAAAATTTCAGAAAAAAATATAATTTGTGTTAATGTTATATTTTGAAAGAAATTAACATCATTTTTAAGGAACAACTACAAATAGTTTGAAAACCAGTGTTTTTAAAGCAATATGTCAAGTTGTTATTACATTTTATATAATTAATTACTTATTTAAATAAAATCTGTATATCTCAGAAATGGTTTGTTTTTCTATAAGGCATTATAAGTTTTAATTGGTTGCTTGTTGGCTCTACTATAAGCTCTTAACCAGAATGCATCATATTACCTATAACCTTGTGGTTGACCCCAATCTAGTACTTTTTGTAGTGGAGCAGTTCAACCACAACATAATTAATGAAAGGTCATCCACCTTATTTCAAACAAAATCAGTATAAATTTGTGTTAATGCATTGTAAACGAGTGTGGTGACTACTGTTTATTCTTAGTCTGTGTTTTTACACTAACTTATAAAATTATATATACAGAAATTGTCACTAATATGTTTGTATATGAGAATACTGGAGCTCAGCTAATCTATTCCAACGATATGTTTTAACTAGTAATAATGTAATGTCATCTTAAGTTAAAGCAAAGAAAAAATACAGTGATTTTTATTATGACGGTTTATGACTATTACATAGTTTCATAATGAATGGTTTCAGTTACATTTCAACTAAACAATGGTAATTTTTTACTACATTTTATATAAATACACTTACGCTAGTTTCAAAACAAAGCTCGCACAACAGTATTTTTCAACATTTCACATTCCCTAGAAAGCTTAAAATATAATCGGTAGACAAAATACGCGCAGAAATGTTTCCACCAAGAATGGATGAAGTGGTACACAGAATTTAAAAATATAAAATCTGATCATTATATATAAATAATTAATAAATTATTCGACTGACCAATTGGTGGAGTGGTTACAGACCCTAACTGCAAAACCAAAGGTCGTGGGTTCGATTCCCGTCCGGGACGTATATTTGTGTGCATGAACATGTCAATTTGTTCCATGTCTGGGTGTAAAATATATATATGTATAGGACTACATATTATAAAAAATATCCAAGTATATGTATCAGTTGTCTAATACTCTTAATATAGCCTCTACCTTGTTTGGGACTAGGCAACCGTGTGTGAGACATCCCAGGTATCATTATATTATCATTCAATTGCACTTCAGCAAGTTGGAAAAATTCCACAACGAAATTCTGTATCAATAAACCCATAAATTAGCAAAAAAAAAAACTATTAGACTGCTAATATAAAGTTTTGTCAGTTTAGCTTAAAATAAGCATAGATAGATCCAAGAGTAAAAAATATAAAGATGTTTCTTTGAATACATAGAAATACAGCTCAGCCAGTAACTAGAATTTGAAAACCATTTCAAATTGTGTATCCACGATTCCACTTATCCACATTTGGTGGATGTAACTTTTAATAAAATTATATCGACAATATCACATTCGTGTTTTTGAAAGTTTCATTCGAATCACATCATGTGTCCTATTTGTAAATAAATAAATAAAATCACTATCAAATCTTAAATGAAAAATGGAAATTTTGACGCAATTAGTAACCAGCTCTCGTCAAATATTGACAGCACTTCATAGTAGACACTAGCGCCTTTAGCAGCTTGAGATGATCAGAACAGAATTAAACTAATTCAAAACCTAGAATGCCTCAGGAAAATAAGGGATTTTGCCCTCGCTTCCCCGCACACATTCGTAACTAACAAAGCATGTGCCAAAGCGAGATAACCAGTCATTTGACTCCCATGAAATTAAAATTAATTAGGTCATAATTTCCAAGATTTAGATCATAATGTTTGTTTGTAATTACAATTCTAATTAATAACTTATATAGTAAACTGTTTTAGTAAACAGTTAGAAAACAAGTAAGTAGTAAAAACTAGCTCATCCAATATTAGTAATTTTGTTGCTAAAATTCGATAGTGATTTTATATAAACAGAGTACTATCCTGAAAGCAAAGAAACCATGTGCAAGACATTTTGAAATCAATTTGATAACCTAACTATATCACACGATCACGTTTCATGAGCACTGCTAGAACTAACATTTCTCGTCCGTTTCCCTAAGCCGGTTGCGGATTTGTTTTTAGGCCTTTTTCTAGAATCGGAGTCATCTTCGCTGATGCTATTGCCTCGTGGCTTCGGACTAGATGTGTTTTCGGAGAAAGAGTCTCTTTGGGATTTCTTTCTTTGATGCTTGGGTAATATTTCACCTGTGAAATTTATACATAGTATTAGCACCAAACAAAATTTAAAGTTATGATCACATATCCAAATAACATTTACGTTAATGCGATTGGTTAATACTGTTACGAGCTACTAGTCCGGATAACAGGGATGCACTAAAACACTAATTTTATTTAACTTTATTTTATTATAAGACGAAATCACAAACTAACTTAAGAACAAATAATACCGAACACAAATTATACCGTTATTTCACTCCACGCTTCGCAGTTAATCGCACTTGACTAATTCACAAACTGCGCGCTGTCTATGTACAGTCGACGTATATCAGTCTCTATTCCACTTTCGTAATTATAACCCGCGCCGCGTCAGTTATTATTAATTATATTCTATTACCGTTGTTTTTGTGAAATTATTATTGTTGTTCATTATATTGTTAATTGTTTTGTTACAGTGTGTTTGATATACATTGAATACAGGCCATTGTAAAAAAACTATACATATATATATAAAAAAATATATATATATATTTGTATATGTATATATTATAAAGAATATATATAAGTATATATATCAGTTGTCTAGTAACCCATAACACAAGCATAATACTTGCTTACTTTGGGACTAGATGGCGCTGTGTGGGAAGTCCCATGTATTATTATTATATTATTATTATTATATTATATGACATTGTCAGAATTACGAATAAACTTATTTAATTAATTAATAATGAATACAACAGAATAGCGACTAGGGTAAAAATAAAAAAGCAATAAAAATATAGTAGATAAATTTACGAAGAAAAAGGTGTTTTACTTTATTCATTAATTTGTCTTAATTTTTTTTTAAATATGTTGTATTTCTATTTATTAAACTTATTATGAGCAGTTAAGATTGGCGAAATATGTTTAATACGTTAAACGATTTCTGAAGTTCAAAATAATTAAATATTATATTTGTTTTATTTAATTGACACATTCGACTGTGCCTGCGCGACTACGCGCGTAGCCAACTTTAATCAGCCTTTTAGATAGGTGGCGCGTATAGTAATTTTGTGTATGAATTTTATTATTTAATAATGAAAGATATATTTTCTCAATGTTTGTATCCATAATGAATGCACATAAATAATACTATATTTTTTTGTCCAAACGAACTCACATTTTCGGCTTTGTACGCCGAAAAAAAGACTTTTTTAGAGCGAAAACTAAAATTGCCGAAAATGATTACTTTTACCAAAAACCGAAAACGTAAATCGGTCAAACTTTAACAAAAAGAAGAATAATTAAATGTGGAAATATTTCCAATAATACCTTCATGACGTGCTACTTCTTCCTGTTTTATTGGTTGAAGTACGGGTGGAGTGTCGGCTTCATCGACAGGTGGAGCAGGTACCAATGATCTCACATATTCACTCGATGATTGATTGAATACAGTGGATCGATCTTCGCTTTCACAACTGAAAAGCTTTAATCGTTCCAACTGTGAAACAAAATGGCACATTGTTTACATCAATAAATATGTAGGTACGATAATTACAAATAGTTGACAGATATAAATAACAGTGGAACTAATAAATAATTATTGTTGATTAGTTGTTGTTATGCCTATTATAATTGTTATTTAGACCAAGTTCAGTAAAATATGTTTTGTCTTTATCTTCTGATTATGACACTTGCGTGGATTGAAAGGAAAGAGTTAAAATATAAACTGGGTTTGAATACATTTTTCTAAATTGGACAATAGACTTTAGTTTGAAGGCATATAATATAGTACTCAAGAAGTATGTTAAAAATTATGATAATGATTGGGGACAACAGAAATAATTTCTTGTAGATGTATAGTCAGCTTCAATTGAAGTAATTCAAAGGCTGAAACTTCAAGAGCCAGTTTCAGCTACGGCTTAGCTCCTGCCAGAATCATATTTAATTAATACGTACAAAACACTAGCTTTTTATGAATTCAGATTATGGACTTAGCAGAAATTCATCTGGACCCAAACAAGGTTTTGTATTAAACTTCTGTGGACAATTTTAAATGTTTTTCCATTCACACTTATTTTTTTATAGCCATATTATGTATAGGAAATGGATTCTATATTTCTTACATCTGCATAGTCTGTGTCGGAATGTTTCCAAAGTGCTTCACACCATGGCTCTTCAGCAGTTTTTTTGGAGATAAACTCGAACGACTTTTCTCGAGCCTTTTTTGCTACGTCAGACTCCTGACGAGCGAACTGTACAGTCACCTGTAATTTATTGTAAATTTAATAAAATGGTCAAGTATTTTACTCAATTTTTTTTTTGGAATTCACTTCAAGAAATAAAATATTAACTGCATGTTATGTGCTCGTCATCGACTTCGATTATCGACACTTCCCCATCACTAGTACTGTTCCAGAAAGTTCGATGAAAAAAAGCGGCGATAAAATTTACTTTATTCAATGGAAATTTTCTCGAAAGTACTGGAACGTCCGAGCTTTCGAATATAAAAATGCGGCGTTTCAAATATAAGTAAACGCTATTCTTAACACCATTTTTTATCCGTTTTCGCCGATCACCTAAATGGTTCAAAACGCTAAATGCACTCAAAAGTAGCGGATTCGATCCTCGCCCGTAACAAATATTTATGTGCATGACCATGTCTATTTTTTCAGTGTCTGCGTGTAAAATATCCCTAGCACCTAGTCCCAGTCACCTAGTACCCATAGTACAGGCTCTGTCTAGTTTGAGACTAATGGGCCATGTTTAAGTTGACCCAGATATCATTATCATTATTAATGACAGTTCTCATTTCCATAATATGATGACTATTTAATTACCAATTTATTATTCTCAAAATAGACATTATTATTGAGATTGTTACTTTATTTACAATCGTTTATCACAAGAAACAATACAGCCGAAACCACCACTGTTTATTTCTTATAACCGGTCAAGTATGAATCAGATTCGCGCATGAGGGTTCCGCATCGTCAGCATTCAGTCAGCAAAAACCTTATATTATGAGAAGGTCGTTTTTAGAAAAAGGGAACCCTTATAGGATTACTTCGTTGTCCGTCTGTTTGGCTATCGGTCAAAACCCTTTTTCTCAAGAACGCGTATAAAGTTGAAATTAATACCTAATATTCTAGGTCTATGGTTCCTTGGAGCTGTAAAAAACTTGCCTTTAGTAACTCGCCGTCTATGACATCTACCGAAACATAAAATATTTTTTTTCCATATCATGAATAGTGAAAAAACATGAAACTTCTCGATTGTGGCTTAGCACGCAGCCGGTCGATAATTGCTGTGTTTGTTTTCCCGATCCATTCACTTTTTATTCTGCATTAGTTGAAGGTGGCTGACGGCCTTGATATTGCTTTGAGATACTTTTTGAACTTTTTATGTTGGCCAATAAAATTTGTAAACAATTGTCGTTTCAAAATTCGTCATACAACAGTACCTAATGTTATATACATCAACAGATAGGTTGTTTTATTAACTATTCAGTGACGTTTTATTTAGGTTTGTAGCATTGATAGTTTCAAAGATAATAACAAACAGACAAGAATTTTCCTTTAGTATTGTAATAGAATAAAACATAAACACCACGTCTGAACGCGCGATACGTAAAAAGATATACGGGTTTATGCAGAATACGTTTTGGTAACGCTAAGGTAACGCGCAACTTGCATTACATACCTACGTACTATTTTTCGTCTGTGTAAGATTATTATTATTTTATTTATTGAAAGAGCATTAATTGGAACAATTTATCAGCTAAAATACGAAACGAATAAAAAACAAATTATTGGCGGAGTTTTACAAGATGACGCCAGAAAACAGGTCACTCTCACATGCGCCATCTTGTAAAATTTCCGTCTGTGTAAGACACGGAAGTTGATTCCATATCAAAGTCAAAGTCAAGCTTCTATGTCAACGCAATTAAAAAATAGGAGCATTTATGCCGCATCATTGACACTCGCAAATAAATCAAAACCTATAGGATACTTACCGTTCACATCGAATCATGAAATTTGGCAAGAAGTAATGTGTCACAGCATAAGTAAAGGGAACAATACGAAAATTGTTAGCTTGTCTTAAAAAAATTTGCAATGACAAACTTAATTTTTTTTGTATATTATATAACAAATATATTGTGTGGTGGTACGGAACCCTCAGCGCGCGAGCCCGCCTCGCTCTTAACCGGTTTTTTTTTACAAACTCGATATAAACCATAAAAAATCCTGAAGCAGCAACCAAAACCTGATAGACTATGTCTCTAACAGGTCAGTTTTGAATCTTAGACAATATTCTTTTTTAAATTAATTTCTTTTTGGATTCATATACTAAAAAGTTTCACATATTTACATAATTATTTACACAATCAATATTTCTATTTTGAAAGTAATGGGAAAAATAAACTTTTAACTGACACACCTGTTGTGCTTCAGGTTCCTCTTCATCGTCAGAATTTTCTGTTTTATCATGGTCCTTTTTACGTTTATCTGATTTATCAAAATAAGAATAAGATGGCCGTAGCTGTATAATACCTAAAAATATTTAAAAAAAATTTAGAACAATAACTTCTTTCATTCCAAGAACTACAACAGTTAAACTTCATTCTAATTGAATAAATACACTTGTATTGCAATAAATTTTCATGTAATACAATTGACACATTTCAAAATAATAAATTTTCGATTTTAATAGTTGGAAAAAAAATAAGTTCGAACAACTGTGTTAACCATATTTTTGTTTTTTTTTTTTTAGAATGAGAGATTATTGTTTTTATTTTTATGCTTAGATAGCATGAAAATTAATTTATTAATCTTGGTTGGACTATTCGAAATAATTCTCTAGATGACAGAGTTTATACAATGCGCCGACAGCGTCGCGTCTACGGGACTTCTTTGGTGGTGCGGACTTTACTAATGCGCATCAAACTTTAAGTGTGATGTCTCTGAGTGTGACAGTTAGTGCAAGAGAAATGACAAGTATTTTAAGGCAATAAATAAAGGCTTCTAAATATAAACGCCGCCACGAGTAGACGAAATCTATATTATAAATGACCACTTGGTTGTATATAACTTGCAATACTTGAGAGTGGCTTAACCAATTGCAATGGGGCTAGCACTACTAGTTAGCTTATTTATCTGATTGTAACATTATTTATTAATTCATATGTAAATTGAGTTGCAAGTTCAAAAATTACAACAGATTAAATGAAACAAGGTGGAAAATTTTAACATGATTGGCAAGGTTAAAGGTTTATATTTAATGACAATATATGGTTTCTTATAATATACCCTTTCTAAGAAGGGGTATTATAATTCAATTCCTAAGGGGATAATTCCTAAGGACTTAAGACTTTGCAAAAATAATTTACTAAACAATTAAACATGTGCTTTACACAACTAGACAATCATAACATCACAATAGAGCAAAAGAATCATTCTTTATTTTACATAGCATACAGCTAGTTAAATGCACATAGAAGGGCATCAGTGACTTTTTTCTATAGGATAATATCTAAGTTTTGTGGGAAAATACAATAGGACACAATCAGTGATGAGGACACATTCATTGTTCCATATATTTAGGAACCAAAAGAATATTTCACAGAGGACAGCTGAAAAGGTGACAAAAATAAACATCATAAACTTTTATCATGGAATAATATATTCTTGCTTTCTATAAAATGGGAAGTAACAGGTTAAAAACAATGCAAAATTACAGATGATACATATGTGTAGTCCACGTGTGCAGAGCCACGAGTGAAGCCGCAGGCTGTCACTAATAGATGTAAACAACTTCTGTTTAATAAAACTCTAATATTGCTATATATTTATGCCAGTGTCATTTCTATGTCACGTAAATAAAGTATTTTGCAATATATGGTAAATGGGCACCTCTAACCTGATGTTATAAATCATAGTGTATTTGTAAGATGTAATAATTTTTAACGTTTTGCTTCTAGATACAATAAAGCTCCTAACACGGAAATTTTAACAAATCATAAATGTAGCCCCAAACTTATATGTTTAATGTAAAAATTTTAGTGATTTTTAAAGTTTAACAGCCCTGGAACATTGTCTTGCTTTTGCATTTATTTCACATACCATGACGTATAGCCAGCCTATACTACACTCGATATGGCCCACCTTCTTGCATTTTGAAGAATTTTCGAAATATATAAGTGATACATTATGAAATTTAAAAAAATTTGTAACTTGTAGGTACATTAAAATGGCGAAATGGTGGTTGAATTTTGGAACCTAACAAGAAGTCAAGCTTGTCAATTGGAAAAAGAAAACAAATTCCCTATTCAGGGCATTGTATACACTATGAAGCATTAAAATATGTGTTTTTTTTTTTATTTTGTGTATTAAATATTGGGCTCAGCTTTATAAAGACAGAACAACATTTATGTTTAAGTAACGACTTTATTGTATGTCTTGAGTAAATTTATCCACATAATAATTTTCTTTGATAGGAAACAGTTATTTTTATTAAAAACACAAATTTGAAAAAATATCATATAAAATAATCTTTAAAACCCGAACAAATAAAAAAAATACAATAAAAAAACGAATAGGTATATGGCAATTAGACTACTATTCCAATCCACTAAGAACATAAAAATTGCCATGTAAATCAAATTTTCACCTGTAACTAAAGTTAAGTTAGGAAATTCATATTTTTTTAAATTTAAATTAGGGTATATAAACATAGTGTTTTCAATGTTTTGTTTTTTCTGATAGTGTTATTTTGCTATTATAATGTCCTTTTTTTGGATTGGCAGCTTTAAAATTGATTTTAAATATTGAATTATTTGATTTTCCTTTGCTATTTGTCGGCCTATTATTAGTTTCCTTATGGTAATTTTTTTGTTAAACAGCATCTCTTAGCATATTTTAATCTTTCAGTTTACTATAAAGTTTTTTTTAAAATTATTTATTGGGGCTTTAATCGATGGGCAATCTTATAAACCTCGTTACTATAAAGTTGAAGTCTTATTCCTTCTTTGTAAAGCCGACCCAAATATTGTACCTTTGACTGGTGTACAATGCAACTCTTTGTCCTGCAAAATTGCAACTGCATAGTTACTGGTGTCTATGCAAGGAGAATGGCCTTCATAGATTATCTTATCCATAACTCCATTTTTAAAATAAGGAGGCTTTTCTTTTTCTTTCTCTTTGCTATACCTTGAAAATTCCTAAAAACATGTTTAAAAAATGTATACTTCTATAGTTGACCTCAAACTTTATGGCGGATCGGAATACAATGCTATAAGCATGCTTGCACAGGTACAGTTATATACTCCTCGCTACACTGCGTCTCGCTACACGTAAAACTGGTTACTGCGACGTGGCTCGTGCCTATGTTCGGATCCGCCATTAAGTTTGATTGGAACTGTACACAGATGACACTATTTATTTATTTGGTCTGCCAACAGATTTTACATTATGAGCTAATGAATAAATTACAAATTAACTAGACATTTGACACATTTCATCATACTGGATTTCAAGTCACTGTTCATGTACATACCTGTTGTCCATCAGTGTTTAAAGCTATCTGTTCTCCTTTAGATGAACAATATTTTTCACTATAAGTATCTAATGCAACTTCCAGCTTGACAATCTGGTTCTCTGGTTTTATCACTGCGTCAATCACTTTTGCATCATTCCAGTTACGATCAGCAGGCTTTATAGGATACTGGAAGATATACAGATGTTCTGCTAATGCTTGTGAAAGAAATACTGGTATCTGGAAGAAATAATAACAAATTAAAAATGACATTAAAAGGACAATAACATAACCTAATAATTAACCACGTTGAAAGTCGACATTTTTAAATGGTTACCTCTTGAACCACAGGATCGTCGTCCTCCATGCTGCAAACTACGTCTAGGAGAAAATATAGAGTAAATGTTGCATTATAAACCGTTTAAATCGTTATTTACTTCCATCATACATTACCAAATACAATAAATAAACGGTGCTTTGCATTGCATTGACATCACAGAATTTACATCCAACTGTCAACCATTGTCAACTCTTTTTTTTTTAAATTTATTGTAAGGGCATTGGAAGCTCACTCAGCCCAAATATTACACATAGAATAGATGCTTAAATAAATAAATTAAATTAAAACATTTAACACACTTTAAATTTCACCACTAGTTTTACAAATGAAATCATATATTATAAAATATAATTCTCTATGTTTTAAAAGACCTTGCACTGTAGTTGGAACTCTTATCTCCCGTCAATACAGACCATGTACATGTACAGACCTTGTAGAGACTTGGTACACTTTTAGTTTTAATCATGGTTTTAATATTTTCAAAACTATCAGTCATAGACCTAAGGCACCTAAGGTTTTGGTATGTACTCAACCTTTATGTTTGATAAGTTCGATGTAATTACGTGATCCGTTGAGAATCGTTGAGAAACACTGCAAAATGTTGATAAATGTATAAAAACAGTGAGAAACGATGAGGAAAGTAAGAAATGTGGCGGAATATAAGAAACGTCGAGAAACGGTGAAAAATGTTAAGAAAGGTGATAAATGTGAGAATTGTCGAGAAACTTAAAGGAACATTGGGAATCACTGAGGAATGTTGAGAAACGTTGGAAAATATGAGAAACCTAGAGGATCATTGGAAAATGAGAGAAATGTTGAGAACGTTCATGGATATTTAAAAAAGTTGAGATACGTGTAGAAATGTCGAAAAACGTAGATAATGTTGAAAAACGTTTTGGAACAGTGACAAACGTTGGATAACGTTAAGTTTGAAAAATGTTGAGAAATGTTATAGGTAGAATATTGTTGAGAGGGGTAGGTACGCTAAGTCGGAAGGAGCCGACAGGGTGCTAAGCTAGCCAGCAGAAAGTTTTTACTCCCAATCAAATCCAATATTAAACGTTGAATTGCTGAGAAACGTTGAAGAATCTTGAGGAATGTAGAGAAACTTGAGAAATGTCATGAAATAGTGTTGAGTGGCACGTTAAGCATGAAAGATTCGACAAAGTGCGAAGCGAAAGTTTGTAGGTACTCCCATTCAAATGCGCCATTAGAAGTTTCACATCAAGAAAACTATAATTTGCTGTATCGCGTACCATGTACGTATGCACTTACTGACTGGTATCATACTGAAAACAATAATATTCATTTAAAAAACTAACTTTTAAAAAGTTTGAAATAATACAAGTTTGTTCATTGCCTAATGATTTGTGATCCTTAAAAGCATCGGGGACCGCTAATTATCAGGTATTTTAAGTTTAGTTAGAGGTCCCCAGCGCTTTTAAGGATCAAAAATCATTAGGCAATGAACAAAACTCGTATTATTTCAAACTTTTTTAAGGTTAGTTTTTTTGTGTCTTGGGTTTTTAAAATTTTTAATTTAATTTTTATTTCAAAATTTTTAAACTTATTTAGTTAAACTAATTCATACATGTTCAGACAAAAAAATGTTTTTCAAGTTTTTAGTTTTCATTTCGTTAGTTAATATTCCTCATTCTTTTTCAATATCGTGAACATTATGTTACCAGCCAAGTCCTTCTGATACCCATATTGATGGTGTAGTGAAAAAAAATGTAATTTGCCATTTCGTGGTGGCAGCCATCTTGGATTTTAAATTAGTCATAGTGTATAGTAGGGGGAAGTGGGGAACATTGATACGTCGTACTCATTGATACGATGGCTATTTATAATTTTCTATAAATATTTTTTACTAGCTAACACTATTAACAGATGGCGCTTTGACATTGAAATAATCTCACGAATTATCTATACTCTGTGGCTTATGACAATAATTTTTATTCTGTTTTTATGTTTGACACTCGCGTAACTAAATATCTGTCACGTGAAAAAATATTTTATTTCAAATAATCTAGTAATTTCCATAAGATGTGAATTTGCTTACGGTAAGTTTATTATTCGGTATTTTGTTGAGTTTGTTTTTTTTCTTTATATATTACAAGTTAATCATATTATTAGTATAATAACCTAAAATCGGGTGATCGGGGTTCATTGATACGGTGGCGAATGGGGTACATAGATACGTATCATTCTACCCCTACTAGGTACCCCTCTATGGTGTACCCAGATATCCTTCCCATAACTATCATCCCGCAAAACCCGGAAACGTATCATCTGTAAACTTATCTGTACTTTTGTTTTCAGTAAAAATGCCAAGAAAATATACTCGTAAAACAAATCGGGCATCAATTGATGAAATGAAGGTGCAGCTGGCGATTTCTGCTGTTCGAAACGACAAAGTTTCTATTGGGAAAGCGGCTAAGCAATATGGACTTAACAAGGCCACTCTGCAACATAGATTAGAAAAAGTTGCCCGTTTAAATAGTTCAAAGTCTTTATTAATAAGAAAATTTGCGTCAAAATATTCTTCACAACAAGTTTTTTCCGTTGAAGAGGAAAATGCTTTAGTTGATTATATTTTAAGATGTAGTAAAATACTACATGGTTTATCTTTACAAGCTGCTAGAAGATTGGCATTCGAATATGCTAAGTCAATCCCGAACTGTAAATACCCAACATCGTGGAACCAATCGCACATTGCTGGTCGGGATTGGTTATATAGTTTCCGAGAAAGACATCCTAACATTAGTCTAAGAACTCCTGAAAAAACAAGCGCGTCAAGAGCATATGCTTTTAATCAACACACAGTATCAGATTTTTTCAATAATTATGAACTAGTTTTAAAACGATATAAATTTGAGGCCTCACAGATTTACAATTATGACGAGACTGGTGTATCAACAGTTCTAAATACTCCTAAAGTTTTAGCCGATAAAAAACAACGACAAGTTGGTCAAATAGTCTCGGCAGAGCGTGGACAGCTCGTAACACTTGGCACCACAATATGTGCACTTGGTACATTTATTCCACCGGTATATGTTTTCCCCCGAGTTAATTATAAAGACCACTTCATTAATGGGGCTCCAGAAGGGAGCTTAGGTCTTGCTACAAAAACAGGATGGATGACTAGTGAATTATTTATTAACGTCTTAATGCACATCCACAAAAATACTAGATGCACAAAAGATAATCCCATACTATTAATAATGGATAATCACGAATCACATATTTCTCTTAAAGCAATAGATTATGCTCGGGATAACGGTATAGTATTTTTATCACTACATCCACATACATCTCACAAGATGCAACCCCTCGACGTTGGAGTACTTGGTCCATTTAAATCAAAATGTAAAATAGCATTTAATGACTGGCATTTGAATCATCCTGGAAAGACAATCACAATATATGACATCCCAAATCTTACAAAAACCGCATTCATTGAATCTTTTGTAGTTAAAAACATAGCTTCAGGATTTAAAAAATCTGGTTTATGGCCTGTTAATAGGATGATTTTCTCAGATGAAGATTTCTTAACATCGTATGTTACAGACAGGGATATAGATTTAAGTAATGCTGAAGCCACTGACAATCATGTTGAAAGTAGTCTTCAAATTGAAACCATATCCGTTGTGTTACAAACAAATGTACCACGTTGTCCGGCACCATCTTGTTCTAACACCATAGTTGACCCAATTCCAGCACTGATTTGCCAAAATAAAAACATTGAGCAGCAAGAGCCGGGTAATATTACTACTATGGTTTTACCAGAGAATGTGAGACCTTTACCAAAAGCAGATAAAAGGAAACATTTTCGTAAAGGTAGACAACCTGGAAAATCTCGAATCTGGACTGATACACCTGAAAAAAGAAGATTAGAAGACATAGCTGAAGTGAAAAGGCAAAAAGAAGCACAGTTGATGCTAAAGCGATCTAAATTTACATTAGAACTACAACCCAAACTGACAAGAGAAAAAATGAAGGCGAGAAGAATTGAGAAAACATATAGCAGTGAAACCAGTGAAGATAGTGTAAATATGTGTTTAACAGATGATGAATTTTCAGATTTAAATGATGAAGATGTGGTTGAGTCAGAGCATGCAGGGGACTTTCACACTTCTAAGCAAAACATAAAAGAGGGAGACTTTGTGTTAGTGAAATTTGAGAAAAAGAAAGTTGTTCATTTTGTAGCAAAAGTTATAGGTTTATACAGTTCAAAAGAATTCAAAGTAAGTTATTTGCGAAAAAAGCCTAGTCTATACAAGTTTTTTTTTCCCAACACCACGGATGAACATAGTGTTGACATTGATGATATTATACGAATTCTTACTGTTGTTGATGCACCGGGTACAAAAAGATGTTTGTCATTGTTGCGTTTCGCAGAGAACCTCTCTGAATATACTTTTGAATGATTTTAAAATTTAAGTAATTCATTAAACATAATTATTTCATGAAAAGAGTTTTATTTGCAACATACTTTTTACTAGTATAAATGTACCCCACATAACGTATCAATGTACCCCGCTGTTGGGAAGGTTGATACGAATTCCAATTTTAGCTTTTTTTTTAATTTACACTATTTGCACTTATGATAACAAAATGGAACTATACACCTAATGATCTAGGTTAAATTCTAAATGATTACCAATAAATATGAACCTATGTGGCTTATTAATTTATTATATAAGAATTTTTGAAAAAACTCGTATCAATGTCCCCCACTTCCCCCTATTCTACTAGTCAAGTCCTTTCATTTGATATCCATATTGATGGAGTAGTGAAAAAAATGTAATTCGCCATTTTGTGCTGGCAGCCCTCTTGGATTAGAAATTTATCATAGTGTATAGTATTCTAGTAGTCAAGTCCATTCATTTGATACCCATATTGATGGAGTAGTGAAAAACTTTATTTCGCCATTTTGTGTTGACGGCCATCTTGGATTTGAAATTAGTCATACCTATTGTATAATATTCTACAAGTCAAGTCCTTTCATCTGATACCCATATCGATCATCATCATCATCATCATCAACCCGTGTCTCTCCACTGCAGGATATAGGCCTCTCCCAAGGCTCGCCACCACACACGGTCCTCCGCCTTTCGCATCCAACTACCCCCGGTATGGTGCTTCAGGTCATCTGTCCACCTGGCCGGGGCGCATCCAACGCTTCGCTTTCCGGTACGTGGCCTCCATTCGAGAACTCGTCTACCCCATCGGTTATCCGTTCTACGGCAAATATAACCGGCCCATTGCCACTTCAGCTTGCTGATCGCTTCGACTATGTCGATAACTTTAGTTCTTTGACGGATTTCAGTGTTTCTGATTTTATCCGTCAAAGAAACACCGAGCATAGCCCGTTCCATAGCACGCTGAGCGACTTTGAATTTATGGATCAGTCCTGCCGTGAGAGTCCACGTTTCGGCACCGTACGTCATTGTAGGTGGAGATGGACCCATATCGATGGAGAAGAGAAATAAAATATGTAATTCGCCATTTTGTGGTGGCAGCCATCTTGGATTTGAAATTTGTCATATTGTATAGTATTTTACTAGTCAAGTTCTTTCATTTGATACCCATATTGATGGAGTAGTGAAAAAATATGATGTCCGCCATTTTGTGGCGGCGGCCATCTTGGACTGATTTTCATAAAACATAATTAAGAACACTCCCGACTAATTCATCTTTCAAATAAAAAAATTCGCAACCAAATCGGTTAATCCGTTTGGGAGCTACGATGCCACGGACAGATACACAGATACACACACACGTCGATCTTATAACATCCCTTTTTTTTCGTCGGGGGTTAAAAATATCATTAAACACGACTGCGACAACCCTTTATAGCAGGCTTATAACCTTGCTGAGGCCAGGAAGTATAGCTTCCCCTCCCGTGCATATCTCACGATTGCTCTGTCTAGAGCACGTCTAGAGACTTTCGTGGAATCTCTGTATGCAGGTATTTCCTCTATGCAATTAGTTTCAAAGACACGCGCGCCGCCGGTCTACGCAAATAAATGAAGGATTGTAAATAAATTATGGGTCGTACATAATTCAAACCTCATATGATGCATAAATTGTCAGTATTATAATAATATGATGAGCAGTAGGTATAGTCTAAAATAATTTTGTTTTCTTTATGTTTAAATCTTATATGAACAACGTCGTAATTGTGCGCTTGCAGTGTCCTGTTTCAGCTGGTTTCAGCACATATTCCGGGGTAGTTTAAACGATAGGTACGTTAATTAACCTGGCAATATTTATAAGCATTTATGGATGGAAAGTAATGGGAAAATATTAAATCTGTTCTGTCATACAGTTTTGACTTTGACAGTATTGTAAATACATTGAGTCATGTATTTGTTATAATTTATACGAATGTTGCTTGTTTAGTACCTACCTGTTTCAGAAAATGTTGCGAATCATCAAGAAACAAATAAATTTGATCTTAATTTACAAGTAATTTTCAGAAGAGAGTTCGTTCAAGATGTCCGATGTAATTATAAATGGTAAAAATGCAATTTTATAATAAATTGTAATAATTCCTTATGGGTATGTAAAACAAGCTAATATATTATGTAATGTAATTAGTCTAGCAGTAATAAGCAGACCACACGACTCAACAGGACATCCAGTGTAATATCTTACCGTCAGATTCTAAATACCGTTAGATTATAATCTATCTCGCAAGATTATAAACTGTCGAAAGATTGTGAACCGTAACATACTGCCACAGACCAGTCAACCTATAGACCACGCTTTAATAAACGTTGATACGAAAACGAAATCGCCAAAAAGTGGCGGGGTGCGGGGAGAGGTCGGCTAGTTTTCATTGGCTCGTTCAAAATTGACAATATCGCTGACAAATAGGCTTCCGACATGCTTCCAACTGACCGCTCACAAGAGACGTAGTTATGTAGTTATGGTAGTGTCACTACCATAGCCTTGGCGAATGCTACTCCCTGTCAAAGCGTGGTCTATAAGGTTGACTGGTCTGTGCATACTGCTTACAATTTGACGCATATTTTTTCGGTAGATATAATCCGCCGAAGTGAAACTGTTAATTCACAATCTGTTTGTTGCGCGTCTTTTCAATTGTCGAAGATTGTCACTGATTGGTCGGTCTTGTAGGTCGTTCTGTGCCCATAGAGTTAGCAATCAAACTCCGGTGTCAGTCAAATGAAATAAATGCACTTCTAAACATTGTGGCATCGAGTATGTATTTGTTATTTAGTAGCTAATCAATTATTCCGACATGGTAAAAAACAAATTTTAAAAATCAGAAAAGTTATATTTTTTCTTCAAACAGAAATTAAAACAATTTCTTAGAAAAAATTCAACAAATCAAAATCTTGACTTTTTGTTAGAGTAATAAAAAAAAAACACAATCAAAAATAAATGCACCAATAAAAACGTTTTCGTTTTCTTTTCTTAATTTTGATTTTATATAATTATTGTAAGCCTTTTTTTTCTAAGATAAAATGTATCTTATTTTTTTTAAATTTTGTTACAATTTTTTCCTTATCATGATGTCAGAATTATTCATTGCCTACTAAGTAAATAAATAAATAATAAATATATACCTTATACTCGATTTCACAATGTTTAAAGTGCATTTATTTCGTTTGACTGACACCTATATTTCATTCCTAACTCTATGGACACAGAACGCCCTACCACAAGACCAACATGTGATCAGTGAGCTGTGATTTAAAAGCGTTAAATTTGATTTGACAGTAATTTTACTACGACAGTATGTCACGGGTTCATAATCTATCGACAGTTTACGACCTCGCGGGATAGAGATCTAAGGATATTTACAATTTTACGGTCACATATAAAATATATTTACCATTACGAGATTTAAATAAAGCCCATTACTACACGCACTACCGCATAATTTGTTTTTCGCTCTAGTTATAGGTATAAGGCATATATGAGGTAATGGGCGCTTATATAATTCTGCACGTCACGTTATCGTGGACGTGGACATCTACGATTTAACGTGGACGTCCTCGTCCAACGCTAGATGTGTTTTTATAATTTACGGCCGTGGACGTGATGGATGCATTTCAGCATTTCGTGAAGGATTTCAAAGAGTGTGGACGTCATTGTCTCTAGTCGTCTCTGGCTCTTATACATATGGCATTTAAAACACAAAAAAGGACAAATAATTCGAAGATATTGGCAGCATCCCCTACTAAAAGTACAATATTTGGAAGGAACATTTTATTTAATATTATATATTATAAATTTTGTTTCAGAATTTTATTCTTAAATTCCTCTACGGACTTGTCCCACAGACATGGTTGCATTTCCAAGAGCTCTAATAATGTCAGTACATCGTATTTAAACGCCATTTTATTAAATTAACTCGCAGCAAATAAACAAGTAAAATAAGCAAGTCAGGCGGTGATAAATAAAATATTGATAGAAATGCGCGAGGCGGGGGCCCGGCGAGGGAGCGCAAGCACGTAGGCTCCCTCACACATACCTACATTATGCCTTGTAGGTGCGCACTACCTACATTGCAAAAATATCGCGTCGGTTTTAGAGGGAAGCGTGGTGCCCAAAAAATCGTAGTGTTATATCGTGGACGTGCATATTATAACGTTATCGTGGACGGAAATTTAACAGCCTCCTCATATGTTTCCATACAATTTACTTCCCCGTATTATCGTTTTATCGTGCGCGTCCATGATAATATCGTAGCGTTAAGAATTACAAAAGCGACCAATGCATAAGGGGCAGGCACGGAAATGTACTATAGTATGTACACTCCCTTGCATACTTCACTTCACGTACAGTGTTAAACAAGTGATGCGGTACTACTATATTTAACTATATTTTTTCCCAGATTCTGTATCATTGAAGAAGAAATGGAGTGAATTGACCAAATACAATATATTTATAATGAAATTAGTGGAATTTGTAAGTAATAACGCACATTTCTTTTTAGATAATATATTTTTGATATATGTTAATGTGGGTTAGATACGAATTTCCAAAAGTTCAAAATCCCGAATGTTCACAAATCCAAAAATTCGAAATCCCAAATACTCTCCACGCGAGTAATACGGATATTATTAAGTATATAAGAAACAATTAGAAGTGAATGAAATTAAATTCCTTAAAGAATGAGCGCCAAATCTGCCTAATAAAATCATGTATAAAAGGGGCTCACGGCGATGCTTAGTTTTTGGTAAATTAGTTATATACATTGTGTCATTAAATAACACAATTACAATTTTGATTTGTGCAATGGGCTTTCTTTGATATTTTTGTAAACATTTAAGTGCATTAAGTTAATTATATGCCTTTGCTTCTAGAACCATAAGGGGGAAAAAAATTGTCATGTCGTCATATTCATGGTTGATTGACGTCAACAATAATTGTCAACAATGAATGATGTAGCTGTTAAAGACATATATGCAATTAATCACAGATTCAATCAATGCAATATAGTATCAATCTGTATTATTTGACGTACCGTTATTTTTTTATGTAGGCAGAAGAAAATTATATTTTAATTTGGTTTTACAAATATCTATAAAAACCCACATTACATATTGTTATTATAATTATATTATTTCTATTTAAGAATTAAGTTTTTCATGCGCATCAGTTCGTTCATCGCCTTCACAAACCATTGCACCATTTTGACAAGGCAAACGTAGTATGGAAGGTGGCTCTCACTCTTTCATTATAATCACACATAAACATACATCACCGACTTAAATGTACATTTATATGTTGGTGACATACATATAAGTGTAATTCCGGTGAAACTGTTAAAAGGGTGTTAAAATATTTTAATTTCAATAACACTGGTTTTATTGGTAATTTTTAAAGTTTCGGGACTATGAACATTCGGGATTTCGAATCAAACCCGTTGATGTTCGTTTAATAAATTCGAAACGCCTAAATAATGTAGCATACATTATAAGTTTTGTTATTATAGGTTCTGGCACTGGTTTTAATTGTACTGCACATGACGATGCCGAAGCTAGAAGGACAAATGTATCAAATAGCTACAGGGCCAACCTTTATTATATCGTTTATATTAATAATAGTATATTGTCGAGGAAAGTCCCCTTTGTTCATGGAAAAATTATATCTATTCTTCCAAATATTATTTGCGTTTGGTGCATTCGTCCAATGTTTCGTTTTGAATTTCACTCACGTCTGGTTGTGGTTAATATTCGGCGTTTTATATTTTGTACTGATAATTGTTTTGATTGTGGATTTAATCCTAAACGCAAATGAAAGAGGTTGTACTATTAGCTGTGCCTAATAATTTCGTCATGAAACTATTTTTATAAAATATTTTCAACAGACAGACAAAACAGCAAAATTCCTATAAATTCAAAAAATGGGTTTGCTATGGCAACATTTTAGTTTGCAGTCTTCTTCTTCTTAATTAAGGTGTTTTCTGTTTGTACCAATATCGCCAAGTTTGCAGTTCAATTCAATTAGATTCAATTCTATTCACCCTAATCAACTGACTAGTCCAGTCAGTCGGCTAGTCGGCTGGTCGCGTGGGAGTGTCAAAACCATAAAAAATAATAGAATAGAATAGGCAAACCAGTCCGAAATGTGGGTCTCGACAAAAAGAGACAGAGAGTAACTATGCCTCGAATCATACGGAATTATACTAAGTCGTATCTTTTTTTATGTATTTTGAGCCTGCACAGTTGATGGCTGCGACCGCCGTGACTGTCGTGTCAAATAAGTGTCTTATTGCACATACAGCGTAAGTAAAATAAGGTTAGAACTAGGTAGTTATCAAGAAAGTAGGTAGTTATTTATCATACTTTTTTCTGCATGCACAACCGTCACATTCAGGACTACATGGAGCTTGCCTACTCTAGTTATATTATCTCTATGGCCAAAACTGTCCAACAATGTCAAATGGGGTGTGTCACGCAAAACTTTTGGAGATGGCGCTCTCGGCGAAGGTAACTTCTTTACAGATTCTGAATTTTTTATTTTGTGAATGAATTTCATAGAGTAAATTAATTTTTATAGCTTCAATGGATTTTAATCTGAGGTTTTAATAGATTCATAAATGTCACTTCACAGTACCGAAGTGTCATTACGCAATTTGGTAGGGTTGCAGACCAATGCGCGGGGATTTCGCGGGGGTGAAACCGACGCAAAGGAACCTTGCGTACTAAAGGTCGGACTAAAACTCGCTACCTATCTTACACGACCTAGCTAGAGTATGAGTGGTTAAGCGGTAAAAGAAGAAGGATTCTAGTCAATTCCAATTTTTTTGTGAAACTGACAGTCAATTGAGTACCGTCGCTCATGCGTTGTCTAGCGAGAGAATACGCCAGTGATACACACCCCATTGTCAAATACTGCACAGACAGAACACATTTATCGGTCAAGCAGAATGTGTTGCTAATGTTTATTGTTCTGTGGTTTTGTTTTGTTTGCCAAAACATGTGGTTTTGGAAGTTAGATTATGATTTGAATTATATTATGTAAATATTATTAATGATAGACGATCGTGTGTATTAAATGATATTTAAAGATAGTGACGGAATTTAAATTAAGTAGGCAACGAGCATGATAATCGTGGACAAAAGGAACAGAAACTTTCTAAATTCCAAACCAAATGGGAGCTGAGTATTTTCCATAAAAGAAAGTTCATATGATGATTTCAATAATTTAATCACAAGGGATTTGGAAAATATTTGAGTTAGATTCGCCATAAATGTTTTCTATTTCGCGTAGAACAGGATTCCTATCTGTTTTCGCTGATTAATACATAAGTTTGTATTGAATAAAAGAAAAACAGCTTTAGTTAGCTATGTTATTTTGTTTTTATCAAAATAGGCATAATTACGATTTTCAATATTTAATTTTTAATCGTTTTTAGAAAGCAATGCGGCTCATAATTTATAGTTGTTAAGAACTAAAATGTTTAAAACTCATTTTAGTTCTCTTTCAAAAATATTGCATTAGATCATTATCTGAGCCCACATACAAGTCGTAAGTGAATGAAATTATGTTATATTGCAATTTTTTTATACAAATTTCAGTATTCATATGAAATTGTCTGTTGTATGATACAACATGGATATTCAATTAAATATTTATTGCATTTCACAATATTTAGCATATATTTATGGGAAATGGATATGCTATGACATTATCGTGGACCCTACCATAAAGGACACAGCAAAACAAAAATCGGTAAAAGAAAGGATGCCTTAATTCTATTATACTTGCTTTTACTATACTTAATATGAGACCTAGTTATACTAATTTATACACTTATTTGTTCAAAAACAATCATTTTTTAAATTGATGTTTATGTATAAGACACTGCAACGACAATTTCAAATGAATACTGGAATTTATTTGTATGCAAAATCAAACTTCTGCCTTCATCAACAATCAATTGTGTCACTGTAATTTTGTCAGCAATTTTATATACTTAACTATGCAAAACAAATAGACATTGAATTCAATTTTTCTTTATTTTGGCAATTTTTAAGTTTTCTATTTTATCTCTAATCTAGAAAAACAAAATTGACAGCAGTGTCCATTACAGCAGAGGTAGGATTTTGGTTGTTCCATCTTACCACTTAAACACTAGTTGCCTGGTGTATAAGTTGCCAGTTCATAGGCAAAACTGCTGACAACTATCTTCTGCAGATCAGCGCACAATTACCTTAACATCTTCCATTTTGGTCCACGTTTGATTAGTGTGTGGAACCGATATTTTGCACTCGTTATTATCTGATCATTCAATCTTATATACTTACATATAAGAATGATGAGATTTAGACACACAAAAAATATTCATATTTTTAATGTTGTGCATCTACTTTTGGTGTTATGTTATTTCAAGACAATCTTTCATATATCAGTTTTATTTCATTTTGACTAAATCTAAGAGTTAATTGTATATTAAGATGACAGACTATTAGAATATGACAGAGATAATTTTAAAATTATAACAACTTGTTATCAGTATAGCATTTATTGAAAGAAATATATTTTTGTTACTTCTAGGCCATATCATTGATTCTCACGATTATGCCAAATATTTTGAAAGTGACAGATGTCTTTCCCTGCTTAGTCGGGGCGCCCACGCTTATGCTGTCATTGATTTTTGTTCTATTGTACATTGTGGACCAAGTACAAAAAGAAGCCGAACTATATTATGTCTTGATAGAACTCTCTCTATCGATCGCAGCATTTATATACATTCTTGTACTCCATAGAATGTCTGCTATAATGTATGGCTCATTGTATGGATACTTGATTGTGGCCTTTTCTCTAGATCTGTTTTTCATAGTAAAAGAACGCGGTTGTAAATTATGAACTTAATAAATGTATTACATTTGAAAGTATTTAATGTTTTATTTCATTTGTTTTAATTAATTATTTTTTTAATTAATTAATTAATTTAATTCATTTTGTACAAAAATTTATAAATTTAAAATATATTATTTGAAAATCCTATATTCAATCCAGTACTCATATTTTTGTGATACAAAAGAAACATAAAACTGACTGTAATAAATGATATTGTTTTATTTATAGATAAGGCTAACGTTTTAATTTAGCTATCAAACAGTCACCGATAACAATATCCTGTGTGCTTGTTTAACAGCATACTCTGTTGTGATGTGAATATGAAAGGGGCATTATGAATTACTTAAAAAGAATAATAATTTTATTTCTTAAAAAAATATTGAATCTCAAATTGTCAGTATTGCTATGGCTTACAGTTGTCAGCATAACATTAGTGATTTTACTTAAATTTCGTAATGATGAAAGTGATAGGGAAGATTTGGACAGAGAACTTAAATATCCAGTAATTTTGTGGTGGACAGAAGGTTTTCCTAGTACATCAGAAACTAGGGTATGTAAAAATGGAGTGACATGCGATATAACTAGCAACCGTGAATTGGCTTCAAAGTATAACATCAACACGTATTTATTTTATGGAAGCAATCTTGACTTCAATGATCTCCCGCTGCCTAGAAGACCAAAAGATAAAATTTGGGGTATCTTCCACGAGGAGTCTCCAAGGAATGTTGAGAAACTCATGCACGATCAAGTTTTACATATCTTCAATTTTTCGGCCACTTTCAGTAGATATAGTGATGTATCATATCCCTTACAACATTTATTTTCATTGGCTGATATCACAAGCACGAGATATTTTGTTGACACTACCAAGAAGAATGATTTGCTTAAAGAAATATCCCCTATAATGTATATACAGTCAGATTGTGAAACGTCTACTGAAAGAGATGCTTACGTTACAGAATTAATGAAACTTATAAAAGTAGATTCTTATGGTACTTGTTTGAATAATAAGGAATTGCCAAAAGAATTCAAAGTAGATTACTTGAACAATTTAGATGAAGACGAATTTCTAAAGTTTGCCGCCAGATACAAATTTGTTATAGCCATAGAAAATGGTGTTTGTGAAGACTATATTACTGAGAAATTATGGAGAGCGTTGAAAGTTGGTTCGGTTCCTATATATTTTGGATCGCCGTCCATCAAAGATTGGTTGCCGAATGAAAATTCAGCAATTCTTCTTCAAGACTACAACACGCCAGAGAAACTTATACAACACATAGATGAGCTTCTTAAAAATGACACAGGTTATGAACAATACTTAGAACATAAAACCAAAAAAATAATAAGGAACAAAAATCTCATAGAAGAATTCCGAAGTAAACCGTGGGTTGCTGACGCTTTGCAAATAGTTGAGAGGTTCGAGTGTTTTATATGTGAAAAAATACATGAAAAAATAGAAGGAAAATTACAAAACTCAAATCAGGTGGATAGAAAACATTATGATTGTCCGAAACCAATATCAGCGCTTACCCTCAAAGTCAATCCAGTTAACAATTGGGTATTTTCATGGCGAAATGCGAGGATTCAAGCAGAAAAGTTATATAAGAAGATAATAAATTAACATTAAATACAATGGATGCAAAATACATTTATTTTTGATATTTGAAATATACAATTAATTTTTTATATTTTGTATTTATTTTAGCCACATTAAAAAAAATATTATTATTGACATACACCACCTAAAGGTGAAACTGTATGAACTTGATAGTGGAGACCTCGTTTGATGATGTGAGGTTTTGTCTTTGGCACCATCCTGAAAATAAATTTAACATAAACAGGTATATAAACATTTAGAGAGTGATAAATTGATATCATATAACTTTATACTATATTACCTGAATGACAGGGTGCCGTGAAATAATGCATTGCAAATGCTTTGAAAAATGAATTGTATTTTAACACCGTTTGAGGATACACAATGGTATTTTGAAAAAAAATCTCACCAGTGGGCTCTAAACATGGCTAGTAAAATCTTGGTATGTTTCATGTAGGTATTTACAAGCAAATCAGTAAGGTTTTAATGCTTTATTTTTTTTGTTTTCTGCACCCTGTCTCCTTTTTTAAAATAATTTTACAGTAATTGTTTTTAACAATTTGAAAAAAAAAATGATTTCTGTCATAAGAATGCATTGCAGTGCAACATTGGTAGATGGTGTTATACTTACGAGATGCAGTCAATGATAGGGCACACTGAAAGACAGAGCGTGCATCCTGTGCAGTCGTCAGTCACGTGTGGAATGTGGCTTTCTGGGTCAAAGCTGTAAAAAAAAATACCCGAAGGTTCCACAATGTTGTATGTGTAACTAATGAAAGATAAACAGAGCAATACATGTAGCTAAGCCGATGTACAAAACTAGTGATGTGGAGAAATATCGATTATTGACGTCGATAATAGACACTTCCCCATCACTAGTTTTAACTAAAAAGTTCAGGGTTGAGTATTTAGTTACTGCTAATGAAGTTATGGTGGGGAGAGAAAACGCCGTAACATTACGATGAAGCATTAGAATATGACGAAAAAAATGCAATGTAGTTTGATGTCTCCTGAGAAACTTCACACATAAAGATATTATCAATAAGTAGGATAGTCATAGGCAACAATAGCAGTGGTCTCTTCACATAATTATGTATGCATATACAAAAATATTCATATTGCTTTGTTTTGCGATGACCACCGCAACGCAACAAGTTTATGTCAATTTCATGCGCTTGCATTAAAGGATTTTTGACGTGGGTGTTATTTCTATTTATTATCATTCTGCCATAGATATTACTCACTCTATCGCTTGATAACCGGAGTCCGCGCACGCCATATAACATTTTCCACAGTTGATGCACATGTCCTGGAAATATTTTTCATTTATTATTCTTTCTTCAGGAGGTACGACGTACAATGTGTACAATGACTTCCTTGCAACCACACGACCAGATATTTTATAGGAGCATTAAAATAAATAAATTTTCTAATCATATCATTCATTTATCCACTAAAATAACGTACGACCGATAATTTACTTTGCCCAAACCGAAGCGGCGATGATCGCGACCTTGAAACGTTTCGAATTAATAAAGTCGACCCGCTTTTACACGCTAGCGCAAGCGAGTGAACAATATAGGCGTGCACTAAATGAAGCATAAATACGGTAAGTAGTTATCACATAAAATAAAAGAAAATTATTTTTAAAACAAGTAATCGTCAAAATATTCTTAAATTGATACCTTTGTTGATACCCGATAACGTGTTACAAGGAAACTCGTAAATTAAAAATAAATCTCATAAGGAGTGATGTTTAACCACGAATTATCTCACAGATGGCGAGACGAAAAATACGACACCTACCATTCAAAAAGGTTCGAGCAATGAGTACTACACAAAATTGTTGCAATTATTTAACGTATTTTACTTTCGTGCTCATTATGCTTTTGATGTTACTAACCTACTTGAAATAGGAGAAGAGTCTATGTTCGTCTGTGTGTATGTTTTTTTAAAATGTATGTTCACCAATATCTTCCACAATTGTGTAGCGATTTGGAAAGTTCTTTTTTCATTTAAAAGGGTATACACCCGAGGTAGTCCCATTGTCACCAAGTGGGGATATGATGATGGAATCCCAGGGAAATCGAGGCATACCCTCAAATCTGATAGACACGCATAGTGTGTTTGAGCTCTATTTTTAGTTAGGGTATAATACTGCGATTTGTGGATAGTTTTCTCTAAACAGCACTGTCTCATTTGTGCTGCATGTTTAGAAGTCGTAGTAAAGAAATTACTTTTAAGTACTAAAAATTGAAAAATGAAATAAATTTTTACAGATAAAATAATAATAAAAATCGACTTGAAAACTTTAATTAAAAATATAAAAATATTTTTACTTTAAAGAAAAGAACATTAGGTATACCTAATGGGTGGCACATAGTTAATGAAGTCAATGCCAACTCAGACTCTTTCAATGGGTCGGGTTCTTACCGGATAGTAACAATTACAAACATAAATATATTTAGGTACCACTATAACAAATATAGAACACAACATAATTAAAGTGAATGATTTGGCACTGACTTCGTAAACTATATGTTGCCCACTTTTTTTTATAAGTAAAAAGTTATTGGAAAATTACATGTTAAATCCGTAAAAGATGGTGTAAGTATATCTATTTCTACAATATTATGTAGGTATATAGAATAAAAATGTAGACTATACAGTAAAAAATCTAAGTATACGTACCTACCTATTGCTTATGAAATGAAATTTTAAAAAAATAATAATAATAGATTTCTTCCCTGACTTACATCGTTTATGAGCGCAACCACTTGTTTAGTGTTGTCTAAATGTTTGTAAGTACCGACTCTAGCTAAAGCCTCGCCTTTTATATCTTCTATTGTAGGAACTTTTGAATGGCCGCCGGTCACGCCATTTATGTACGTTTCATTTTGAATATTATCGTCTGCCAATAAGTCTGATTTAATTCTGGCTTCGTGCATGAACTTCTCACGTTTCTTTCCGTATGGACCAAAATGGGCTAATACCTGAAATGTCATGATTTAAAAAAAATAATTAGTTATGTAATCTGTATTTGTTCAGAGCAATACCTATGGCGAAGAATAAAATCTTTCATTTCTACTTTCTAAATATTAACCAAGGAATAGGTTCGTAATAGGTATGTATATCTTATCTCAGGAGGCTTTTACGGGTTGATCCAATTTTATTAACCATAGGTACCTACCATTAGTTCTACCATATATTTAAAAGATTTGAAAAAAAAATCCCGTTAATTGTACTGCTCAGTAGGACGTATTGGATGCCAACAAATTTCAATGGTATGGTCTCGATTTTTTTACTCGATGAATTAAGGTTTAGTCAGGCTTGATGCACTCCGCACCTTTAGCTAGAAACTATTTAGTAGCGCAGAAAGAGATATAATTATGTGATAGAAATAAAGACACTTATAGGTGAATTCAGTGCCTACGCAAGTAGCACTGTGCGAGCTGAATTGTATTTTATTGTATCGAGCCGAAAGTCCATATTTATTTAAATGTTTTTGCGGAGACAATCTTCTATACCTGTACTATTTGATGTTCAGTGGCTGAATGCGACATCGCTCTACAAAGCGCGAAACTTTGTCGTTATAAAAAATAACCGAACGAAACAAATCAGATTTATTTCGGAAATATGTGACACGGGCTATTTCCCCTTCACACTATTTAAGCGGCCTGTGCTGGCTGCGAGGCTAGGGTCATTTGCTTCAGCAGAGCGTAGTCCATTGCTGCATTAATAATTATCTGGCTTTTTCCGCTAAAACTATACAATGCTAGTGAAGTCAAGTCCGTGCTGGCCTCAGCTTACTTGATAAAAGAAACGTTTCTTAAACATAAAATTACCCTTATTGTTGGTATTTATTGCATACTTTTTAGTATAGTTTATATAGAAAATTACTGTAAAACTCAAGCTATCGAATATATTTATGAAAGAATATTTATAATGAGATTCTCGTTGAAGTAACCGCGTGATGTTTGAAAATTCATATACATTGGACAGTCAGGAAAGATTCCGTGTATTTGAATTACGCGCGTACAACCATTACGCAACATCACTCATCATTTGAATCCAGCTTAGTGGCCAGCAAAAAGTATTAAATGCAAAATATAGAGTTCGATGGTAATGGTAAATTAAGTAGGTACGTAAATTGTTGGTTACGAATAAAAATACTTAAGAGTGCTTATCAAGAATTTACCCTCATACATATTGTCGTGTAGATACGCTTATGAATGTTTCTAACGATACATTGAACTTACACTTTGAATTTATTAAATATACTAGCGGCCGCTCCTGGCTTCATTCGCGTATAGTATCCGCATCTTCACCCGCCTCTTTTCCACTTTTCCAAAGGGAGAAAATATTTTTTCGTGGTAAATTCCGCATTAGTCTAGAATTAGTTTTGCTGTTCTCTGATTGCAAACTGCATAGCTTATTGCAGGGTGGGAAATATTCGGTGACGATTGTCCTGAACTTCCACAAATCATTGAAAAACTACTTTTTTACGAAAACCTTTTGGAGTAAATACCTGCATTAAAGTGAAAAATTCATAACATGGACGTCCGACGACGACCCACTGTCATTAAAAAAGGGTGAAGTCTGGCTTTGATTAAAGTTGCTCACTACTCATACGATTCGGCGCGAAATATCTTCGCGACGCATCTTCGGTCGAATCGGCCACTGCATTATATTTCATATCGAACAATAGAACTAACTGGACTTTTTTGTGCGATCTGTTCTATTAGTAGAACTAATAACATAAATAACTGAACTAATCCACTTTTGGTATGTGTCGTAATTTATGAACGATCCCTAATATCAGTTAGAACATACCTTTCCGTTCTCGTCGTACAATGTTTGTACAGGTTTGCCCTTCTGGTGGGTCAGAGTTGGCGGCGACTGCCCCGTCCATCCGTCCAAACCTAGCGATCTTAGATAAAGTAAACTTTTAAGTCCGGTACAATAATCTTCTATTACTGTAAAGTCCTGATTCTGAACGGCGCTGCATATCTACAAAATAGCTGATCTTTAGTACACGAAATATCTTGATGGGGGGTGTCGTCTAGAATTTTCCTAACGAATAAGACAGATTCAGGGGGGGGGGGGGGCGGCGTGGGAGCTCGCCCCCCTCCCAAACACAATGACATAAATTCAGTTAAAAACATTCTGCAAGAAGATCTACGCTGCAATTGGAAAATTATGCATTTCTATTTAACACTCAATATAATAGTAAATTATGTACACCACCAAAGTACTTCATACAATTAAATAGGTATAGTGTTTATTGAATGCTGACTACATTTTACTTAATTAGATCTGTTCAAACATGGCATTTTTAGAGTGACTAATTTTCATACAAACGGCCTCCACAGCTGCACCCCATCAAACCTTAACCGAACAGCTCAAAAAATAATATATTGTATTCGACCAGCAAAACTAGGTTTACACGTTTTACCATTGAAAATGATTATCAGATCCTTTTTCTGTGAGACGTAAGTTTAGCTGAAATCTTGAAAATCGGTTGGCAAATTTTTTTGGAAATTAAAATTATGTCTGAAACAATAGGTATTTTTGAGTGTCGTTTTTTAAAAAATATGAATATTTTCGAAAATATTTGAGTTATTGAAAATTGACCAAAAACGCATCTAAGGAACTAAATTTTCTAACGAATGGTGAAAACATTTTGAAAATCGGTTGATAATTGCAGCCTTTATGTGGGCTCTGAAAAATGACAAAATTCAAAAAACTTGTATTTATGGATATGGGCGTGGTATATGTGGCAATTTATAATTGCTGGTTGATTTAAGTTTTAAGTTGTTTAGTATTTTCATATTACACGAGTTTTTATTTTTTCTAAAACTTCAAAAATAATTTTCAATGCTTCCTATGATGGCGGGAACTGCAAAATCTGTCAATTTTCTGGATTTCCTAAATACATCGTAAGAAAAAAAACTTAAATGCGTGGGATTTTACTCGAAATCCTTTCACCTTTTACAACATGTTCAACATGAAAGTAATTGCATTTTCACAACATCTCATCAAAATTCATTACTATTTAATTTTTAATTTTTTTATATTTTTCACAGCATGTGAAAATGCAATTATTTCCGAAACGCGTGGAGGTATCAATTTGAAATCAGTATCAAATATTTATTATATGAGATGTCTTCATGAATTCACGAAAATTCCTTAGCTTCCATATTAAGATCATAGAACGCTTCATGCATGTCTATAGCACTAATACAGGCTTTAAGTTCATTAAAAAATCCGCGCTTTCTGAAGCTTTCGTGTTAAATCGTACTGAGTAGGTACTATCTTAATTTAAGGTACAACATATATGGTAATAATTTTACAATACTATCTTCCTAACAAACGTAGTATGGTTTCTGTGAAAATTGTTTGCCAAGATAATCCGCAACGCGTTGTTGAGTATCTATGCCTACACTACTCGTCGTCGTGTTAACTGCTTTGAAAAAATGCCGCAATTTAATACATCTGAGTACATCAATATGGTTAGCATTCAATATTATTCAATTACTATATTACTTCCTGGTTATCTAAATAATTATTACTGTGTGTATTAAATAGAAATTTATAATTTTCAAATTGCACCGTCGCTCTTCTTGCCGAATGTTTTTAGCTGAATTTACGTCCTCCTGTGTGGGGGAGGGAGCCCGCTACGCTCCCCTTAACACGCTAATAAACTCACCTGTACGACGGGCGCGCCGCAGAGTATGAACTGCAAAGCCGACTCAGCAGAATCGATGCCTCCTATACCGAGCACCGGGAAACCTGGCAACTTGTTGCCGATTGCTGAAACCGCGCGGAGGCCCATAGGGCGCGTGGCGTTGCCTGATACGCCGCCATATGTCGTGCGTTTTTCTACACCTGAAATTGTCAATTTTGGTAATTCAACGGCGGCAAGAATGGACATGTGAACATAATTCTTCTACGAGCTATCGCCTAAGTTGCAGCAGTCGCAACGGCTGCGGCGTTTAAAACACGAATTATTGATATGGCTTCGATTAAATTACACAAATTAGGTAGGTCAGAAATTACTTGTCCGCAAACATATAACCACACTGAAATTGGTGCGAAATCGAACCCTATCTATGTTGGAGACCACAAATTCCTGCATTTAAACATTACACTTGACTGGTGTTTTTTTTTTGTTAATTACTTACCCACAGCAGGCCACGGCGTGCCGTCTGCTTTAACCGACATCAGCCCCGACACAGTGTTGATGGCTGAGACGCCGTCGGCACCACCTACAATAATTATCCCATCATAAGTACTAGGCACCTCGAATGTTTTTTTCAATGCCTACAAATACAATGATATCGTTAATACTAATAACTGTGTCTATGGAGAACAAGAAGTTTTTGTATTTTAAGGCGTTCACAGAACAGATACTGCAAATAAAGTTTAAACACTTCATTCACGATATGGGTTCTTACAGGATATTTTTGTATAGGCGACTAAAATATTTTGGGCAAATCCAAATCGGCTCCAATTATGTTAAAAGGCAGTATGGTGGTTGCAGCTCGTAGCTACGCGACCGCCACAGTTATTGTAATTTTTTGACAAAATCGCGCAGCCCCCGCGCATAGGCGGGATAATGTCAATGGCGGGATATTTACTATAGCGAAACAATTGAACGAACCAGTTTTTTGCAATTATACTAAAATGAAGTGGAACCTGAATTTTAGAAATATTAGGCTGATTGCAAGTTTGAATGGGCATTGGCCAAAAATTATAATATGATATTTGATTACATACTTTTTTTTACGAAAATGTAGACAATCTGGAGAATTCCAATTTTTATGTATGAATTTTCAAGGAATAATCCATTATTAAAAATTGGTACATAGCTGATGACATCATTATTAAGAATGGGGCGTGTCACGCAAACTTTTGTAGATGATGCTCTCGGCGAAGGTACCTTCTTTACATATTTCGTATTTAGATTTTATGAATATATTTGTATATATATATTTATATTATATTAACAAAATTTATTTATTATTTAACAAAATACAAATATATATATATATATATATATATATAATATATATTTGTATTTTGTATGAAACTGACTCTTGAATCACTCATACGCCATCTGCCGAGAGAAAAGGGCAGTGATGCACCCCATTATATCTACGATGTTCTCCGTATTGCACTTATTTGTACCTACATATAGCCAGGACCGGCGATAGGGAGGGGTGTAAGGGTATTAGTACCACGAGGGCCCGGACTAAGAAACGGAGGCCCGGTTAATTGATTTTTTTTTTCAAAGTAAGGTGGGGTGGGCTCCGCAACGTTTTACACCCGGGGCCCGATCTGGCTCTCGCCGGGCCTGCATATGGCCGCCAAACGCCACATGTGGTAGTACCGTCACATTAATGTTTCATGTTCTCTTTTTATATCTCTGTTATTACGCCTCGAAAATTTTTCATATTTTTATAATATGGATACCTGTTCCTATAATACAAATATTTTTGAATTATGTTGTTACATTTTGAACAAAATACCCTTTGGCGATAGTCATAAGTTTTTTTTTCAAGTCGCTGTTTTTCGTATGCTACAAGCATTATATGTATGGCGTAATCTATGGTAGGTATGGCTGCAAGTGCTACAGAGTAATCTTCCGAAATCAAAACAGTGTACAAACCTTCATGAGCAGCTATCGCGATGCTGACGATGTCAGTGATATTGGGCGTCAGTTTCACAAAGAATGGGATTGAGATGGCTTTTCGCACCCATTGAGAGATGCCTTTCACCAATACGGGATCCTGTAAAAACAATTACATAATATAAACTACATAGAAATCATCATGATATCCAATAAAGAAATAAAGCTTGTGACATCCAATCCTTAGGTAATGACTGATTTTTTGTTACAAAATTTTAATTAAAATGTTTCAAATGTTAAACTTTTAATTTATTTTTTAATAGATATAAAAAAATATGCCTGTAGGAAGACTAAAATTTTAAAATAAATGAAATAATAAACAATCCAATGGATGGTTTGATAAATCGTCGAGTTAGATAATTCAACTTTACATGTGTTGCCACAGCTTCTGATTATATACTGGGATGGGATATACCTATTTTTTTTCATTCAACACAGTTTAATTAATTAAACAATTAAATCTCTTCTTATGACGATACAAAATATAATACCGTTACATACACATTCTTAAATTTGATTATCCAACATTTCCTCATCACTAGTTCTGTGCCATGATGACTGGTGATAACCAAATAACGTTTAATTTCATTCGGTGTGAGTTTTCGGAAAGTACTTAAACGACAACCTGCAAATATAAAAAGCGACGCACTATACAGTGTAAGTCAGAATGTTATGCAGGTTTTCAAAAATTTATTATGTGAAATATAATGAACATATAATATCGTGAGATACACTGTGTGAAAGGCAAACTCTCAAAGTTTAGTTTCCTGAAACTGATTCCGCGTTCGCCCGCAAGATGTCAGCAGGAGAGCAGTTAAAGAAAATGGCGCTGACTGGCGAGCAGAAGTCGTTCTGTGTGCTTGATTACCATGTTAACAACTCCGTGATTACTGTTCAACGACATTTTCGTACCAAATATCAGAGAGACCCGCCAGATGGGAGGTCCATTCGTAAGTGGTACGTACACACAATTTAGGGATGCAGGCTGCATCTGTAAACGAAAATCAACTGGCCGTCCGTCGACTAGTCCCTCGTTCACCCGATCTAACCCCGTGTGATTTCTTCATGTGGGGTTTTGTAAAGGATCGTGTTTACGTACCACCACTTCCAACAACACTGGATGAACTGCGTGCTCGCATCACAGAAGCCATTGCTGATATCGACCGCGATATGCTGCAGAAAGTTTGGCAGGAGATTGAATATCGGCTTGATGTCTGTCTTGTAACAAAAGGCGCTCACATAGAACACCTGTAATGTGTTTTTTTTAAAAACTACACTAAACTAAACTTTGAGAGTTTGCCTTTCACACAGTATATCTCACAATATTATATGTTCATTATATTTCACATAAAACATTTTTGAAAACTTGCATAACATTCTGACTTACCCTGTAAGATGAGAGTTCGATTGCGATTTCGAAGTGACACTTGAGTCCTAATAACAAAGGTAATAATTTAGATGTCAATATGAACGTGAATTTTAGATATAGTGAATTTACTTCACTTTAAACTGTGTGTTTAGCGAAATAAAAACAAACAACTCACCGTTCGCATACACACTTCACGGTAGTGACAATACATAATTTCACTACAAGTAGGTACAATGAGCGGCACGACTTAATAATGCTGGGAATTACGTGCACTGTGGTTTATCTTGCGGCCTGTTTAGTCGTAAGAACTGATTATAAACTAAAAACGTAATCGAAACAGTTCCTCCACTCGTCTACCTACCGCCAAATAGAAATTGAGCAATCCACTGCGCGTGGGAATTCCAGCATTCTTAACTCGTGCCGTGTATTGTACACTAATGAAGGGTGGTATAAAATATAAGAATATGCGATTGTTAAAAGAACATACGAGTACTTTTACTAGCTTTCATCATCGAAATAATCGTCATGGAAATTTCGAAAATAAAACAGGCCAAAACTGCATTTTATGTAAAATTTAAATAAAACCAGTCAAGATCAACCACTTCCATGAACAGTGGAATATAAAGAAATATAATAATTCCTATGAAACCCGATATTTTCCAATAATGTTATAATTAATCAATCAAAAGAGATGATAAGATTAAGAAACTTTCATAATAATTGTCAATTAAAATTTTTTGAAATGTATTGAATTTTTCTCTGGTATAAGATTGCATTTCTAACCGACTTCAAGAAAGAGGAGGTTCTATGTTCGTCTGTATATATTTTTTTCTTCAATTGTGCACCGATTTGAAATTTTTTGAAACTTTTTTCAAAAAAAAGATGGCGCTGTGTGTGATGTTCCAGGTATTTATTTATTTATATTCTTTTAACAATCACCGGTTATAACCTGTCCACAAGCCAATCCCATTCCTGATTCGCCCATGCCGTGCGGACACGACAGGTTTAGTTCTAGGGCGTCGGCACCAGCGCCGGCGGCGCGTCGCGACAATTGTGTCCAATCGTCTTCGTTGTACGAACACATTATTGATGCTATCACCACCTGCCAATCAATCATCCAATTTTTACCAAAATGGCATAACTACTATCTGATCAAATAATGGGATTAGGTATTTATATTGGTAGAAAGTAGCAACAGCTAGGCTACGACACTACGACACCCTTTAAGTTCTATTTAAAAAAATGTATAACTTCCATACAACTTTTTTTTAAAATGCTTTTCTGTGATTCATTAACATTTAAATCGGTAAATTATTTAATAACAGAATTCATAGAAAAGCATTTTAAAAAGTGGTCGTATGGAAGTTATGAAGCATGACGCGTTACTGAAAGAAAACAAGAGGGAAAATAATGAAAAACCAACAAGCTTTCACTTTCTTTATTTCTGTGTTTTAAAACAAATTACAAGCTTTTCATTAAATAAGTCATCGTTGGCTGTATTATTTATTTTGTCATTCAATATTTTGTTTACATTATCTATTGCATCAACTATAAATTATTTAATGAACATTTAATCATATCAATATTTAATAATGTTACTTTCATGACAAAAGTGTACCTACCATAAAGGTATATATGTAATGATAGTCGGGTACACCGCCAACATACCAAAAAAATCATATAAGTAATTTCAATATAACAAATTGTATAGCAAAAACACACTAAAATATAAAATACCTTCTTTGATAAATGAAATACCGAACGAAATCAAAGCCAGGTAATATTTTTGTTTCCATGATGGTTTCTTCTACAGGTTCCTTCTATCCAATTCCCATCGCAAGAGACGAAGTCCGGTGTTGAAAACCTGGGTTAGATGTTCACAAAAGGGATCACAGAATCCAAAAAAACGGCCCGAAACGTAAATTTAAGCCACAAGAGCTACTTTGAAAAATTTTTAATTTGAATACAAACGATTGAACGTGTTAATATTATCAATAATAAGGTGGATGCCCCGATTACCAGCCACTCACCTAATACTTTTCCTCCGGTAATAAGGATCATATTCGTTGTAGAGATAGAGATAGCGCGACAAACTTATAAAAATCTATATAACTTTTTTGACTACACAGGAACAAAACATATTAAACTGTATGTATTACTTAATTCCAGCCCGGTCATTAATATAAGGGCTATCACTAAACAGTTTTTATATGTAATAATTTAATTTTTAACACGCTTATATTAGTCTTACCTGCATGTTTGTTTGTATGTAATGGAATTTTAGAAAGCGATTTTCACCCACTTCCACTAAAGCTATCGGGCTGAAATTTGGAAGACGTACTTGTATGTAACTTTGATGACAATACACTAAAAAGATAAACATAATCTGATGCTGCAGTCAGGGTTGTCTCCTCATGAGGACACTCCTTAGTGATTAATAGCACGAATACGAAACTTTATATATACGTTGCATTTAGATATTAACTATGGTTTTCACTACGAATTGATGCTGAAGGCAAGATTGTCTCCTCATGAGGACACTCAACGATTCATAGCACGGACACGAAACTTTGTACATATGTTGGATTTTGATAGTTAACAATAATTTTCACCACGAATCGATGCAGAAGCTAAGATTGTCTCCTCATGAGGGCACTCCTCAACTGTTAGCGGCATGGTTACATAACTTTGTATTCAGGTTGGTTTCTAATAGTTAACTTTGATGTGCATCTTGAAGTGATGATTCACGTAGGATAGTTTGGTCACGAGGGAACTCCTCAGTGGTTAGTAGCACGGATACAAAACAATCTAGCTTAGCAATTTTTTTTTTACTTCAAAGTGTGGCGCTGCTTAGCCGCAGTAGCTGAACAATTTATTATACACCTTAAAGTGTGCGACATGAAGTTGATATTAAATTATAATTTGTATCGGTCAAGTTTGCCCACGTGGTTAATCTACGAAGAAACCCAAAAAAAAAACCTTTTTGTTGTGTCCATCTGTACAAAAATAAAATGCGTCAAGCAATTACCTATCAAATGAAAAGGTCCTTATGAGAAACAGAAACATATTTTTAAATAATTTCAATATGGATATATTTAAAAATATGTTTATAAAGTATTAAATAATATATACGAAAATCAAACATTCCCCCACCTTATCCCGCAACTACTGAGCATAAAATTTGAAAAAATACAGAATATTGCATGTTTAAAAAAAATAGTAAACTACCATATTCCAAATAATTATATTTCACCTATAACTCAATATCTGTTATGACAGAACCCTAGCAGGGGCTGGTATTATGTACGTATTTGACTTGACTGGCAATAGGTACGAAGCGGCTGCAATTAGATCCATTATCAAATTAGTTTTAACATTTTTCTAATTATTATTTATGAACTTTATTCATATACCGTAGCAAATACTATATTCTGTACACTGTGCTGAGTTGATTAAACAAAACATATGTGCGCAAATTTTTCTAGTATAAACTAGAAAAATGTTTTAGTGTTATGAGGCTGGTATTCGGGGCATCCACCCTATGATCAACAATGACTTTTCGTTCTTTTCCTGTCAATGGTCAAATCATTACGTTTTTAACATTTTTCTTCCGCATTGAATTTAAATGTACTGATAAAAATAAATGTAAAAATAATTTTAAAAGAAGGTGAATACAGTATTTAAAAAAAATCAATAAGAAAATATAATAAATTCGTTAACTAGATATAGATATATAGATAGTGAGAATAGTGTCATCTTGAGTCAAATAGTAAAACTAATCATTTGAGAACTAAGCTTTATCGGATCAAAAGATGGCGCTTTCATTTTTTATTTTTGCGTTTGTATGAGAGTTTCATCGCCATGGTTTTGATTTGCTTGCGAATATTAAAATATGCGGTATATTTGACCGTATTTTTTTATTGCGTTGACGTAAACATTGACAGTGTCGTGATAGCGGAGTGGTGGCGAGCCCGCTTCTTGTTCAGAATGTCGTGGTTCCAATCCCAGAAACCGGCATGTACCAACGAGTTTTTGTCTAATTTAAGGACATAACTATCACTGACCCCGTGCATCGGAGAGCAGGTTACGCCGCCGGTCTCGGTTGGTGTCACAAGATGGCAGCTGTTAAAATCCACCAACCTGCCCTGGAGCAGCGTGGTGGATTAAACTCCAAGCACTCTCAACCCGAGGTGAGGACAGGGAGGGGACGTTGGTTTGTTTACAGCTTCAAATTACACTAATTTGCACTTGACACCTATACGCGTCCCTGAGAAAAAGGGTCTTAGACAGACAGACAGACGGACAACCAAGTCATTCTATAAGGGTTCCTTTTTTTTTTCTTTCGAGGCCAGTTTTAAAGTTTGTTAATAAATTTTATTTTGTTTGACTAGTTTCACTCCATATTGTTTGTGCACTTTATAAAGTGGCACATTGTTTACATAATAGTATTTCATATAAGTAGGTATTAATAAATATTATAATTTGCGGTAAAATATTGTAAGTAATTTAGTTTTTGGTTGTGGTTGGTTATATCATACTCACAATCAATTTTACTAAATACCTACGGAACGTATCTGTTAACATTTTCATGCTGTATCTACCTTATTAGGAAAGTCTTTCTTCAATTCGGTGATGCTTCGCAACCAGTACGCTTCACATTTTTCTGATATCAATTCGATATTGAGAAATGAACTTTGCCCCGGGCCGTAGTTTTCGCCTGAAGTCACACCGCGTACTATACGGGGTGAAACGTTTGTCACCAAGTCCTAAAACAAGCATTTTGACTAAAATAGATAAATTAAATTATGTTGAGGTTGTTTGCTCATGTGGACAGTATAAATAAAAGTAATGTGACGATAATAATAATAATACAATACATGATAATACAAGAAACTTTCCACACAGCGTCATCTATTCCCAAAGTAAGCAAGTATTATGCTTGTGTTATGGGTTACTAGACAACTGATATACATATTTAAATATTCTTTATAATATATACATATATAAATATTTTTGCCAAGACACCACACACATATAACAACCAAGACCCGGTACCGGTATCAATATTCATCATATTAACACTGACCCGACCTGGGATTCGAACCCGGAACCTCCAACCCACTAGGCTAAGCGGTCGTCTAATAATATCTATAAAGCGGAAGACTGTAATGGAAACGTCGCCGTTGTCGCGTCGGTGAACAATCGATTTGGCGTTATGAGTTTTTTTAAGGCGCCCATCGATGTATAAAATTAAGGAAGAAACACAGTTCGTCACGCAAAAACGTCAATAAAATATAAGTGCTAAGAGACGCTCGATGGCACTTATGATACTTCGAGCAGTGTCGTTTAACGAAACTATATTAATTTAATTTTAAATATAAACGATGTTTATATTTCAAATTGAGTCTTGTATCTAAGATAATAAGAAAACATATTCCTTCATTCTTTTGTAACAGTTTAACTAATTAGAGACAGGATGATGTATAGTTCGCCTCAAACTTTATAACGGATCGGAATACAACCCTATAAGCGTGCTTGCGCAGGTACAGTCATTTACCCCTCTCTCCACTGCGTCCTGCTACAGCTAAAACTGGTTACTGCGACGCGACTTTGTCGTGCGTGCCTATGTTCACATCCGCCATAAAGTTTGATTGGAACTGTACCTCCTTGTAGGTACACTTTTAGCGCAGCTAATTTATACATCTATGATGGCGTCCGTTTTAATGTCAATTACATTCAACTTACAAGATAGGTATATTTGGATAGATAGAATAGATCAGTTTTTTTTTTCAAAATGGCGCACGTGGAATGTCATGGTTACTGGCGGCATTTTGAAAAAACTCCATATCAACCGTACTACGTGGCCTATTCTTGTTATTTTTTAATAAAAATACAAATAGAATACATCCTTATTACTAGACACTGGCAAATTTATCTAAATCAAGATAGTAGCCAATAAATAAAAGAAAAAGATAGAATAGACAGAATAAATTGTATATAAATATAATAGACTTGATTGGAAAAAAAATCCATAAGGGTTTCGTACTGTTATATTTATAGCTAATCATGCCTAGGTGGCATGAAAATATAGCTCGGTAAAAAATACTAAAATTAGATTGATTTTAATTCCATTCCATTTCACCAGCCCATTAAGCCCCACTGCAGGGGCTTAGGCCTCCCCCCACGGTGACGGCGCTTGGGATGATTTTAATGTTATCCATGTATAAGCGACCCTCCTTTAAATATAAATTTAATGTTAACACAATCTGTGATAATTTCAATTGGAAACTTCTTACATATTGTCATCAAATTTAGAGGCCTGTAACACACAGACGGACATACAGGCTCAGTAATAAGGTCCCATTTTACCCCTTGGATACGGAACCTTAAAAACGTAGGTGTGTTGAAGTGGTTTGTATACGGATACATGAATTATGTAGAGTGACAAAAGAAATCTTTATAACAGAAGAGATGTTTGTGATAGCTGAGAAATACATATTTTGTGTTTAAAAATTGGACGCTAACTTAACTAAGCCACCGGCTAGCAACCTGATTGTCATGTCCCCGATACAACGCTGGCTTCCGTCGTTGCCAAGTTACGGGGACTAGAGAATATGATGGGCACCTTATCAAGTCCAAAGGTCTTTGTGACAGCGAAGCTCCAGCCTTGCTCAAAGGCACGTCTGATCATTGCTGCGCTAGTAGTTGGGGGGGCGCTGGCCAACCCAAACGGGTTCTCGAATTTGATCCCGCATACTTCGACTGATATATCCACGTCGTCCACCGGACAGTGGAATTTTGGTAACTCCGGAGGCGTGTCGAAGGGAATTCCCTGAAAAATATTGTAACGTTATAAATATTATGTGCGTAAACAATTAGTAAATTACAGAATATTTACTAAATTACATTTCCCTGAAACCAATTTTATAACTATTAAATTCACCATTTAAAAAGACAATTGTGCTATGTTGAGACACTGTGAGTTTTAATGTGAATTCCATAAATTTCCCCAAAATAATTACTGAGACGCCGGTTATGTCTTCCATAATCTTAGATGCTATTTTTAACATGTATTAAGTCTTGCAAAGCAATTACTAGCCAAAAAGAGACACATTTGAGAAAGTATTTTGAATGTCTATGAAGCTCGATTTTCAGCTCACTGTGCGCCGCGTATATAAATTATCTCCTTCTAATTTTAGTGAGACGCGAGCCTTAAATCCAGAGTGTGATTCAGTGCGCCGCCCGAGAGGGAAATATTTTTGTTCCCGAGTTAAAGACTAGCTAGTAAAATAATTAATTATAGACTAAAGTGGCATAATAACACTCTTACTCCATTTAACGACATATAGGAGTCGCCAGCTCATATAGAGTTGGCGGACTATAAGCGTTGGTGTGCTGTGCATGATAAACATTATTTGGATTTCACTTTATGCAGTATACTAAAAATAGTTTTAAGTTTCTTGTTTACTCACCTGCAAGTAACAATGTATATACCAAGCTGCGGTTTTACCGTCGTTCACTGACTCCACTGTTGTTTCGGCAACACCCGCTAAGTCCCCACCGATGAAGACTCTGGACTCGCTTGTCGATTGCATAGTGTTGCTGTCCACGTCGGGTAAGCCCCAGCGATTCAATTTCACAGGTGCCATAGCTTCTATCACTGGAATTTTTGTAAAAAAAATTTACTATTTCGTAAAAACATTTCCACAAAAATAAAGCAATCTAAAGCAATTTAACGTTTTCGGGAAGCTCCATCATCTATTCTCGTCGCCACTACCACAATGTCTGAAGACCAAGGTCTTCAACCAATGCGTCCTGCCTACAATGACATACGGTGCCGAAACATGGACTCTCACGACAGAACTGGTCCACAAATTTAAAGTCGCTCAGCGCGCTATGGAGCGGGCTATGCTCGGTATTTCCTTGATGGACAAAATCAGGAATACTGAAATCCGTCGAAAAACTAAAGTTGTCGACATAGCCGAAGTGATTAGCAAGCTGAAGTGGCAATGGGCTGGTCACATTTGCCGTAGAACCGACAACCGATGGGGTAGACGAGTTCTCGAGTGGAGGCCACGTATTGGAATGCAAAGCGTTGGACGCCCCCCGGCCAGGTGAACTGATGACCTAAAGCATCATACTGGGGGTAATTGGATACGGAAAGCGGAGGACCGTGTATGGTGGCGAGCCTTGGGAGAGGCCTATATCCTGCAGTGAAGAGACACGAGTTGATGATGAAACAAAGCAAGTCAGGTTATTTATTATTATTTTTTATGGAAGTATAGTTCCAATCAAACTTTATGGCGGATCGGAATACAACGCTTTATGCGTGCTTGAGCAGGTTCAGTCATATGCCCCTCGCTCCATTACGTCCTGCTACACCCAAAACTGGTTACTGCGACTGCAACGGTTAACTTGTGCCTATGTACACATCCGCCATAAGGTTTGATTGGAACTGTACTATATTAACAGTTCGTAAACCAGTCGAATCAGTGAGAGCGTTGTACGCGTTCAGCCTTGTTCCCCAATGATTCATCAAGGGATCAGTTTCCATTCCACTACTCCACGTTGATTCTTTACATAACTGGACCTCGAGAAAATCTAAATCGGATTCGACTAAGTTCAAAAGCTGAGCTTCTGCGGAGGATGCGATCCGCAAACGTCACAGCCTTCGTGGTTAGTTTTCTAAGATAATACATAAAAATAACTGAAAATCCGATTTTATTCTGAGTGGTTCTCATTAGAACAAACCAATCAGTGGACGGAATTTATTCTCGAAATATAAATAATAGTTGCCACATCGAGATCGAGCTACAACTTGACGGAATAATACCAGTTTATTTTTAATTAGGTACATACGTAAGATGGTTCGAATCCGGGCGTGTACCAATGAGTTTTTCTGACTTAAGTACATAACTATCACTGACTCCGTGCCTCGGAAAGCGCGTTAAGCAGTCGGTCCCGGACGCTGTCAATAGATGGCGTTCGTTACAATCCCCAACCCGCAGTAGAGCAGCGTGGTGGATTTCAGCTCCAAGCCCCCTTCCTCATCCTGTTGGAGGCCTAAGCCCCTGAAGTGGGGTAAAAATGGGCTGATGAAGTGAAGAAGAAGGTAAGTAACATCCACATAGGTCCTCGTAATTTGAAACATAATTATGATAGCGTACCATCCGTTTCATATAGTCCCGAGCCGAAAGCCGATATTATGAAGTTCGCTTTCAACTGAGTGACTTGTTCTTGATCTTCGATCCATTCGCCGTCTTCTAGTTGTTCTGTTCGGCACATTTTCAAACCCGCAATCTAAAATAATGAACGAATCTTCAATTGCCCATCAACTGATAGTTTTTTATAATTTCTCATAATAAACACAATTTGATCTGTTTGAAAGATGTAGTACCTACTAGATACAAATGTATGCAATTTAAGGGTCGGCAAGGGGCGCTCTAGAAGTCAGACTATATTTGCTGAGGTCCATTCTAAAGGTTATTGTAAAACAGATTATGGCAAAACTCACCTTTCCTCCTTTCACAATAACATCCAGTGGCGACATGAAAGGAATAAATTCGCATTTTTCTTCCTTCGCTAGATCAACCTGGAAAATATTTCGTACGCTATGAATAAAGACACACTTTTCACTCTTAAAATATATTTTCAAACTGTTTCTTTTAAAGGACCCTTCAGTAGTTTGACTGCATAATACTATAGGTGTTACATCTATGGCCTTCGAGTTATGGGACCACTCATGGCCTAAAGCGGATCAGTTCCTTGATCATACATTTCAGCATAAGCCTCCATCACATACTAGGTTGGATAATCTAAAAGAGTTTTCTGCACAAAGTTGTTCCAAAGTAGGTAAATCCTCTTTTTCGTTGTTCCCAGATATTACTAAGTATTCAGAAAATAATTTTTAGGGTTTCGTACACCCGAGATGAAAAAACAGAACCCTTATAGGATCACTCTGGTCAACTCTGGTGGTTATCTGTCTGTCCGTCAAAGCCTATTTTCTCTGAATATACTATGTTGTACGTTTATATTTAAATTGCATTATCACGGTAAAAATACTGTTACGAACGGACAGAGTAATGACCGCCATCTAGCGTCCACCAGTAAAACCTCTTTGTAGAAGGGTTTTACAACAAGGACAACACGAAACCCCTACTCAATACTAGATGGCGGTAGGGGAAATAATGTTCTGGAATTATCCAAACTGTTCGATTACGTTCGTGCGAGTGGAGTGATTTCTGGAATGTTCTCGAGTTCGTTGCGACCTATATAAATAGCCGCAGGAAGACGAGCAGTTCCAGTTCAGTTTTGGGCTACTTTCGACGCGACTTCGAAGCGAAACTAGTGATACAAGTGAAACCTACGACTTGGCTACGACCTAGGAGCATCGTTAGTGCTTAGTGTTTGGACTTAGTGCTTTGTGTTGGACCTAGTGTTAGTGAATAAATTCTTCAAGAGAGTCAGCAGGTCTTTCTCTCCAAATTCTTCGAACCCTAACACGTAACAAAACATATTTATTTATTTAGTTACAGTTATAAGTGTGACTCACAATACGACTTAGTAGGGTAAAAGCGCTTGTGCAACCATAGGTACTGCAACATATTTTTTGCATTATTTACAGAAATTATTAGACCATGTTCAGAGGGTAAAATTAAAAACTGTGGTGAAAGCCAACAAAAGAAAATTTGACCAATGAGGGCTACCGGCCGTTTTTCTTTCACTACGCGGCGCCATTTGCAACCAAGATATAGTGAAATCACGTATATGTATTTGTTAAATTCACACGATTGTTAGATTGTGAGCCATTATTTATCATGTAAATGACAAAATTGAAATCTACTTTGAAGCCTTAAATGTGAATAAATAACTTATGTAAAAAGCTTAATTGTATGATTTTGACAGATATATTAGTTGCTAGTGGTACCACCATCGGAAGGTAATTTGATTCATGAATTTCGTAGCCCTGACAAGACAGCGTCGTCATTCTAACTAAATAATGTAACTGGATGTATACAATCTTCATCAGTTGCGTTTACCTATGGCCCTATTGTTATCAACTTTAACTCTATGAACCCTTTCTTAACTGGCGTGCATACATGTAGCAATATAAGCTTACCTCCTCAGGCACAGCTCTGATGTTAGAAAATCCTTTCCTGAATACAACGAAAACTCGTTTAGCGCCGCAACGTAACGACGATGTCGCGCAATCGAAGGCTGTATCACCAGCACCCAACACTATCACGTTCCCATGCAATTCTGGCAATGAAGATTTACAAGCACACATACCTGAAAACATATTTTTGATGTGAAACATAAAGCGCGTTGAGTATGGAGTAAAAACGAGGCGTCTCAGTGACAAAACGCTCATTTCAGACCACGCTCATCTCTCTGTGTGGACATGTAATACATTAACTAAATTGACAATTGTTTTCCCTTTTATTCCCAATGTTCATATCCGACATTCATCCAATAAATAACACATGATTTTGATATAATTTTATACCAGGCGTCCGTTACGACTCACTGTTTTTTCTTTTACGCATCAACTTTTGTCTAATGTTGTGTTTCAATTACACAAGTCTATGTCATAGGTACTCATATATATACCTACTACTGAAAGCTTGTTCGGGTGATGCATATGAAAGTTTTGGCTTTTAACACTTAATGCTCTATCCTATTCTTATCTTCTTACTCTTCCAATTGTGGACAGGTTTCTGATCCGGTTTTTGTGTCCGTTGTTTAAAATGCACTGTGTCTAGGCCTATAATAATAATAAAATCTGGTCTATAATAATAATAAAATCTGGGACATCCCACACAGCGCCATCTAGTCCCAAAGTAAGCAAGTATTATGGGGTACTAGACAACTGTTATACATACTTAAATATTCTTTTTTAAATACATATATAGATACTTTTTACACCCAGACACGGAACAAATAAACATGTTCATGCACACAAATATTTGCCCCGGGCGGGAATCGAACCCGCGACCCTCGGCTAGGGTCTCTAACCACTCGGCTAATCGGTCAGTCAATAATTGATGTCATATAAATTTGCAGCAACTTTGGTTAATAAAATGAGAACTTTGTAAAATATGTTTAAGTAGAAAAATAACACACCCTTTTTGCTACCCTTTGCAACTAAGGGCAAGAAGTCTTTGCTGGTGTAAAATCCCATTTCTTGGGTTAAACCCTGGAAAATCGGAACACTTTTGGGTTCTGGTAGGCCTATACCAAGAAAAACTGCAGCATGGTCTTCTTTTAATAAGCCCTGTAAACAAAATTTAATATTTTGACTCAAATGTATGTTTGTGAATGATATAATTTTTATTTAAATGAATAATTAAGAAAAGACATATTTTTTTATATAAAGCATCAAATGAAAATAACATTATTACTATATTTAAACTTACATCAACAGTGATATCTTGAGTTGATAATTTTCTGCCTGTGACGAACTTCACCCCTAAATTCTTAACTAAGTCAATTTCAAATTGTACCACATCGTAAGGCAATCGGTATTGGGGTATTTCTGATGAACTGGAAAATTAAAAAAATAATAATACAAGTTTTAGGTAAAAAGTAATGTTGTAATGTTGCGAATTTTGTACAAATTTATTATTGGTCCATAAGTAGGCGAGGCTTCATATGTTATTTAAAATTTGTTTTTGGTTTGAAGATCCAGTAGAAGAAATAAGAGCGGTCCGGAGTTCTGGGGAATATCACAGTCGGTTTCTGATATATGCCCCCAGTATACGTAGAGCGAGATAATTTTATTTCGGTTTTCATCTCAATAATAGAGTAACTATTTCTAATGTTATTCTCTTAATGTTCATATTACTAAATGTCTGTTATCTTATAGATTTAATGAAAATCATTTTTGTTTCATTTGAATATTTTACGAAGATAAATAATTTTCATACCTCAAACCACCCAGATATTTTTCTTTTTCGTAAACAGTTAGATTTGTGTAGCCCAATCTAGCTAGGAAGCAGGCGCAGCTTGTGCTGGCCGGTCCGCCACCGATCAGAGCTATTTTTTGATCACCGCCCTTAAGCAGTTTCTTTCTATTGGGATCCAAAGTTTGCGGGATGCCCATCTTCATGAAAATCTGGAAGATATACACGTATAAAAATCAACGGATCTCCTGCTTTCGCACGAACTTCTTACGACATTGGAAATGAATCTAACGGAATAAAGTAAACACACATATTTTGGACAATATTTTTGGAAAAAAAATTTTTCGCAAAAAATAATAATAACACAGCTGTATCTGAATAAGCTTAAAACTTAAAAATATAACATTCTATACGACATTTCGATCGAACAAACCGAATTAGTACGAAATGTAACACCGACGCATATCCGACTTCCAACTAAGGGCACCCTTAACCGCTACTTCCGGTTGTCCGATTCTAACAATTTTAGTCTCAATCGATCTCCCGTTTAATTACCCCGAGCCGTTTTTTTTATTTTTTTCTTATTCGGACCTAGTTCTCGAGATATCGGGCTCACAAAATGAAAATCGGGGAAAAAATTGCGATTTCTTTCGTTTTTTGCCTATAATTTTTTTTTGTTTTTGAACTTTTTCCAAATTGTGTTATGCCATCTCGTAGAGCTCGCCTAGCTGAGTCTTGACACCACGTTCATCCCGATATCTCAAAAACTCTTTGTGCAATCTGCCTGTCTCACAAAACTCCCAAATGACCCCCTATACTTCAACGAACTGAAAGTCATTTCCAATGACAAAATATTACACAAAACTCTGATTAAACACAACGTGACTTAATAAAGATAGAGTAACCCTTACTTACTAAACACTACAGGCAGGGCCGACCCTAGATAATTTTCTATAGTTAGTATTCGATACGATCAGTTTTCCTGAGTTACAGATGGTTTATTGAATAAAAATTCGGAAATTTACTTTATAAGAGAGCACAACTTTGTTACATTTATTTTACGTTCAAAACATAATATTAAGGTCAGTCAATTCGAGTTTTGTTTATTTTGGAACTGATTCCCTTTATTTTTCTTTGTGAGAAGACTATATCACAGATTATAAAACTTTACGTCATATAAAAATATGGTGAATCGTTTCTAACCACAATACTAAACAATATTATTTTGATACTAGCGGCCCGTCCCGGCTTCGCACGGGTAGTATTCGTTTCTCATAAAAATCCCTTTTTTTATCTCAGTCTTGTGTCATTCCCGTTCTTCCTTTCATTTTTTCGTTCCCATCGCAAAAATACTTTATTGTTTCTGTTCTTGGCCCTGGTGTAGCATAGTTTTCTTTTCCATTCTCATCAAGAATAACTTTTTTATCTCAGTCTTAACTCATTCCCGTTCTTCCCTTTCCCGTTTTCGTTCCCGCGACACAAATGCTTTATCGTTTCAATTTCTGTCAGTCGTAACTCATTCCCGTTAATTAAAATTAATTAAATAAAGTACACTTTCACGACGTACATATTTATACAATAATTTAATTGAGAGTAAGTTATCCCCGCCACTATTAAAAAATAGGGGTTGGTGATAGAAAAGTGAAAATTTAGGGTTGTATGTATTTTTGTATGTTGTATCATAAAAAAATAGAAATTAAAAATTTTGTCTAAAAAATAAAAATAAAAATTTAGGGGTGGACTACCCCTAACATTTAGGGGGATGAAAAATAAATGTTGGCCGATTCTCATAGATACCGGATAAGCACAAAAAATTTCATCGAAATCGGTCAAGCCGTTTCGGAGGAGTATGGCAACGAAAACTGTGGCATTCCCCGCCACTATTAAAAAATAGGGGTTGGTGATAGAAAAATGAAAATTTAGGGTTGTATGTATTTTTGTATGTTGTATCATAAAAAAATAGAAATTAAAAATTTTGTCTAAAAAATAAAAAAAAAAATTTAGGGGTGGACTACCCCTAACATTTAGGGGGATGAAAAATAAATGTTGGCCGATTCTCATAGATACCGGATAAGCACAAAAAATTTCATCGAAATCGGTCAAGCCGTTTCGGAGGAGTATGGCAACGAAAACTGTGACACGAGAATTTTATATATTAGATTGTCGTCAATAAAAAATCGCGTTGTAAGCCTCCTTGTAATAATTATCAGATACATCGTTCATAAGTGCGACTTGTCTAATGAAAAGATATACAGTTATTATTAATTTAACTCAAGTTTTATTGTATTCATTACATCAACAGCAAAATGTTGTAACCCTCCAATGTTGATGGCGCCTTCTTCGGTAGCATGAAGGTTGCAGCCGCCGACGCAAAGATCGCTGGTCGGGCAAACCATACCGCAAGTGAGCCCCAAAGGGTTATCTGATAAGATAGCCTTTGCCGCACCATAATAGTTCTGAAATATATTTAACACGACATTATTAAACTAACCATATTTATAATTTGTATTTAGATAAGTATAAATAATTTATCAATGACGAAATAGATATTTAATCCTTGATATATTATTTATAATTTGGATAATATTTTGTAAATTTAATTATTTAATTAATATTCATAGGTTCTAAAATGTTTCAACTTTACTTAAACATTTAACAGAACTCTAAATATTTGGAACAAAAAAATTACTTATAATATTGTTTAAAAACTCTACCTGCAAGTGAAATTCCTGTTTTGGTCTAGGCGTTTCAGAGATTAATTAGCCCAACCAAACTAAACAGTCAAAAATTTTAAAAACGTGTGTTTGAGTTTTGTCTACGTACAAAAAACATATGAGCATAAAAAGCATAGAGTAAATTAATTTAACAGCAGCGTTTATAAAAAGTATTTAGAAACACAGACGCTGAAATTAAATCGAGCGAATCACTTACTAATAGGTTTATATGTAACATTTTAATTAAATTTTTATGAAATACACATAATGGTTCGTCCCAGTGTGCAATCTTTTATGTAACATTCAAGTCATACTTTATATGAGTGTGTTTCATTCACATTCTATCCAATAAAGAACTTTTTTTCTCTTTTCATTTAATTATTTTTACGCAGTTGAGTTCATAATTTTTTTTTATTACTGTATTGTAACATACGTAGACATGCGTCGTGATAGCCCGAACGCAGTGAACCTGTTTCAAAACAAAGCCGTGTGGCCGTGGTTCGGATCCGAGCGTGTACTAATGAGTTTTTCTGACTTGAGTGCATAACTATCACTGACCCCGTGCTTCGGAGAGCACGTTAAGCAATCGGTCCCGGTTGCTGTCAATAGATGACAATCGTTACAATCCGCCAACCCGCATTGGAGCAGCGTGGTCGATTTAGGCTCTAAACCATCTCACCCTGGGGGGAGGCTTAAGCCCCTGCAGTGGGGTATAATGGGCTAATGGAATGGAACATACGTAGACAACTTACAAAGATATACTACCTTATTGGCTATGCTGGTAATGAAACTCTTTACGTCGATCTGTGTGGGACAGGATTTCTGACAAGGCGCGTCGGCACATTTCAAACAGCGCGCCGCCTCCCGCAATGCACCACGCTCCGACAATGTCGTGTGCTTTATATCGTCGAAGTTCTTTACCAAAGTTGGGCAAGTCTACAACAAAAAACCGGTCCAGTGAGTAACATAATGTTATATTACAGGGTTCCGTAATACTGACTAACCAATTGGCTGAGTGGTTAGAGACCCTAACTGCAGAACCAAAGGTCGAGGGGTTCGATTCCCGGCCGGAAGAAATATTTTGTGTGCATCAACTTAAAGGTATATTTGTGCTGTGTCTAAGTGTAAAATATCTAAATATGTAAATGTAAGAAAAAAAAAATACGTATGTATATCAGCTGTCTAGTACCCATAAAACAAACTCTACTTAGTTTGGGACTAGATGGCGCTTTGTGGGATGTCCCAAGTATTATTAAAATTTATCGCCATTCACTGCTAGATGGCATGTAAACGCTTATATCAATTTAATAACTATAAATTAACGATTTTCGGATTTTTTCCTTCATTTGTGCTGCGAGACCTTGCTTTTAGCCAAATTTCATATATCAAGTTCAACGGGAAGTACCTTATAAGTTTTAATTTACTTGCTAGTGTCAGAATTCGCGACATAGATTGATTGTTTTGACACAGAAATATAATTTTTACAGCTGCAACTGGGAACCGTATCTAGATCCGAGAATTTGATATTAATTTCAACTTGATACTTGACAAAAAGGGTCTTGACAGACAGACAGACACACAACAAAATGATCTTATGAGCGTTCCTTTTCTTCCTTTTGAGGTAGAAAACTCTAAAAATAATAATGCAAATATTAGAATACGGATCCATTATAAGTAGATCGGTTAGTATTTTGTGAACCGTGAAAGTATTGGTTTATTAAGCCAGCGATTATTCGCTGTGGTGGATTAGACGAATCGGAACATTTCCCATTTTTCGTACAATATTTTCTTCGTAACTCGTTTCTGGCCTGAAAACAGCTTGCCAGCAGCTAGCCAGTTAGTTTAAAGTCTTATAAGAAAAATAGTCACAGGGCCGTTGTAATTTTGCTTCATCGTTTTAAAATATGACAAAGTGACCTAAATGTGTTTTCCTGAAAATACTTAACAATAGTATTTTGAGTTTTAATTAAATCGAGTCAAAAAAAAAGGAGAGTAAATACACTCACGGTACATTTTCTGTCGGTGTTTCTTTTCCAATGCTGCTTATTCTTCTTCGTTTGTGCAGAAGGAAGTAAGTTGGAGTATGGCTTCACCGTTGGATTTAGTCGAAGCAAGTTCTGTGAAAAAAGACCAAGCATGCTTAGGACGATATAACAGCAGTAAAATCGTATAAAAATCTTCTAAAAAAGAATAACCACCTGTACAGCGTTACATATCAATGAGAATACTTAAAGGAGGATTGAAATGTAATTTTGCATAGCACCTTTTTTCCCGAATTTTATTTTCATAAAAGTTTAATTTCCTTGTCCATTTTTTTCTGTTTGTTTTATTACCCTTAGATTTTCCTGAGCTATTTTCCCTTGCAGCTAATTTTCTGTTCGTATTATTTCCCACTTATTTGTTTTACCAACGTTTTTATATGTATAAGAATAATTAATATGTATATGCAGCAAATATACCCAGGTACCTACTCCAGAAATGTTTAGATGCCGAGTAGTGAGATGACAATTTAGACCGAGGTTTCACAAAATAGATCTGGCATATCAAAAACGTTTGTCGCAGGTGTCAATGTTATTTACCTACATATCTATAATATAGGAAATAAATGTGGTTATAGAGGCTTTGTACAAGTATGTACTTCTCAGACAAACAATAACAATTCTTTACATGATACAATGTCTCAAGACCTTGACAACGTTCTACATTGAAGGCACGATCTGGCTAGATAATATTATGGACAATAACTTTACTGCCCTTTCCGTCGAGCTGACGTCAAGAATAACTCGTATGACGTTCTGTGCGTATGACTGTACTTTGACACAAAGTCGTTGTGGGTTCGATTCCTGCCATAGATAATATCTCTTCCTTTAAAAAAATAAAAAAGCTGGGCAAGTGTGATTTGGATTCGCACCCTTAGTGTTCCGTATTATGTACTATAGATTTAACAATCTGGAGCTAATTCTTTTACAATAGGTACAGTGCCTATAATACCAATGTAGGATTTTTAGTTCAATGAAAACCGTCAAAATTGATGAAGTACTAATTAGAGATATTAGACAACTATCGAATATTGGAGAATTACTTATTTCAGAATTTTATAAGTAGTTTTAATAATTAGACATGTAATTATACTGATATAAAAAGCGCAACTTATTATCAAAGTAAAAAAAAAAAAACTATCGAACATACAATTTACGCTCATTGTTCTTGGTTTTGTTCAAATTTTTCTAAGCAGTATACTTTTGGAAATAAGGATAGCAAATTTTTACGTGTGTTTAGGGTTTCGTAACCGAAGTGTAACAACAGGACCCTATGACCCCAGGCTCATTAGCCAACACCGTCTGTCCGTCTGTCTGTGCCACTTTTAAAGGGCTATATTTCACTTGTGAACCGTAATAAGTAGCACTTTTTTGTGATTTGCAGGGAAATAGACAAATCTGGTCAGTCAGACATATACGGCGCCCTAAATCGCAATACTTTTGAAAATTGAAACCCCGCTCTACATTACTTCTCCACTCCTAAAAATTACAGCTTGATGATACATGCCTTTATAGTTGAATCTTTAGAAATCTGAAAGAACAAGATGTCGAGTTTCATACGTCGAAATGATTGAAAACCGGAGCGACGATAGGATAGACCATTATACGCAGACTCATAGAGTACGAAAGTGATAGAAGTGTACATTATGTTGAGGTAACATTTCAATTATTCCGTTATTCCGTCTAACCTGGTCTAACTACTTGTACACAAGTTGGTGTTGGCATCACCGGTTTGTAGGCGAAACAGCGGACGACGATCGTTCACCGACACCCGCGTGATCCCCTTGACCCGAAACTTGAGTCCAAGTCAAATACACAGTTCTAACTGAGAATGCATACTCTAATTAAACCATACCAGCCAGCCGTACAGTCGTCATCACCATTTCACAGAATATCGAAGTCTGTGTTTTCAAATAATATAATTATGCGAATATCGTTCTACTTAAAGTACCAAGAACTGTACAACAGTAACTGGTACAACTTTAACTTTAGGTCGTAAATTATTCAACCTTTGTCATTAAAATAGCTAGTTTTCTGTTAGCTACAGTTAGCTTTGAAAACGTGTTACTTAGTGCTAGCGTGGTGCTAACAACTAAACAAACTCTAGTTAATGTGGTACGGGTTTACGCGTTTCAGTTCACCACCAGGCGGCGTAAATATAAAGGATGGTTAGGAAATATCTAATATTGAACATGTTTGTACTGACCTTAGTACGATTGGCAAAACTAAAAAGTACGAAAACTTATTCCACGCCCAACAAAAAATAACATGACAATGACAGCAGACAACAATATCTTTTGAGCTTTTGACAGCTGACCTCGTTGCGGGTGGCGCCGTCTGGTGGCCCTTAAAACGGTAGTCCCATGGGTTCTGTGTAATCTAGACGTGTGAAATTAATCTACTGTTTATGGTAACAACCAAACAGAGTATTAATTTACATTACTTTTATTTTTTATATATTTTATATAACATACGTAATTTTATATGCTTATTAATAATGAAAATTAACATGTAACGTGTGCAGTTAGATACAGTAAAACGTGTCCAATGTAGAGTTCGCCTTACATCAGATTACGTTTTTTATTGCGTCAAAGATATACCTATAAGAAATAATATTATTTGTTATTATATCATTATGATAAGGATTACAACAAATCGACAAGCCGTAAAAATAATTAAGATTAAAATGTTATAAAACTTTACGTATGTCAGTTCGTGGGCTAATAATGTCTGACCGTTTTCGACCGAAGTTACCTTTCATATTTTTATTGTTATAGAATGTAAAATAATTGTGTTTTAAATCGACTAACATCTCAAGAAATACATTTACACTGCCAATACCATAGTAACAGTATGATATTTCCATATGACCTAGCTTTTGGAAATACTCTTAGGTCAAGCTCCGCAATTTTTTAACAAATTCATTGGTATGAATGAACGCATGTGCATCCTTCACCCTAGCGTCTTTCTATTTGTGACATAATTGACTTTCGACTTAAGTATAATTATAAATAAATTAAACACTATAGTTATCTCTTACATTAATAAATCGATATGATTATATAACTGTATTGATGTCTAAACGCAGAAAATATTGTTGATAAATCAGCCAATTAAATATTCCTAGCCCCAAAATTCACATTTACTTTTTGTATATTATAATGATTCAACATAGAGTATGTGAAATCTGAGACATGGAACTCGAGGACTGAGCGAAAGTGGTGGGATAAAACGCGTTTGTACCTACACACTTTTGAAAACTCAAAACTTTATCTACGAAGATCATGCGCACCTTAAGTTCTTTGTGTCGAACTGCATATAATCACACCGCTATGTTTAGTGGCAGAGCAAATATGAAGGAAAATAGGTAATGTAGAGCGGGATTTTACAAAATCGATGTATTTAACTATAATTAATAGATTTACGGATGTATAAAACACGGGTCAAGTGCGTGCGGCGTCATTCTAAGGTAGAGTTCCGTAGCCATGCCACGAACATAAACGTTCATATACCAGAGTCATGACTTTATTACAATTTACGCAAGATGGATTATCCATTAATTTGAATGGCTATTACCTGTTCGTAAACTATTTGATCATAATAGTGATAATTTGAATAGTTCGTACTATTTACTATTATTATAGATTTTATCAGATTTTTCAGAACAATGGTTTAAGACTTAAAGTGACGGAGACGCAACTCACACAAGTGGATCAATTTAAGATGCCGATGATTTTGTTAACGGTTACTAAACCCTACACGGGACCCCTCATAGTCTCTCATTGTTCGTCCATCCATCTATCCCGTTTACCTATTATATTTTACAGGTTCGTGTCTATCCTATATATTTTAAAATTCTATTATTGTTTAACTTGTAATATTATCTAACGCGTAAAATATAATTAATAAACATATTACATTAAAAAAATTACGTTTAGTGGATGTGCGTGCAATTTTATATTATATAGACGATCCCAGTTCATCTGAATGTGTATAAAACGTGCGTTAATATTCAAGTTGTTAATCAAAGAATTTAGTACTTAATGCGAATCGTAAGAATCTTGCAAACAAAGTTACACTATTTCTGTTTTTTATGATTAACAATTTAAAATAATGAATTTAGTAGCACGTTATCTGTTCGATGTGAATAGAAAATGATTTCAAGAGGCGCGCCACTACGAACATCAGAGAGCAAGGAATAGTTAAAATTTCTAAAATGTTAGATCATCAACTTATCTTGGCCGAACTTTAAATGTTTTGGTCTATTTCATTTGCCCGTTCGTCCAGTAGCCAGATGATTAAAAATGTATTATTCGTTCGGTTATCGGATCAATAGTCCCTTCGAATAAAAAATATGAATTAAAAAACTCAATTTAATTCACGTATTACTGATTAGTTATAGAGCAATCAAATGCTTGATAGCGCTTTCCAATTTAGCTTGCTGAAAAGTTACAAAATATTTAGTCACGCTTATGGGGAGGGGTGTGAGAACCTCATGCAGTGAATATTTTTTTAAGGAAATGAAAAAAAATTATTAAGCTTATTAGTGGCTCGTTGCTCCGCTCCGCTTCGCTTCTCACATCACATCACAAGCAAACCATAACCTACCCTATTTTTTTGAAATAATGGACCATCAACCTACTTTAGCCATATTTCAAATTGATCATTTTCAGGAACATAATTTTCATCAGGCAACAATGGAAAGCCGACCCAAATGCTTTATCCAATTTATAAAGCAATATGCATAACGCCCAAACAATGTAGGAAATACGTTTAGAAATGTTTAAAGACCATTTCGGGCATTAGAAATAATGACCTATTAAGTCACTCTATCTACAATATAATACATACTATATAAATATGCGCTCGCTTTAAATTCAAGACCTTCAAAACATTACCAATATAGTCAATTATATAACGTCTTAAATAAAACGTAAAACAATATATTTACGATTAAAATAATATTTATCAGCAAACATACTGACCTCGATATCCGGCAATTCTTTACTCAGCAAAACTGGCGCCATTTTGCCAAACGATAAAGAACTTTAATGTTTGAAACACTAAGAAGTATTTTAATTTACGTTCACAGGTATATATTCGATTCGACCCAGTGGACTGCGCACTGAGTGACGCACACCAACGACTGAACAATTACTGACTGCTGGCAAACAAGACAAGAGAATCGAATGGCCTTATCTCGTTAGGGTCACCACGCGTCTCAAAATGTACTATTATTAAGAGAAATTAGTACTTCATTACGCTAATGACGCGTTTACGCTGAATTAGTACCTAATATAATTAATTATGTTTTATTTCTTCAACTCCAACTAATCATCGACGGAAAATGATTCTACACAAACGATTTTTAATAGCTAAAGTATGACACCCGTAATATGATCGCGGAAATGCCTCCCATCTCTCTATAGTTCGCGGTTTCGCTTCTAATTCTGTGAGCTATATCGGTCACTGTAGTTCTTCTGTGGCGAATTCTGAAGTTCCACCACTGCTTAACCCATAGGACGCGTATGGTACAGCATATATACCAGTGAAGTTTTTACGCGAATATGACCCAGGCGTGTGCGGTACATACGTTGTGCCAGCGCTTCCATGTGGTGGGGGTATATTTTGGAGACGTTTATAAGGATCTTTTTATGAAAAATACTAGCGGCCCGTCCCGGCTTCACACGGGTAGTATTCGTTTCTCATGAGAATCACTTTTATTTATCTCAGTCTTATCTCATTCCCGTTCATCCTTTCCCGTTTTCGTCCCCATCGCAAAAATACTATATTGTTTCCGTTCTTGGCCTTGGTGTCGTTTCGTTTTCATTTCCACTCTCGTCAAGACTAACTTTTTATCTCAGTCTTAACTCATTCCCGTTAATCCCTTCCCAGTTTTCGTTCCCGCGACACAAATGCTTTATCGCCTCAATTTCTGTCAGTCGCAACTCATTCCCGTTCTTCCCCTTCTCGTTAATTAAAATTAATTAAATGAATTACACTTTCGCGCCGTACATATTTATATAATATAGGGGACCCGATAGACTTCGTTCTGTCAAAAAGATTTGGAATGTGGCAGTTTTTTATTCCTACCTATTTCATAGTTTGTTCAAAAAATTCTCCTGAACAGAACCGTCACCCTGATGATAGGGCGGGGTGTGAGGTTCAGCTCGGGTGACCAAAGTATCTTCGCTTCCACGAACTTTGGCCACCCTTCTGTGACCCACTAAAAAACCCCGACTGAGATGTCTGCTAGAGGGCTTCAAACTAAGAGACGAACTTAGGGTTCAAACCTGATTGGAAAATAATCTAAAGGGACAGTGGGTACCTAAAGGTGAAAATATTTCAAAATTGTGTGCCTCAATGACATAACATAGAGATAGACGGGTTATTAAACACGCATACTGTTTTGATAGATATGATTGAATTTGAACTTTGTGCAGCGATAATAAAGTGCAAATTGACTCTTTGATGTTAGGAACACACCTATTGCTTTGACAACAGTAAGTGCTTGTAATTTAATATGAACTTTATTGAATAGCAACAAAGTTCAAACTCTACTGACTCTACATTTTAGTAAGAAAACGTTTGTATGGGAAAAAGAAAAGGGCTGTTTTTAGGGTTATCCCGGAAATTATTTGAATTTTTCTCGCCGTAAAAACCATACTTGGACTTCAACAAACACTTAAAAAAAAAGAATTGGTAAAATATGTCCAGGCGTTGTTAAGTTATGCGCTTACCAACACATTTTGCGATTCATTTTTATATTATAGATTATTTAGAACAGTTAACCGCTAAGTGTCTACGAAAATATCACCATATTCAAAAAAAAAACTGAGGATGGGCGTGCTAGACTTCGACAGAACGGAAGCTCTAACGTACGGGGCAATTTTTATTTACGATAAATACTGTAATACGTGTCTGACAGGTTAAGCAAGTATAATATAACGACTACATATTATCATCATCGTCATCAGCCTATTTTACCCTACTGCAGGGGCTTAGACCTCCCCCCAGGGTGATGAGGGGGTTTGGAGCTTAAATCCACCACGCTACTCCACTGCGAGTTGGGGATTGTAACGACCGCCATCTATTGACAGCGTGCGGGACCGACTGCTTAAAGTGCTCTCCGAGGCACGGAGTCAGTGATAATTAATGTACTTAAGTCAGAAAAACTCATTGGTACACGCCCGGATTCGAACCATGGCCCTATGGCCTTATAAATTTGAGACAGGTTCGTTGCGCTCTGGGCTATCACGACAAGGTATATTATTATATACGCTTAAAATCATAAGGACATAATTATGACATCGCCGACAAAATATGATAAATAATGTGTAGGAATGCATTTATTTCATTTCCATATCGGAAGTGACAATTGGTGTAAAGGACAAATCGCAACTTTAAAAGACAATCCAAAAATAGTTTATTTTCTGATCATAAATTTTTCGTTTATATATGAAACAATGATAAATATCAATTGAAACCTTTGGGAGCTCTTTGGTCCAGAAAAGTCAAAATTCCTGCCAATCGCCTATTACCGACAAAGTCACATGTATTTAGGTTGATACTTCGAGCACCTTTTGTGTTGTATCAGCTCTCCGTTTTGACCGGTCCACTGTTGACGATAGACTATCCCTTAAATCTCAGCACACGGTCTTGGGACTCTCATAACCAATGGCAGCCCGGTATCTAAAAAAGATGGGTCTTTAAAAGAATTAAATCTTTTAATAGCTGTATTTTACTTTATCGTCGACGTAAAACAGTAAAATTTTGTATGTCATATTTAAGCGTCGTGGGTGGGTTGCCCATAGACTGCATAGAAAAATCATCGTAGACCCGGATGTCCATTAATTTAGAGTACAGTAATTTAATTATTTCACAAAGATAACCTATTTAATTTAGTATTTTTTATTCGGTTTTATTACTGTTGTTCGTCGAAGTTTTGAAAAATATATTCAATTCAACTTTTTTATTTAATACTTGCATACTTGTGTCCAACCGTAAATTTTTTATAGCCAGATGATGATAATGAAAACGCCGTTTTGAATAAATACATCTACTGTAGCGCTCCCTGGTGGCCTACAATCATAAAACATGTTTAAAAACCTGCTCAAAAGTAATATCTAACAAAAATCCGCATCGAAATAGGTTCAATAACTGTTATAGAAAATTGTAATAAACTATCGCTTACCACAAACACATACCCACCGTCTCCGTCCCGTGTCGTGTGTAAAAAACAAAAAATACGATCGGTCGTTCGTCCTTGATTTGTAAGTGCCGCTATATGTAGTCAACACCTACTCTAAAAAGTCAAATAAAAATTATTTTGATTTGAAATGATATAAAGAGTTGCAGGCCTAGGCAGAGACAAACCAAAACGACAAAACGTATTTCTTCTAAAAATCTTTATTTTCACATAAAGACACCACCAAAAATATTTTATTGGTTGTTCTATTAATTATTGGTTTGTCTCCGCCTGCAATACTATAAACCATTCAAGTCATATTTACATGATAGGTACTACATTAGGTATAACATCTGCTTAAGTAGGTATTGAATAAAAAAACATTGAAAGAGCATTCTGCGTTGTTCAAACCAAATTCTATGAATACAACCTGTTTTTTCTCTTTTCAGTTAATTTTTTGAATTAATTTAGTTTATTTCAAACTTTTTAGTTTTATTAATTGGCACGCATTTACTTTAGTTTTGGTCATAGCCCAACAAGGATACCTATAACATGACTATGTTTGTGCGTTAAACACACTTTTTAGTTTATCTAAAAAAGGTAGCATAAAAGGGTTATTTTATATATATACTATATTGGAATGAGCTATTGAATAGCTTTATTTTGATAACCATATTCTTGTAATACAAAAAAAAAAATTTCATTCGCAGACATTATATTGAAATATAGTACCTTTCACACAGATTTATAGCAATATCATAACGTCTAGGCCTCAAACTAAGCAACAGCTTATGTCCTGGGTGCCAAGCGAAGACACCACATACATATAACAACCAAGACCCGGTACAGATATCAATATTCATCATATAAATACTGACCCGACCTGGGATTCGAACCCGGGACCCCCAGCTTCGTAAGCAGGGTCGCTACCCACAAGACCAAGCGGTCGTCAGGGTTGACATAATAATATAATTTTTCATTTAAGTTTATGTCATTCGTGCATGTAATAGATATTGGAAACGGGAACCGTCCGACGATATAAATTCACATCAACCATCCGATTACTATGCCGATTACAAGTTGTCAGGAACGCAAACTTACAGAGCGTGGCAAAGAAATATCTAGGATACATATATAGGTACACTCGAAAAACATTACTCTTCACAGTCGAGTAATATATTCGTAATGGTCATACGTATTCGGCTGGTTGTACCGTAATATTTTTTAAGAAATACTTCTTAATCTTTCGGTTGCATTATTTTTAGCAACGCCCGGTAGCAAAGCAAGTTCGGTTTATTTTACCTGTGCTAAAGATGAAATGATGACCACGACCACGCTATCAAGGGGTGTTTGAGAGCATAAAAGAAAAGAAATAGTTATGCGCTTTCCACATCGCTATTAATAATACGGGTTCCAGACATTAAAATGGGGTAAGTTCTGCTTTTACAAGCAGATATAAATAATAATAATAATAATAATATTTATTTATTAGAAAAAAGCAATATACAAAAATTTTTGGTCTCTGATTTCTAAACTAGGCAGGGCCTGTATTTTAGAAACCAGTGTCCTCCCAAGTATACAATTTCAGCAATCTTGCAATTTATCAATAAAAACATAAAAAACACGATATTCATTTCTATTGATACAATACATATTAAGAAAAAAAAAATGGGCATGCTTTATAATAAAAGATAAAATTAAATTTAAAAGACAAAAGGTAGGTAGATAAAAAAAAATACAAAATGACAATCGTATGCACTGGTGAATGAAAGTGTTGTTGGGTATGTTTGAAATGTTGTGTATATGCTAGTAGTAATTGTGAAGTGTGGATGACGGTATGCAAGAGTGAGGTTTGTAAATATTTTATTTATATTTAGTTGTGCAAATTGATACAATGTGGAGATACGAAATAGATATTTTTTATGTTATATTGAATTAAAGAATTAACGTCATTTAAATAATTTGGAAACCCATACAATAACAGTTGTAATATTAATAATCAAACAACAAATAATGCTTCCACACCATCATAATCGAATTTTTCTAACCACTGAATTATTATGTTCTTAATATGGAAATTGCTTAGTCGTTTTACTTCATATATTTTATTTATTTTATTATATAAGCGGGGGGCCACGTACGTATAGTGACGTTTAGCAACGGCACTACGTGAGAAAGGTACAGGACAACGATCTAGTCTTCTGCCTGATTCCGGCAGCAGTGGAACAGTGACTCGATGGTACCGTCTGATACATTGATAAATAAATAACTTCCGTACTGACAGTACTTTTGCTTCTTCATAGACGGATACTGTAGGATGTCTGAATAAAAATAATAATGAAATAAAACGAACATTTGAACAGTTAATATAAATATATTTTGAATTATTCAGAGGCTTTACAATATTTGGAAGAATTACTCCACGATTGTACACGAAGTTACATACAACGCGCGGCGCGTCCCGGCCGCTTTTAGTTCCCACAAAAACAAGGGTGGACAAAAATACGGAAAGGCGTTCATTAAACTAAACAGTTTTTAAAATGTATTTTAATTAATTAAACATGTAAATACTATTATCCAGCTTGCCAATTAAGTTCCAAGTAAATCATTCTATGCACCGAGCTAAAAACCTATGATAATAGAGCAAGCATTAAGAAGCCACATTTAAGAGTGCAACATTTACACGTGTTGTTGCGTTCTTGAAATAATTTTCTTTTAACAAGTTATGCTTGCGGTACGCTTTATAGTTAAGTGGACGGGGCGAGGACTGATCCCCACTCTATGGGGCGATGACTCATCCCCACTCTCTAAGTTCATTAGTACCACAAAAATATTTGTTAGTCGCTATTATGGTGCAAAACAGAAAATTTCTTGAATGTCCAAATATTCAAACAGAACGAAAGCGACATTTATTTTCTCAGCAACTTCTTAATAACACGACTATAACTCGTCAAGCGGACCAGGTCAGCTAAAAATACCTCGCCGAGCTAAACAGCGACGTAATAATGGACATAATAGTTTTTAAATTTCAAATTAACATTTTTTCTTTCATTACAAATCTCCATTGCCAAAAAATTCTATAATAACAAAAAGTTTTGTACCGGTAGGTATATATGGTAAGTGAACAATTCGAACCTCGGAGACAGTACTCGGTGGTTGGTTCCTATATCGTTTCCATATCGAAATCGTTACAAATGATAAATTGACCAGCTTAGTGCAGATCAAACTCAAACCGAGCCAGATCGTCTGGGGTCCATAAAACAATAAATAAGCACTGTGCGTAAGACTTCGTACAATTTCGGTCCGTTCCATACATTTGCAGAGCACTGTCCCCGACTTAATACAATTGAAACTGTTGGAAAATCCACTAGAGTTTCTTTGCAAATAGGCAGTTAACTAAGCAGTTAAGTTTCGACGACTGCACTTGCTCCATTGACGTGCAAGTACACAAAACAGCATATGCGACATACGCGCAGATATATTAGTCTGTGATAGTTTGTTTCTATTGTATTCGAATAGCGTATTAAACAAACCAAAAAATTGATATATTAATAAATCACGACCGAATGTGCTATCAAGTTTTTGCTAAAGCAATCTTACTTGTTTTGTGCTTACGCCGCTGCTGGTTCTTCACTAGTCACAATTTGCATTTCGCTTTCTATGATTTGTCATACCAATCACATCCGCGCCCACCTGTGCCGCACACGATCATCGGTGTAAGGGAAAAGCGCTTACGAGATAATCAACGCAAATTACCTCGATTATACGTGAAGCTATTGAACACATCTTTGTTTTTTAATTCAACGCGCTGTAGTCTATGCGTGACCTAAGATTTTGAAAATGAAACAAAAATTCACATTAAAATCACCGATTTGACGTTTCGCACAAAAACAAATATATAATTTTTTCCATGGCATATACAAAACATTTGATACCTAACAAGGAAAATTTTATTAAGAAAAGTATTTGTTAATAACATATATGTCGCACACTGCACACACGATGATGATATTACCGCTCGAACGTAATTATTATGTAAGTGCATGTAAAGAGATGACGTCTTTGATATTGCATAGGTGAGTTTTATACCACTTCCCTATTAATGCGGTCAAGACGTAATTATAAATTGTACTCCACGATGAATAACATTTTTTACCGTTTAATTTGGACAGTATCGAAAAATTACAATAGAAACCCAAGTAGCAATAAATTTAAGCCCCTTTATAATAAACAATGTAGTTATTACCATTTTAATATAAAATGCATTACTAAAATTAGTGGGGAATTCGATTTCTTAATAAATTCACTTTATTTACAGACAGTTTTCTTCTTAATATTTGCATCTGAACAATACATTAAAATCTTAAATGCTAATGTATCCATTATTTCTTATTATTAGCATTGAGTTTAGATATATATATATTTTTAAATGGTCTAGAAACAGATTGTAAGCTAACAATAAAAAATGTTTACCCACTAGATTTAATTAACTTACTTTTACTATATTATTACCTTATGTTAAACATTCATATCTTAGAGGAGTGGATTTAGACAGTAATTAACTAAAATAAACAAGGGCTGCCGGACCATTTTTTCTGCTACTAAGCAGCGCCATTTGCAAACTCAGATATACGTATCTGTCAAATTCATACGATTGGTAATGTTTATTTCTGGTTTATTGCCATTTTAAAATGGAAAAGTGGATATTGTTAGATATAAACATTATGAATAAAAAGCACATGAGCATTAAAGTAGTAATTTTTTTTTTGTTCATTATTTATATGACAAGCATAAAAAATATTACAATATTGAGGATTGTCATTTTTCATGTAAATGACAAAATATTTAGAAAAACCCTTTAATATTTATGTTTGAAATACGAATAAATAACCTTAAAAAGTATATTTGTATAATTTTGGCAGATACCTAAATTGCTAGGGGCGCCACCATCGGAAGCAAATTTTTCAGCCTTCAATTAAAATTTTATTTTACATTATCGTAATCTAATGATCTTATGATAAAATAGAATTAAATTTTAATTAGTTAATACAAATCAGTTTATTACAGAAAGCCAACATTAATTACTATAATTTGCACAGTTAATGCAAATTATTTATGCATTTAAAAAAATTTATAAATTCGTCAATTAAAGCCTAAACCCATTATCACATTTTTTTAATTAAAAATGTGTGATGCGATCAAGTTGATATGAAAGAACGATTTTAAAATTAGTTCATCCCAACTTGACCGGTTTTTTTTTTATAACGTAAGAAATAGTTGTGCGGTGTTTTTCAGTACCCATTTACAAAATATTTTGTGATATTACATTTGGTAGAACTTTACTGCATTTCTTTTAAACGAATAAGAAAAAAAGGACTGTACAGAAAATCTTCATTTTGTTTTTAAATAAATAATAATTTATTTTGATGTTTCCTATAAATAATTCAGTATATTTAACACTTTTATTAATGGACCTGCATTAAAGTCACTGCTTGACCTTTATCACAAAAAAGTCAGTTCAAAATCATTGTTTCAATCAAAAACCTTAAAACAATTTCTATGGCTTAAATTGATACTAAATTTAACTCTTAAGGCAGCTGGTAGCTTGTACGTAAATATGCATTATGTGGTTACATTAAAAAAGGACCTCTGGCTGCAACATGTGCACTCAATAACAAATATTACTTTGCTGTTGTTTAGAAAATTTTAAATACTAAGAGAAATCAGGGTACAGTATAATATACTCATCTTGTATTACTAAAACTCTCAAGGCAGCCGGTAGCCTGTATGTATATAAATATGCATTACGTGGTTACATTAAAAAAGGACCTCCGGCTGCAACATGTGCACTCAATAACAAATATTACTTTGCTCTTGTTTAGAAAATTTAAAATAATAAGAGAAATCAGGGTACAGTATATGCTCATCTTGTATTACTAAAAAAAAGCCTCTGGGCGTGATAGCATTAGAGATATAGGCCCATGAAATGCAACAAAGTACCACCCAAAAGTTACAATCCGAAACCTTTAAAATTTCGATATGTATATAGTAATAATATATATAACGACAATCACGCGGGCGCATTTGACTATAATGACATGAAATGCGTCAAAATAAAAATAATATATTTTGAATATATCCTTATTAACGAGAATGTTAATAAGGATATATTCAAAATATATTTAACATTATACAAATTACGTGTATATTTAAATACTTACTAAGAATATAATAAAAATATTTTTAAAATGAAATGAAAAAGGCCATCGATTAAATTTAACAAACAATGTAGGTAATAATTCTTTTTGACTCATAAAAATACTGCATGTAATTTATTACTACTTGAAAATACAACAAATTAGTGGAAAATATTAATAAACACCAAAAAATGCTTATTTATTATAATAATAGACGTTGACATATTATATGTTTCATTAGGAATGTGTTATTTTATACAGCGATTACAACATACGGATATAAACAAATATATGATCTAGAAATACATTAATAATGACAATTATACAATCGATATAATAATGAATATCATTACGCATAATAAATGGAAATTAACATATTTTCTTCTAAACAGAACTTGTACGTACCAGTACGAAAATCCGCACGTAAAAAAAAAAATATTATAAAGTAACAATACTCTCAAAAATTATGTATAATCACAAAAACTTTATTAACCCTTGTGTATTTTTTATTCGCGTTGGAGTAGCGCCAGCTCATAAATTAATTGTGGTCGTTATTTAAATTCGTAATGAGAGAATGATACAAAAACATGTTTTTACTGATTTTTTTTTTTCAAAAATAACACTAATTGGATGTATATAAAACCCTCTATTTAGTCAGAAGAAATAGAAATGTAGAAATTTGAAAATAATCGATTAATTATCGTGATTAGATTGAGAGGTTTTCGAGATGACATTTAAAAAATAAAGGATTTTCGATAGCTTTGATAGATAGCGCTGATTGAATATCAACTGTCAAAATCAGCTATTAATATATTAATTACAATTTTTATATTCTTCACATCCCTACTGTCAATTCACTTCGCATCGTTTTCTTGTCTCCAATTGGTTTACAAAGCGTTTATACTTAGTACATGTATGTACATTGAGATACTGCATCGTGACCACATAAATGTGAGCAAAAAAAATATACGCCACTTGATGCTTTTGACTTATTCACTGTGAAAAAAAAATTGTTTGATGTACATATCAAAATTTGTACTGGAAAAGCAAATACAGGTTTTAAAAATACATGTTAGATATGTATAATTTAACAAATTATTTACAAAAAACTATGATAATAACGTATAGTCTGTATAATCTCTAAGCCCGTCATTTCTCTTAGGTTTTCGATCGTTTAAAATATGAATCCATCTTGACGAATCTGAGACGGTGTTACAAGTGGGATGAAACAAAATATATAAAGCTAATTCGTTCCCCGTGTGATTGATATTCACAGCAAACTTCAATATAACGCCATCTGTTATCAATATTAGAGAGCCAATTTTTGTCTTAACTGTCATTCTGAAAAGAACTGATTGGATTTCAATATTAGCTTACATTTCATGGTCGCTTAACCCTTTCAGAACTCTCCAATACAATTGTGCGGTCTATAAAGTTGAAAGTTTTGGCTAAATTATTATGCATAAGTGGATGGGACCGACCTGGCACGTTTGTGCACGAAACAGCCGTTCCGCAAAAAAAAAAATTCTTGCGTCGTTCAGTTAGTTTGCAAGTCTCGACCTGTCGCGAGTGACGCTGTTTCTCTTCTCCGCCTTTGGCAATTGTAAGTACATTATTTTCAATTTATTCGTTATTTTACTGTGTGTGATACTGATAAAACATAAATACAATAAATTATCTATCATATGAAGCCATTTTTAGTCATTGAATAGCGATTTAGAAAGAAGTATACTTGTAATGAATTTTATCAACACAATTGTTTTAAGCCGGGCTGTAAGGTATTGGTATCTGTAATTATTTTTTCTTTTTGTCAGCTGTTTTTCAAGATTTCAAGCAACGCAGCGTGGCTTGGCTGACGAGGAGATTGGAAACCTTCTTTGCGGGTCTGGTGATGAAGGTGACGATGAGGAAAACGACTCTGACGTAGAAATTCCTGGTCAAGAGGATGCAACTTCTTCAGATGATTCAGCGACGGAATCTTCTTCGGACAGCGAAGGTAACGTGCCTCTCAGCAGCCTTAGGTGGCACAAGAAGAAATTTGGAAGCAAAGTTCTACCAGTGGAACCACAGTCAGAGATAAACCCTGTCAAGTCTCCTGCTCAATACTTTGAGCAGTATTTTACCCAGCAATTGTTCGAACAGTTTTCCTTGGCAACCAATCAATATTTCATGACTACTACTGGAAAACCCATGAAGCCTGTCTGTACTCCAGAAGAAATTAAAAAGTTTTTTGGGGTCCACGGTCTGATGGGTTGCTTTAAATTTCCAAGGATTAAGATGTTTTGGAACCAACGCTACAAATTTGATCCCATAGCAAGCTCCATGTCCAGAGACAGATTTTTCTTGCTGAGGGTGAATCTTCATATAATAGATATTCATGCTGTTAATGAAGCACAGGAACAGGCTAAAAACAGGTTGTGGAGAGTCCAGCCTGTCCTTGATGCGGTACGGAATTGTTGCCTTCAGCTGCCCAGGGCACCAGCAAATTATTCTGTAGATGAACAGATGATTCCTTTTGGAGGACGTTGTGCGGGCCTGAGAATGGTGGTAAAAAATAAACCACGCCCTGAGGGTCTGAAAAACTATGTGATTGCCTCTTCTACAGGCACTGTTCTAGATTTTTAAGTCTACCAAGGCAAAACCACAAATCTACCAGACGCCGAGAAATTCGGACATGGGCCTACAGGATTGGCTAGCACTATTCCAAGTGGCAGCTTCCTGTATTTTGATAGGTATTTTACCTCGGTCCCGTTAATGCAAGAGCTTCTCAACAGAAACCTGGAGGGTACAGGCACACTAATGATTAACCGTTTTAACACAAAAAAAACACAAAAAATATGAATTCAAAAGCGACAAGACGATGAAGAGAGGAGATGTAGAAGAAATAGTCAACGCCGATGAAAATATTTGCATCGTAAAGTGGAAGAATAAGAAATCTATGCTGATGGCCTCTACGGCGCATGGTGCTGATCCAGTTGCTAATGTGTCCAAATGGGAGAAAAAGACGAAGAAGTACATAGAGGTTTCCTGCCCCGCTGTAGTAAGAAACTATAATTCATTGATGGAGGGAGTGGACACGTGTGATCAAATGGAAGCCTACCAAACGTGGATCAAAACAAGGAAGTGGACACTGAAAGTTATTCTCCACTTCTTTGATTTAGCAATCGTGAACGCTTGGATGGAGTACAGAAGCGACTGCAAAGCCATGAAAATGCGTCAAAAAGACATCGCAGACTTGTTGAAATTTCGTCTTAGTATTAGCGATCATATGCTGTCTGGTTTACCAAGAGCTGCACATGAGAAGGGACAAATGGAGTTCGCTGAAATGCCCTGTACTTCAAAATACCGGCTAAAACCATTACCATCCCTGGATGTCCAGAAGGATTGCTTCAACCATTGGCCAGTATTTGACACATTGAACCAGCCTCGAGTTTGTCGTGAAACGAATTGCAACAGCAGATCGCGGTGCCGATGCGTTAAATGCGACGTATACTTGTGCCTTACCAAGGACAGGAACTGTTTTTATACTTTCCATACTGAAAATTAAGATAATTGATCTCTTTTAGTGATTTTGAGACTGATTAATAGTAATTTTTAGACTGATTAAGAATAAGTGTTTATTCTTTGTGCTTTTGATGACTAAAGCATTTAATAAATGTTGATTTTTAATATTATTTACATGTTTCTATTTGTTTGTACTTAAACTTGTTAGGCCCGACGAGAAGCAATTGTTCGAATGCACATTTGTAGTTTAGTAACATTAGGCCCCGTAAAATACAATTGTGTTTCATCACAATTGTGTTTACAAACACTTAGGCCCGGATTGATACAATTGGACACAGTAAAATTTTCCAAGATGGCGTCGGAAAATCCGGAAAATTATTTTAGATTCGTAATCTACGACCTCAAATTACCCAAAATCCAACATCAGAATCACAAATTTCTTTGTAGTTTCGTCGTCGGTCTGAAAGGGTTAATTTTGACACAAAGCAAGGAGTTAACTTATGAACAACTATTTTTTTACATTTCTCAACATATTTTTTGAAATGAGAAAAACATGAGTTTGATGATACAACTTTTATACCTAACTTGAAACAATATAAGGAAATAAAATCTTTACACGATCTTTATACATAACATACGATTTACGGATCGCGTCTATATTCTTTGTGTTAAAGAATAATATTTCTTAATTTAACATGTTCTGCATTTATGTACAAAATCGCAAGAATTATTCAATAGAAATTAACGCAGAGAATTCGACATATTTTTTGCGTGAACAAAATTTAACATTATACATAGTTCTGTTTAGAAAAAAAATGTAGGTTAATAATATGTTTTCACAAAATTTCGTAACGGAGGAAAGGGAAGCACCCACATACAACAGCGCACCTCACTCACACATCCACGTTATGCACGCAATGTTAACACCTATATTTGTTTTTTATTATTATTATACATTTATTGCAGTCCGTCCATTAGCACAGCCCTCCTGCATAATTTTGCGCTCCTGGTTGGGACGACTCTGACTACGATTATCTATTAAGAGAAAAATATTTTGTTAGACAAAAAAAAAATTTTAAGTCACACCTATATGCCTACATGATTCTTAAGCCTTCCATTCACGGTAGGATTAAGTCGGATTTGCGCTTGATATATTAATTAAAGACTTTAGATTAGTGCCGTTTCTACATCTCTTGCGCGATTTGCAATTTAGGGTCATTATTATTTATATATAATTATATAATGACAGGTCATTGTTATTTAAAACCCTAAATTGCATCCAACCTTTTTATCAAATGCAATTGAATATGTGTAGTTTCTCGTTAACAGACTCACTGCATGACGCTGAATTTCGCTGCAAGCGTGTCATCAATGTATGCTCTTTCGTGTGACACAATCGTTAGGAACATAGAGCGAGATACACTCCTAAAAAACTTGCCAAGTGCGAGTCGAACTCGCACACGAAGGGTTCCGTACCACAGTACAATATATATATAAAAACACGTTTATTGTATGGGGATTTTTTTTTTTTAACTGTACTTATTTTTAAGATTTGTTGTTATAGCGGCCATAGTAGTACATACTTCACAAAAATTTCAAGTGTAAGTAATGATCTCACAACCGACAATCACCAAAAACATCGAAAAAAACATGGAGTCCTCCTTTAATTTTTAATTTTATACTATTTTTATTTGTTCTCATAGTGACTATAGTAATATTCTGTAAAAATTTCGAATGTCTATCTATTATGGTAAGCCCTGTGACAGACGTACGGACGGTCGAACAGACAGTGGAGTCTCAGTAATAGGTTTCCCGTTGGTACCCTTTGGTTGTGGAACGGAAACGGAACCAATAACGCAACAGCAACAGAATAATTATTATAAAGAGCGGCCGTGTGACGATATGAAGCGAAACCGGCGTCGCCAAACCAACGATTACGGATTTGAACTCTTTTCAAAATTGTGAAAGGAGTATTCAGAGTAGTATCCTAAAGGGTTTTTAAATCCACACGGAATAATTTGTATTAGACTATATGTATATATATTAGAAGATTTTAATATGATTTTGACAAGTTTCCGAGACCAATGATTTTGAAATGTAAGTCATTTCTTCAAAAGTAAGTCTAGGATCATGATCCCGGCAAACGACGCTCATTTAAAATTTAACATCTAATAGTTGAGTGATTCTATGAATACCATAAAGAAATTGATAGCAGCGTTTGGTTTTAATAGAGTCATAAATGTCACTACACAGTATCGAAAATGTCAACCGCAAGTTTGCGGGGGTGAAGACCGGCGCGTGGGGACAAACTTGTCATTTTACACGAGCTAGCTGGAGTACGAGTGGTTAGAAGGTAAACGCAGATGAGGGCTTCCAGTCAATTCATACTTTTATGATAAATACGATTGTGTATGAGTTTGAATGGTTTGGAAAGCCTTAAGTTCAGTAAAAACTAATAATATATAACAAAACTAATCAAGACACAAACACCTAAAACTGCTATTTTGTGTTTTTTTTTGCATTTTGTATTTTTATTTTTATTATGTCGTATGTTCCCAAGTCGCCCGCTCGTCTCCATAATAATGAAAAAGAGCGACCACGTTGCTTGAGAAATGAAGTCTAGACATGTTCAGCATTTCATTTAATTTACCCACTTCGCATCTCATCTCATAATATTGCAAATATCTCAAGAATGAAGCATATTTAGGTATAGCTTCTTGATAAGGTTTCTTATATATTATTTACTAGGTTCACTATAGGAAGAACTTCGGTAGTTCTTAAAAAATCTATTTCATGTAAACAACTTTTATAAACTTAGACGACTAAATTTAGTAATAAGTTACTAAAACTTTTTTTATGAAATATTAGTGTATTGTATTATCTTTTTAAGACCGTGTATAACTCAAATTAAAAAAAAAACCTCAACTGTCAGAGCTCTTCCTATAGTGAACCTGGTTTGAAATCGGTGTATTGATAGGGAAATAGCTGAAAGGGTCCTGGCTGCTGCCCCTGATATCCCCAGTTGGATAATACTCCATGTCTGGGCAAAGTTCCGTCGTTAATTTTGTCTCTGTATTGACTATTTTTTGTGCTGAATTTTGTGCTTGCGTTATAATGATAGCCACTAACTGTTTTCTTAAATCCTTTTTTGTGACCCAGGAGGAATGCGAATGTATATAGTTTGGATGTTAAATATATGCATACCTGATTTATGGATAAAGAACATAGGTTTAGTAACAACCATTTAAATTTATTTCATTTTTCTGAATTCCATTGTATGTATATATAAAAAATTATAAAACTTTTAGAGGGATAAATTAATTTTTTTTATATAATACACGGTGTATTATTCAATCCCATAGCACATACCTGTATATATAAAGCCCAATTTACAGAATGACACATTTCCGCTTCGGCTTGATCACCTGAACTGGGCAGAGGACAGCACGAATCGCTTCGTCGAAGACAGTCTTGAGGCCCTTCTGGGTTAACGCGGAGCACTCGAGGTATTTCACTGCGCTAATCTCTTTAGACATGGACAGGCCCTGAAATAGAACAAACGATAAAAAGTTGTCCTATCGAGTAACAGTGGACTGGTTGGGATTTTTTTAAACTATTTTTCCTAGCGAGGCACACTGTGACTGTTGAATGTGGGACTCGTTGGGAACAAACGCAATAAAGAGAAACTCCTACACCGTAAATTGACCGCAAAGAAGCATTATACATGGTAGAGCAATATCACACCTTACTTCCCTTTTTCAACAAGTACACAAGCTGCCGAAATATCTACGAACCAGGGGCATCAAATAATTTTTTGGGGAACGTGAGATGTCCTAATAGCCCCCCCCCCCCCCCCCCCCCAAAATCAGCGATGAATAAAAAGATGGACCAACAAAGACCTTTTTTATGTCTTTATACATTACAGTAGAGGATAATGAACAATTTTTGTTAAATGAAGGTCTATTTACAATCGCCATATTCGATCGAAATTATTTCTACTTCAAATAGTAGTTTTTTTTTTGGAATTATTATTAAGGCCCAGTTTTCGCTTGAATTAGAGGGAGAGATGTTACGCGGCGATACACGAAGGAAGAATAGAGTCACATGATCTTCAAGTCCAAAATCCTCCAATTCTTCCAATCAGTTCTAAAATTATACTTACAAAACTAGAGATTAAAAGAAACCTCTGTGCGAAGTTTCAAAAAATCCGTTGGAAAATAACGAAAACCTCGTTTACTCCATTTGTCCTATTTGTTCCAATCAGCTATAAAATGGTAGTTACTAAACTAGAGATCAAATGGACCTCTGTACCAAGTTTAGTTTCAAAAAAAAATCCGTGGGAAAATAACAAAACCCTTGTTTGCTCCATTTGCCCTGTTTGTTCCAATCAGCTCTAAAATGGTTTGCAAAACTAGAAGGCTGATGGTATCTCTGTGCTGAATTTCGAGAAAATCCATAAGAAAATTTGGAAACCCTTGCAAATGGAGCATAGATACAGAAACAACGATTTGCTCCATTTGCTTCAATCAGCTCCAAAATGGTGCGTCCTAAACCAGATGTTAAGAGGCTAAATAGAGGTTAATATGGTTAATACTGACATATCTAAGGTTACTTACATATATTTACAAGAAAATTATGGGTATTAATGTCATAAAAATTGATAAACAAAATTAAAATTATAAACCTTCATAAAAATGCAAGAACCACTACGGCATACTTAGAAATAGATTTGTTCGTCTGTGCCTTGGAAATCGTATGCACCAATAACGTTAAATGTTAATTTGTGAAAATATTTTTAATTCTATGATAAAATTAAGGCAAAAATAAGTTCTATTGGAAAAGTGAAATTTAACTCTTTGGTATGGACGTCACTATGTTCAAAACAACAAAATAAAAACTTAGTTAAAACGACAACGCATACTTCGTTACATTGGTTGTTTACTTCACTTTCACCAAATAATTTGCGTGCTATTCAAAGTTTTACCTGCGGATACGTGATGGGTGCGAGCTTTTTATCCTTAAGCTTTTCGATCGTGTCCTTGTCTTCGCGAAGATCAAGTTTCGTGCCAACCAGGATGATGGGCGTCGATGGGCAATGGTGCCGAACTTCAGGGTACCACTGAAATACATGGATAAACAAAGATTAATAAATCGATAATAATAGTAGTTTTTCGCAAAAAGAAACCCTTATAAAATCACTCAGTTGTCTGTCTGTCTGTACGTCTGTTTGTCTGTCTGTCACAGGCATGTATCTCAGATAATGTCTGACATAGAAACTTGAATTTGGATAACAGTTATACATCATGGTGACACTCACATATTTCGATATCTATCACATAAAAATAAACAAAGAGAAAATGCAGATGGTTCAAAATGTCCAGTCACACAATTTTTTAATTTTATTATGCCTCTTTTTTCATCTTCAAAAATGTTGAAAAAAACCTCTGTGCAAAGTTTCGTAAAGAAAATAACGAACCCTCACCCTCCATTTACTCTAATCAGCTCAAAAATGGCACTTGTAACACTAGAGGTTAAATGGAAGCTTTTGTCAAGTTTCAAAAAAATACTCTGGAAAACAATGACACGAGAGCGCGAACGAACGGATGGACGGACAAACTACTATATTGACTGACCAAATGGCCGAGTGGTAAAAAACCCTAACAAATATTTATGTGCATGAACATGTCTATTTGTTCCGTGTCTGATATATTATTAAAAAAAGGATATTTAAGTATGTATACTAGTTGTCTAGTACTCCATAATACAAGCATAATACTTGCTTACTTTGGGACTAGATGGCGCTGTGTGGGATGTCGCGGGTATTATTATATTATTCTTATATCAATATCAAAAAGTACCATAACGGTACTAAATACTATGTGAAACGTTTCACACACGGTCATCTAGTACCAAACTAAGCAGAACCTATAATTTGGATACCAGACAACTGATATACATACTTAAATATTTTGATAATAGATATATGTACATATATTTACACCCAGACACAAAATAGTCGTGTTCATGCACACAAATATTGGTCCCTGACGAGGATCGAACCCACGACTTCTGGACAGCAGTCGGCCTCACCGACCACTAGACCATTAGCACTTAGATTGAATTTTAATTAACTCTTGACCCCATTCCGTATGGGTTTGATTCCATTCCCATCGTTATTATCATTCTATTTACCATAATGATTAGTTTGTGTAGTAATAGGACGTTGGTTAAATAAAGACCGAGCTATTTACGAATTTAACCAAACAATTTCAGCAATTTTTAAAGTGAGAGAAGTGCGGCATTCACAAAGTTATTGAATAGAGAAAACCAAGTCTTTGGATTTGGACGCGAGTAGAAAGTCCTTTAATCTTAAAGAGAGAAATATATCTGATGAGATCTTTTTCGAATAAGATAGAATGGATAACTAATAGAAACATGAATAACATTCGACTTTACTTAATTTACGCAAACGGGCCACTCGTCACTGACAAGTGGTCGGTTAGTCGCGTCAACTATCATCGTCATGTCACTGATGAAAGGTGACCGTCACCAGCCACACGTGTGCTTCACATCCTTAGAAAATGTATAAGATTGTAGGCTACAACTTGTCGCTGACCACTTGCGGCTGTGGCGGATCGCCCTTTTGCGGGATGCCCGAGGGTAAATAAAGATTATTGATTTACCTTAGCACGAACGTTTTCGAAGGACGCAGGGTTGACGAGCGAAAAGCAGATGAGGAAGACGTCAGTCTGAGGGTAGCTGAGGGGTCGCAGTCGGTCGTAGTCTTCCTGACCGGCCGTATCCCATAGACCTAAATTGATCGGCTTGCCATCCACCATTACATTCGCCGAGTAGTTGTCGAATCTGATGAAAAATAATAATAATTAACTCGTGTAAAGAATGTACATAGGTATTAAAATTACCTTCTGCCCGTGGCTTCGTCTGCGTAGTGTACCATTAATTGTCTTACCGTTAATTTCCATTACCTCTTTGCTGTTAAAAATAGTTACATAATCTTAAATATCTACTCTATATACTGAACTATGATTCAACTATTTAAACAAGAAAGTTTCATCAAAATGGGTTATGTGGTAAAATTATATTAATTAATTAATTAATAATAATTAATTAATTCCCCAGGGATTAATTAATAATAATTAATTAATTGAATTAAACAAACAAAAAGAGAATAATATGTTCCAAGTTCCGGATGAGGGTTTTTATTAATTGTCATCACAATACTTAATTTCTTGTAACTATCGCATATTCCTTAGAACCGTAAAATGTCAGTTGATATTTAAAAAATTATATCGTTGAAATGACATAATCATATACAAAAAGAATGGTTATGAAAACGAGGAATCAAGTTCATTTACCAAATATACCTAAATGACTTAATAAAAGGTACTTAAACAAGTCCTCCAAATGACCCGTTAATAGACCTTCAATTTTTTCCCCCTTAAAGTAGCGTTTAATTTTAAGCACGTGACACCGACGACGAGCGAGCCTATTTGTAACGAGTGACGAATTCGGATGAAACGAAATAGATAGGTAAGCAGGTTGAGATTAGCCTTATCCTGGGAAACAGCTTGAGTTTATGTATGTATGTATGTATGTGTGTATGTATGTATGTATGTGTGTATGTATGTATGTGTATGTATGTATGTACGTATGTATGTATGTATGTGTATGTATGTATGTATGTATGTGTGTATGTATGTGTGTATGTATGTATGCATGTATGTATGTATGCGTGTGTGTGTATGTATGTATGTATGTGTGTATGTATGTATGTGTGAAAATTCTCTTATACCCTTTTCCAGATACAGAATACACAGACCGTGTAAAAGTACTTAAGAAGACAGAAAGTTTGTTTTTATCATTGATAGTTTTTTCTATCTAGGTTTTTATAAAATATGTACGAGTAATACTCACACTGTGGGTATGTATTCCCCAGGGAAGGCGTTCGTCGTGTAACTGATGAGTAGACATGTCTTACCGACGGCTCTGTGAACAAACCAAACATTTATTATAATTTGAACTATTATTTTAAATAATGTGACAAAGCTGACAATATGCTACAAACCCCATCTTAAAATCAAAATAAAAGTAAAACCAACAAAATTTAAAAGAAAATGATTGTAACTAGATTGAACAATACATTTTTTACAGGTTTCCGAACAGGTTTTGCGCTTTTGGCATGTCTCTTTTAAATTGAATTATTAAATAAATAATTCATAGGCTTTCAGTTTTTTTATGGACTTTTCCGAATAAAGTTTAGGTCAGAGTTACAAACTTGTTCCTTTAACTCTAATCGTGTTAAATTACAATCTTCGTCCCTACATTCATTCATTATTCAAAATTTTTAGACTTTCACGGTAATAAACAAAACTTAATTGACGTAAACAGAAAAATTTGTTCCATTTCCGCCATTTATTAGTTTTTATATGCTTTCAGAACGTGCGACATTACATAAAACTTTAAATGAAAATGTAACTATGTTTTTAAAATTTCTAACTTTATGTTTGATGTTGTTTTAACAGATCAAACGATGTTTCTAAACAGATTAAGTCTTGAAAATACATATAAGTCAACAATTCTTGTTCAGTCAGTAATTGTTGTTGTGTGAAGTTTTTTTTTTTCAAATAAAAATATTGCTGCATAATGAAATTAGAAGTACCAAATCATAGGGTTTTAAATTCAAACCACATTTTTTTCCACTGAGTGAGCAAAATTGACTTTTTATCTCTGCTTTTAAAGTACAAAGCTAGTGAGGTGAAAAATAATATAAGTACGTATTAAAATTAAAAATATAATGGAAATTCAGAGAATCGAAACACCATAACAATTTAACTGGCAATTTTCCTTTGTTGAATGAATCACAGAGTAAAAAATCATGAATCACGTAGGTACATTGTGTATGGTAACTTTAGAATGTAAATAAACGGTCTTATTTCACTACACTAGGGCACAGAGATCAACGCTTGAACACGTAGCTAAGCTCCGCAAAGAATACTTGTTTATCATCACGCCGTAACATACTATGAGGTTATCATGGGCTACTGAGAAAACTTAATATTTTTAAATTTGACTAATTATCCGAATATATAATTTATTTATATACATAATTTCTAACTTTAGACTAAAATCTATTAGATACACAAAAATGGTCACTACAAAGAGAGTGTGCTGGGCATAAATTTGAATGATAAGCCGTATAGTAAGCTCTCACTGGATAGCTATTTAAAAATAAAAACGACCTTTCAATTTTGAATCACTGCTCTGAGAAATCTGAAGTCATTACAAAAATTATCACGGTTATCTATAGGGCAAACTAGTTCACAAGTTATATTATTCGTAGCTTGTTTTTGCATTTAAGACAGTTCGTCTCAAATTTTATTCTTGACAATCAGCTAATGCCAGCGAAATTGAACTACAATACGGTTTTCTAATATTTAACACGAACACGACACAAACAGAATTTAATGAAATTGAATAATGCTTTGAAAATATTCGAAAAACGAATACTAAGCACTTGAATAAGAGTTCACTCAACTAAAATCAGCACAGTAGAATTCTATACGCCTCCCTTCCTACCAACTTGTATCGTATGAAAGCATCTTGCGCCGTCAGCCTGAGCTTTATAATAGGGTCGACAGTCAAATTATATATATAAAACAAATTTAATATTCAAAGCAAGGGAATTTATACTATCTAACAACAATATAATTAAATAATTTCTACACAAAAAAATAAAAATATTTAAGATCATAACGAACAGAATACTATTGCTTGCTATAACAGAATACCAAATGCGAAAATAAGTCTTCAAATTGATAAAACTGTTATAGAGAACAATTTATTTTCATATACTTTATAGAAAGGCGTTAAAACGTTACAATCTTCGAATATATTATTATACCCGCTTGATAAGCCAATTGTCAGATAGATTGGCAGTAGTCAAATAATTTATTTAGCTGTACACTGTCAGAAAACGAAATAAAGTGTAAACAACTTGCCGTGCGTTTTACAGGAGTTCACACTAGTCCCGAGGTAGCATTTGCATATGCATTTGATAGAATTGTAAGTTTTAAAAGGAAATTCTATGTATAGTGTAATTAATTAAATTTATTTAACGCTTTTGTGACAGCCCTGTGATAAGGTCGTTGAAATTAACGTGTCTTTTAATCTCCGTCCGGTGGCACTTAGGTCAAATTAAAAACTACTTCAGATATACTTGTATTACCTATCTAGCTCTCATGAACAATTTTCTCTGCGTTTTGTCAATTAGTTATTTAAATTCTGTACTAATTATTTATTATGATTAATGTCAAAGGGCCGATTTTATAAAGTGTAGGTATATTATCTAGAATATTTAATATGTGATTTTTTTGGTTTGTAAAAAAGTGCTTGTTTGAAACTAAAGAAAGGGTGTCGCGAGAGCGTCAATGTCAACACGCGCTTCTATGAAAAAGGGTATTAACTAAATATTACCACTAAAATTACATCATGTATATTTCTTCCTAATTTTGTTTTGTATTTTCAATCACTTAACTTCAATATTTACCATATATTTACTAAGTTTATTAGCAAAACTTAGGTATTGCTTTTTTTATCAGAGCGACAATAAAAAGTATTTTCATAGAAAATATAAGATTCTCATAAACTATAACGAATTGACAAATTAAATGTAGAAAAAAATAATCCAACTAATTATCAATTAACACATCAATTAACTGCATTTCTTTAAACTGAATCACATAATTTTATTCAGATTTTTAATTAAGGTGTCCCTAAGGACATAATCTTGCATTGATTAATGCATGGAAAACCAAGTAATATAAACAAGGTTAAATTATTCATAAAACATTCTCATGGAAAACAAAAGTCGCACCAGTTCAAGTTCAACACCGGTTGCGTATCAACAACTTTCATTCAATCGATCGGATGACCCCTGCCTGAGTCACATTTCTCAGAAAATATGAGTCAGAGGTTTATGATTACATTTTTAGAGCTCTTTGTCGATGACAAAAACACCATTGGATAATATGTGTATTTCCATTCAACCTTCCTGCTCTTAAATCTATTATAATTTTCTGATCTCCTGATATGGATTCGCTAAACTTGGTTGTGGATGACACTCACTAAACGCATGGCAAGTTCTTTCTTCGTTTAGTTCGGTTCTTTGTATTTTATAGTACAATAAATTTACTAATACCTAATTAATTAATTTCGACTTTGTGTGTAAACATCTTATATTGAATAAAAAATTTCTGATTTGATTTGAATGTTTCAACATTTACTCTTATAAAATTTGCACGTCACTTTGACGTTGACAATTCGTTTATTTCTTTTCTAAACATGACCTTCATTTCGTTCTCAGAAATTACCCACACTGACGTTTCACTGACTTTCACTATTGATTCGATTGTTTCACTAACAGCTGTATTTTAGGTGGTTCAAAGTAGTTCAAACGATCTGGCGCTTGATCGATGTATATGCTAGGATGGTCCTAGTTTCACATTATCACTTTGAGATACAAACTGATGGATGTACTGATTTGAGATGGCTCACCTGGAAGAGCTTGAACTGATTATGTTCACCTCAGAGCATAATTTTTCAACTCCTAACTAAACAGAACTTCTAAAATTGTTAATATTAATTCCTTGAAACAGTGAAACCGAACTACATTATCAATATTCCAGTTAAATATTGTAGCAGTACTCCACACGATCCTTATGTATTCCTTACAATATTTTAAATATTCATCATCATCATCATCATCATCATCAGCCCATTTTTAGCCCACTGCAGGGGCTTAGGCCTCCCCCAGGGTGAGGGGGGGCTTGGAGCTTAAGTCCACCACGCTGCTCCACTGCGGGTTGGGAACTGTAACGACCGCCATCTATTGACAGCGTCCGGGACCGACTGCTTAACGTGCCCTCCGAAGCACGGTGTCAGTGATATTGTGTATGTGTTGTGATTTTAAATATTACTAAAAATAAATGTTATGGTTTGATCTATAAATGTTCTGTCGAAACCAACATGAACGGGCGGTATTTTTCATTGTGTTACATCATTTTACGAACAACAACAAATAAAACGCCCAATAAAATCATATCAAGAAATATGAACAGGCGGCCGATACTGCGTAGCACATAGTTCGCACAGCGGGAGAGCGACATTCGAAAGCTAAATATAACTGGACCATACAGGACGACGTGCATTTTACTTATAATAATTGTTGGTATTGTTATGGAAGACGTGCCAACTGAGTAATGATCCCTTCTTTATGGTCGGTATAGAGTTGTCAGTTGTGATTCCATAAGATGAAAAACTATATCACCAGGGCCATAATGCGTCCACGAAAACATACCCAGTTGGGAAAATATTGTTGGATTTGAGGACGAGGTCAAATTGAATAGTCTCCGAGATCTCCTGATCTTACCCTGACTTATTTTTATGAGGATACATTAAAATAAAGTTTATTTGACAAAACTTGATAGTAGGTATCGACGAATTTAAAGAAAGCATTACGCAGGAAATCAGGCAAATATCAGCAATGTGAGATGAGTTTTATCTTGGACTAAGCTGTTGTCAGGATGTACTAAGGGCAGACACTGGACCTCTTTTGAATTAAAAAAATATTTTCGTACTAAATACCTACTATACTAGTTATTATTACTTTAAAATATATTCGCTTTCAAAATTAATGTGCCAAATTTGTCTTTATAAGACAATTTAAAAGAAGATTACTTTATCTAATTGGAAAAAATTGGTCTCCATCTCCATCACCCGTAAATACAAACGTTTTTAATTCGGCCAATTGCAACCTAGGTATCTGTCGATCAATTCATAAAATTTTCCGTTTTGGTAATATTTGTTGCGATTTCTTGTAATTTTTTTTTATTTTACAGTATTTATAGAAAAATGGATATATATATATGTTTTTTTATCTTTATTTGTTGCCTTTACCAGTATGGCATGTGTGGTCATGTCGGCTCAAAATGGATATGCATTATGAATTATTACGTGAGCAATTTAAAGAAGTTAGTGATTTTTTTTAAATTTTTTTATCGACTAGCGGAAACGAACAAAACAACACTGAGCCATCGCTATTTCTCATGTAAACGACAAAATAGTAAGAAAAACATTTGAAATTTGCTTGCAATTCGCATAAATAACCTAAAGTCTATTTGTACAATTTTCACAGATAACAACGTTGCTAGTGACGCTTAGCTAATTTGCTTCATAAAATCTTGTGACTCGTATGACTAAATATAGGTTTCAGTAAATTCATATAAATATTCTGTTTGGCAGCCATTGTTTGGTCCAAACGCGCTTCCTTCTATTTTCTTCTGTTGATAATTCCAGCAACGCATAGAACTACATTAGCTTTTTTTGTAGGAACTGATGGCATTTTAGTAAAGCTACTGCGGGTACGCAACTCAGCGTAATTAGTAGACGACTAAAGGTAGAGCTCGATATTTGTGTGGGATGCGGCGGATTGATCCGAAGTCGTATCGCGGTCGGTCCCACCTCGATAAATGAGCTTTAAGCATTAGTATGCGTTCTTTGTAGCGAAACGTAAAAGGATGTAACGTAACGTATCTATTGAGGAACATTGCTCCCTGCTTTGTAATACTTACGACCATTCAACATAATGACGGAATGGTATTCTCTCGTTTGTCGAGCCCGCAGCTTTTGGGTCTGTAGTTAGGGTTTCTAACCACTTGGCCATAATATGGCAAGCTTCGATGAAGCTAATTTCCAAATGACACTGTCTATGCGGTTAGTTAACTTAAAAAATATATATTTAATCAACCTCTTTTTTGAGCTTTTAATCATTTCGTTTGTAACCTTATATCTTCTTTTTTTTTTAATTAAATAGGTGTTAATAACATGAAGTGACTTTGTAAAAATCTGAATTTTTGGTGAAAGTAAAGCACTATAAAATTATGAAAAAATTCTAAATCACTCATAATATTACTCACAGACTCATATTAGCTCTGCACTTGTCTTATCTATGGATAAAAACCCGTGCGCCCGATTTTTGCCTTTGTCATACCCTTAAAACATGTGGGTGTCCACGCATAGAATATCAATACAGGAAGCCGTGTAGATTAACAACTGCATTAGTTCATTGACAATCTAGTTGCGCGAGCGCCGGTAGCATTGAACCTTTTTGCACCACGCCTCGTACCGAGGTCGTCGGCCCAATGACACTCACGGCCACTTGTTATCCTGCACCGAGACTTCGTTTATTTATCGAAGGAACGCTTGTATGAGTGAAAATATCGAAAGGGCTATCTTTCAAATCTAGTAAGCTCAATAAAAAATTCTAGTTAATGTCACAATTTGTTTGTTACACGATTGTTTTCATTTTGTATACTTTTGTTTCTAACTACACCGCCCAAAAAGTATTAAAATGTTTGTTTGGCGATTTATTGTAATCTTGGAACATAAGTAATGACTTTCGTGAGATGAAGAATGTATCTAACGACATCCAAACAATCCAAAATTCAAACTTCATGCTTATCACACACAGACAAGTCAACCTTTAGACCAGGGAGTAGCAATCGCCAAGGCTATGTAGTGACACTACATAACTACGTCACTAGTGAGCCGTCAGTTGGAAGCACGTTGGAAGCCATTAAATTGTCAATTTTGAACGAGCCAATGAAAACTAGCCGACCTCTCCCCGCACCCCGCCACTTTTTGGCGATTTCGTTTTCGTACTGACGTTTATTAAAGCGTGATCTAAAGGTTGACTTGTCTGTGTTATCACATTACAAAGGTAACGTTACATTTTATTGTGCATCTCTTCAGTCAAAACGTGAGATGTTGAAAGATGATGTCAAGAGTCAAGATACATTCCCATATAAAATGTACCATGATAAAGATGTTTGAAATTTTTTTTATGGAGGCTGGCATAGCCCCGGTTTTGGTTTTTTTTTTCAAAGTCGCCTCGCACAATGAAACTTATATAGGTATTTAGATTGGAGACATACAGACAAACAAGAATTAGAATATTCCAAAATGGCTCCAAATAATTTTTAAAACTTCATGGTAGAAAACCTCTGCGCAGCATTCCATTAGTGTGTAAATACTGAGTGATTTCATAAATAGACCGTCATTTAAGTCCAATTTTCTTCATAACGTAACACTTAAGGACACTATGTCATATAACATTTTTTGTTCGTCTACCTCTAGTCCAAATATATGAGTTTAATTGTGTGGCGCGATCATGAAGAGAGAAAAAATAGCAGATCGACACTATGCTAAAAATTGTTAAGCCCCTTTAGTTACATGTTGTTAAAACTGCATTTTTTATTACCAATCACGTGTAAAATAACATTTTCTCTGGTGAAGAAATTTCGTTTTTCCTTATAACTCATTTGGTTGAAGTAATTATTTTTATCTGGGTAACAGGCTGCCGTGCTGCTGCTTGGGCCACGGAAAAGATCAAGTTTTCGAGAACGGAGCGTGACTAGAGTAGAGAATTAGAGATAGCATCCGTACCTACTATGTAAGCGTGGTTCGTGTCGCCTTAAACTTTATGGTGAACCGGAATACAACGCTATAAGCGTGCTTGCGCAGGTACAGTCGTATACCCCTCGCTTCACTGCGTCCCGCTACACCTAAAACTGGTTACTGCGACGCGACTTGTTCCTATGTTCACATCCGCCATAAAATTTGATTGGAACTGTACCAAGCACGAAATGGGCACAGTTCGTCTCGTAGGTCGTGAGTAAAACGTATCCGACATGAACTCCCAGGCTCATCAAACGGACCTCTAGCATCTCCCTCAAGATTCCCTCATCTGTGGCGTGGTGGCTATAAGAATTCAATTAAAATTATACTTTTGGTATATTGGTATATTTTTCTGCGTTATGTGTTCTACATTGCGGTTATTATACGAAATACATTTTAATTCGCATGCAATGTACTCGTAAATCTACCTTCGCACAATTAATACCTAAATAGACGCATAATTCTTAAAAAGTATTTACGGAAGCGAGAGTTGCGCATGCCTAATGTGGGACAAATGGCAATTTTGCTTGGTATACTTCAAGCTTTTAATATCAAGTAGGTAATAAGATAGCACCACAGACAAGTCAACCTTATAGACGACGCTTTGACAGGGAGTAGCATTCGCCAAGGCTAAGTAGTGACACTACATAACTACGTCTCTTCTGAGCGGTCAGTTGTGAGCACGTCAGAAGCCATTAAATTGTCAATTTTGAACGAGCCAATGAAAACTAGCCGACTTCTCCCCGCACCCCGCCACTTTTTGGCGATTTCGTTTTTATACTGACGTTTATTAAAGCGTGGTCTATAGGTTGACTGGTCTGTGGATCGCACGCACAAATTAGGGACGTCAATTCGTGATGTGATATATATATATAGTATGGCATATTGCAGACCTATGTAACCAGAACGTTATTTCACTAAAGGTCCATTATTATTCAATAGTTTCCAAGATGCGATGCAAGCATGTGTTCGTGTATGCGTCACGCTACGACTACGCATTACTCATGCTCGCCGGCTGAATGAATCTAGCCTCTGCCCTATAAAAATGCTTCGCGTTCATGGTTCAATGACGCATTAGACATGTGTTTTGTTGTTTCTAATGTTTCCTTTATCGTAAACAGAAAGTTCTAACCAAGGAAAGGAAAAAATTATCCAGATCCAAGTAATCATTTTAAAGAATATTTGCGTGTTTTTGATATAAATCGTATGATAATATATTGTGATATGATAATATATCATGATAAGATACGACACTATAATCATCCATAAAATAACAATTACTAGAATGTACATGAATATTATGTCTCATTGATTTTAAAAAAAATTAACCTTTAACAATAAACGCAACCTTACAGATTTTTTTCTTGGAACGGGTTAGTTTTTTGTTTTCAATTTTCATTAAAAAATATGGATGTATATTGTTTTGTACGATTTATATCTTTCTTCAGTGAATTTCATATTTGAAAGAATTGACGTTTAAAGGTTTCTACTTTACCTTTACAACAGAATCAAAAATACATCCACTTTTTCTGCAGTAGGTTATGATACTATTCTATATTAGCAACGGAAAGGTCGGGATTTTGACTTGTGCAAATATTTACGTTTTACCGCACTCCCGACGAATGGCTTCAATGCCTCCGCTTTCATAACAAAAATATATTACTGTTATTGGACCTTGTACCTACTTATAGGTTTTTTTTTTAGAATTCAACTATCAAGGTAAATCAACATATCTTTCGTTTCTATGCAGGTATTTCGTAATTTACCTATTAATCCAATCAATTACGGGTTAACTGAATTGAAATAAAATATTTATTTTCTAAACAAACCTACATTATTATTTTTTACGATATGAACCAACTTTTTTTTTAAATTATTCATTTCCAGACAAATGAATAATTTAAAAAAAAAGTTGGTATATATCCTAATCATTAAAAAAAATATTTTAAAGTAATACTTGTTGGTCAGACTGTATAATTTTTATTATTATAATGAATAGCAAAACAAAGTGTTGTACATTAATAGCGTATATGCAATATATCGACATTTCTGGCATGTATGCCAACATTATGCACTATTAATTATGACAATACTGTAGTTATAAAAAGTATACAAAACCCCTTAGCTCACCAACAACGGCTTGCACAGAACTATGTGGGAAACATTTCCCAGCAGTCGAATTAAAGGTTAATAATATCCCTATAAGTTAATGTAAATATGTACCAGCTCAAGATAATAAACAAACTTGACTTTTCCGATAGACACTATTGTTTCCGTAAAAGGTACGATATTATATTTCTGTTTAACAGAAATAAAACGGACTTCAAATGTTACTCAAAGTAAAGTCATTGCGTTAATATTTTGTTCTATTTCTGTAACAAAAATTTGTTACAGTATAAAAAAAAATTTACCACTGTTTTATTTATTCTTACCTACATTAGAAAGTACGCATTTAATGTGTGTGGCTTGGCACTGAACTATTTTTATGAAGACGGTTTCATTTGTATTAAAAAGTTTTTTCCACGTCTTTAGCTTTTTTTTTTGTTTTTTATAGTTCATATGTGCGTTTGAAATATTACACAAAATCCGTGAAAAGCATAGATCAGTGACAATCTTATAAACACGTTTTTTTTTTCGATGATAGTAGCATATGGGACTACATGATCTACCTTAATAGAAAACATTTTAAACTATCCAAATTGGTTAAGCAGTTTGAAGTCATGTAAAAAAAATATGGTCTTAACATTTGTTTCATTCCCTATCACATAAATTTATTCCCATTTTTTTAACTGTAGTATCAGACACCATTACGTATTCATTGTGTTAAATCTGTACGCTCTTGTGGTTTTTATTGTGATTTCTTTTAGCGGTGAAAATAATTTTCCAATATACACATATAGTTAGTTGCATCACACTCAGGGTCAGTTTATTTCTCATTAAATAGTTCAAACTTTATCCAACGCGACAAAGACAACAAGCAAACGTCACAAAACGTACGAAGTGTGCCATTCCACTATCTCTGCGTGCGTACCCCGGAAGAGTCATAGCGGAAAGTTGGAACAACAGCTCTACGAAAACCTCAATATCTGTCAGGTAAGTTAGTCGGTGAGTGAAGGGTAGGATATGGGGCGGACTCTATGGACAAAGGCGTATCTCCCGGGAACACTGTCGCACGCTTCTCGACACTTTGATGACTAGGATAACCATGATTCTTTTTTTTAACAGATGCTTAGACGAGATTATGTCTAGTCCTGTTTCGATTTATTGTACCATGAACCAATACCAACCAAGAAAGAAGTGAATGATAGAAATAGTTAATCATTTTGGAAGTATCAGAACAAAAGATAATGATGATAACTTAAGAACTATTGGGAAAACTTGATCAATGACTTTTTCATCGCCAAGCATTTTTTTACTGCTCTTTTTACTAGACCAATTATAGGCTGGGTGCCTGTGACCAAGGATGATCAGGACTTTTAAAAAACTGAATTTTCGATACAAGAAAAAAATCGCAAGTGCTCATTTACAGACAGATACAATGTCGCCTCAAACTTTATGGCGGATCCGAGAGTAACCAGCTACAGGTGTCAACGGGACGCAGTGGAGCGAAGGGCTAGTGCGTTCCTCACGCAAACCCCGCGGCGGCCTATCCCGGCCCACTCGATACCTGCGCAAGCCCGCATTTAGCGTGGTATTCAGATCCGCCATAAAGTTTGAGGCGACCTTGTATCGCTCTTACGATCATTCAAAATTAAACAAATATAACTAGATTTTGTGAACTATTAGTTATATAGGTATAAACAAAGAGTATGGTACCAATCAGTCAACCATATCTTGTTGTTGCGCAAGCCACCAGCGAGCGATGCGAGTATGTAAATAAAAACACAGAGCTTGAATCGACTTCCTAGAAGTTGAAAAGATTGATACCATATTTTTATCGATATAAAAACTGAGAGTATACAAAAAAAAAATAAAAGTATCACTATATGTGGGACATCTCAAACACGGTCATTTAGTCTCAAGTTAAACAGAGCTTGTACTATGCGTACTAGACACCTGATATCTGTTCTCAAACGAGTATAAAAAAGCTGTTACCACTACTAACTAAATAGCAATAGCAACCTGTATTTCATGGTGGTGAACTGTTTTTTATAAGTAAATTTGCAAAAGTCTTGGAAAAAATTGGAAAGAATGGTGAACGTAACAAAAATCGGGGTAGAGAAAATGAACCGCGTAAATGCACAGCGGCAGTGTCGAGTGTTCGTGTGTTCTCGCCATTTTAATAGCGTGAGGCTTTCAGGAGAAAGCGAAACGAGAGTGACGAAACTAATATCAGAGGATTTCTACGATGATTGAAGGGTCGGTAAGGGACACTGTTAAAAAATATGTGTCAATAAAATCGATGAAGTCACAAAACCAAGTCGAGATTTATAAGTGTTTGCCTACCTCTCTAGGATAATGGCTTGGGATCTAGTCTCTGGGCTCTTGGATGGGAGGTGAACTCATGTAATATGGAGGTACTAAAATCTAAGGCCATTCAAGAGCATTCAAAAGGAATATTATAAAATATATGGAATTATCGAATGCTAGTAGAAAACAAATATTCATGATTCCGTCATATTGAACGTCAGAAATTACTACGAAAATAATGTACAAAACACCGTGACAAAATATCAAACTAGTTTCCCAACTCAAAATAGGTAAAGTTAGATGAAACTTTTGCGGACAACGTTGTGATCTGACATTAACATAATCTAAATCATCTAAATATAATCAAGTATCATCTAAAAATGGTCAAGTGCGTGTCGGATCACGCACAAGGTAAGGTTCCGTAGCCATGCCATAACACAAACTTATCATTAAACCAAAATCATGAGTTCGTTCAGTTTTGAACTACGTTATAAAGAGCGCTCATCGATGATGATAATAATATAATACATGGGACATCCCACACAGCGTCATCTAGTCCCAAAGTAAGCAAGTATTATGCTTGTGTTATGGGTTACTAGACAACTGGTTTATACATACTGAAATAATCTTTTTTTCAATTTTATAAAATACACACATATATAGATATTTTACACCCAGACACGGAATAAATAGACATGTTCAAGCACACAAATATTTGTCCCGGGCGGGATTCGCACCCGCGACTCTTGGCTCCGCAATTAGGGTCTCTAACCTTAAACTTTGAACTTAAAATTTAAATTTGTTAAATAATCAATATCTTGAGAAATAGGTATAGGTACTAAGTAGACATAAAAAATTGGAAAATTTGGTAATATAGTAGTTAACCTCAAAAACTTTGCCAATTTTAGCCAATTTTGAGCTTAAGTTGGAAAGGAAAATATAATAAATAATAACATGAATATGTTGTACATATTGTATTGTCGTCAATAGATGGCAGTCGTTACAATCCACCAACCCGCATTGAAGCAGCGTGGTGGATTAAGCTCCAAGCCCCTCATCAGGGGAGGCCCTCGGGATGAGGGGAGACCCTTAGCGTGTGTAAAGGAGATTTAAAATCGTATTGATTTTTTATTACAGGTCAGTTTAAGAAAGAAAGAAAGAAAGAAAGAAACACATTTAATCACGGCCACGGATACATAATACACAACAGACAATACAAATGACAAAACACAAATAGAAGTTCTCCGCAACCATAATAGGAGCTGACTCAGCACACTGACTCGCCAAAATACATCTATATATCAAACTATTGCTATTTCAACCGACGCGGGCTTCTCTCAGCAGATCGGATAGGCAGCAATAGCGCACGGCATCTGTGCGCACGGCCAAGGTTACGTGACTTTGATGAGCATCCTTAACATGGTCGGCTATAACTTAGATAGGAGCAACTCACATAAACACGGAGCCTGATTTTGAAAGACTAATAAAAACCTCATTTGATATTTATATAACTTTTCAACGAGAACTCGGGGAGAGATGTAAATATGTTTTTTCACCATCGTTATTCATGTTGGAGAGAAATCTACCATGGAATTTTTTATTTTTTTCAAGATTTGCTTCACCTGCAAACATGCAAACATTTATTTGTATAATCAATTTTACTTTACTGTTTACCAATATGGGAGGATCGTCTGAAACCAAATTTATTAGCCTCGAGCGTGCGCGTGCTGTTTTAAAAATCATGCTTTTCCAGAAAAAAAACCGGCCAAGTGCGAGTCGGACTCGCGCACCAAGAGCTCCGTACAAAACTGTAGGTATATAAGTAAAAATAAGTTTGATTTTGTTACAGGTTATAGGTATTACAGACCTATGTATGTGTATGTGATATGAATTTCAATTTAATACCTCTACGCGTTCATGAGGAAAGGAGTAGTAAGTTTAAAATTATTAAAAATATTCTTATTATATGTAAATAAAAATTTATGCTTTTCGCACTTTTTCCTTTATCTGTGCAATAAGACGTTACTTCGTACCAAATTTCAAGATTCTGAGTTTACGGGAAGCACCTGTAGGTTTTGATTCCCTTGCGAGTATAGAAAAGATGGATGGCAAGTTCGTACCTTGGATTGTGAAATTATGAAACCTTTACCAATAGTTAGACGTTTGATTGTTTGATTTTGAAAATTCCTAGATGTGGCATTGAAAAATAGTAAATCATGTTTAAGTTTTTTACTGCATTAACACAACAACAGTAGAATCTAGTGTGGTATTTGACAGAAAATATGAAGTTTACAGTGTTGCGGATAAAGAACTTCTCCTCGAATATTTTAGTAATTATCTAATCAGGGTCAAGTTGTACAGGTAAATTAGTAAGCTATATATTCTTTAACTAGTGTCTTTAACACAAAGAAATTTTTGTTATAATTTCACAACTTAAAATAAATTCAGGTACACCACATGTATGGGGACTCGCCGTTGTTATTTGCAGCATGAACAACTGTACTCTTTGATTGCGTTGGCTTGGAAATTTGATTTTTTCACAGCTCCAAGGGACAGAAGACCTAAGTATCTATTTGATATGAATTTCAGCTTGATACCTCCACGCGTTCCTGAGAAAAAGGGTCTTGACAGACAGACGGATAACACAGTGATCCTATAAGGATTCCGTTTTTATTTTTGAGGTTCGGAATTCTAAAAACGAGTACTACTAAATTATACGAAGAATCAAATGTACTGACAGTGAGAAAATTATACATCTTAAATTGTGTTAGAAAAGTCCATAAAAACATATCCTTTGACGTTAATTTATGTAATAAAAGGAACACTTACTCTATAATTACACCTAACTTAGCTAAGACCACATTTGCTTCTAAACAATAATTTGCTTCACGTTCGACTAATTTATGTAATAGATTAAATCGGCTTCTGAATATATACCCCATGAATTTTGAAGCATGTAAGAAAATAGTCACTGTATGGCTGCATGGCTTGGATTATGAGGAGACGGAACAGATAGCTGTTCCGTCTCCTCATAATCCAAGCCAACGTAAATAGTTACGTTAAAAAAAAAAACCTACACACACACACACTCAAAATCTTCCTCACTCAACACACATACAGTCATACACATTACAAAACTTACATACACACAGTATATTTAAGTTGTTTGTTAGAACCTAATACCTTTTATTGTTTGGAACTATTGTTTGGGACTTTTGTAACCAAATTTATGATTCCACAGTTTTAGAAATATTGGAGGAGCGGATTACTCCTGGCATAGGTGTTTCACTTAATAAGAGGAGCCTGCATTTTGTATTATCATACGGTTATACCGAATAAAGTTTTTTATTATTATTATTTATAAATGAAAACGTACGAAATTCTAGGCCTATAGTGTCTGAATGAACAGACGAACGGACATGAAGAAACTATATGGGTTTCATATCGAATTATGGAATCCTATAAACGCGTATGTTTGTATCTAACTCGTGTAAGGTACCTGACCTAATGTTGTTTTAATTTGATGAACAAACAAGCGGAGTTCTGTAACTCATTATTCACTAATTAGCATGTTATGGTTAACATAACACACGTGTTTGATACGCTCTGCTTACTTTACAATGGATTTGATGTAGTTTTTTTTTAATAACCACCAAACGCTCGATTGGTGTCCCGTACCCACTATACGATATATGTGTGATCTACTTGGATCTAATTTCACTATCACCATCATCATCATCAGCCCATTTTACCCCACTGCAGGCGCTTAGGCCTCCCCCAGGGTGAGGAGGGTTTGGAGCTTAAATCCACCACGCTACTCCACTGCGGGTTGGGGATTGTAACGACCGCCATCTATTGACAGCGTCCGGGACCGACTGCTTAACGTGCTCTCCGAGGCACGGAGTCAGTGATAATTAATGTACTTAAGTCAGAAAAACTCATTGGTACACGCCCGGATTCGAACCATGGTCCTTTGGCCTTATCAATTTGAGACAGGTTCGTTGCGCTCTGGGCTATCACGACACTTTACTTTATTTACTCTTAATAAAAAGATAACGCGAGTGTAATGTGTAGTTTTTTTTTTAATTAAAAAAAAATTACTGTTTCACGGAACCGTTAGATTTTTACGCCAAGATAGTCGGAAAAATAAAACACGTGGACATGTTTATATCTGGTGTTTCTAATATGGAATTTACAAATCTAGTCGTATATAACTGTGTGCTAATAAAACTGTAACGGAGCGATGTTTGAACACGGATTGTATTGTATTTATATTGTAATCGTCTTAAAATAAAACCTACCCATTTTGTTTATTTTTAGGCAGTTTTTCTATTCATTTGTAATTCAATAATCAGTAAGTAAATTGCGATGAAACTTTCCTTTCAAATAAAAAAAATCGGCAGATTCCACCACCAACAGACTGATTCTGAATGAAAGTTAAGTGTAATTTATTGAAAAAATCTGTTACTGTAGAAATCTCTTTAAAAAGTAAACATCTTTTATTAGATATTATTACAGAAATGTTTGGTTTTTAAATTGAAAAATACCTATTGTTAGGTATTCTTCTGATTTTTTTTTAGATCGAGCGAAAAAAAACGTACCGTGTTTTAAACCGTTAAAAGCCCTAGTTTATGTATCTACCTACCCCAAATAATTTATTTAGCACAAAAAAAACGTATGTTTGATGACTTAGAAATAGTTTTAAAAAAATCGTCAATATTCGATTTACCTGACTTTTAGAAAAGACCAATAAAAATTTTTTTAACAATAATTTATTTTAATGTTAAAAAAGTTTTTATTGGTTAATTGAATAATTACGATTTTTTAAAAACAATTTTACATTTAAAAAAATAACGTAACTATCATGATCTCCATATAGGAAAGAAGCAGAGTAAAAGCTGCCTTTTCAATGCGAGAAATAAATTATTGAAAAACAAATCACAAATAGCTGACGCATTTTCTTTTCGTTACCTTGCCCTCTTAACCTCGATAAATAATTATATTTATATATCTTGATATATATGAAATTATATTGATGCTCAGCCAGATCAAAAACACTTCAATGTCACTACGTATTTTCGCATAACCGTGCAATGAAACTGGAGTAACTAATTCCAAATAATTCATTGGCAACGGTTCAAATAACTTCACGTTAGTGTAAATATTTACAAAGATGACGAAACAAATACAAAGAATTCGGGTGGCAGATGAAATTAAAGCAAGTAATGACTTTAAACGTTAAACACGCCATCAAGATGACTATTGCGATCGAGGAGTGCATGGATACTGGTTCATGCATAAAATACGCTATTTCCGCATGTTTTGCACTCAGATACGGCCAGGGGCGAATAAAAGTACAGTTCCATACTGTTAAATAGAAACGAACACCAAAGTGCTGCCAACCAGCAACTATGAATAGGTGAACTGTAGCAGCAAGTTGCTGCCGACACTCTGGCACCACTTTGCTGACTGCATATTTCAGGCCATAATGTGTTAACCGCCGTTCGAACCACCCGCGTTATCAGAACGTGTCCACTAGCTACAGTAAAAGCATGAGCTTCCAATCATTCAGTTTTGTACAAAGCCGAGCGGTCGTTTCACAGTTAATGGGATCTCGATTTGTATATGTATACAGTTTATATTGTGTTTTTAAACATTTTAAGGCGCGCAGCAAAAAACATTTTTTTTAACAATTTTCACGATTCCATATTTTTACTGCAAAGAATTTTTTACTGACTTAGTTGGCGAGTTACAGTTCCCTGTTTTTTTTATTTATTGTTATTATAGTCAGCTTTAAACAAAAAATAAAAATAAAAACTTTTCTTCTTCAAAACTTCACGAGCTAGTTTTGAAATAATGGCCTGTAAACTAAACAAAAAAAAATGTTTGCAAGTTTCTACACCATTTGAAAGACTGATTTACGGATTGTAATAAATTCTTTTTTCCAATGAAAACAATGATTTTAGGACAAAAAAATTAAATGAAATTCTACAATAATAAAAGCAATAACTTAGAGACCCCTTTTTTGCGCTTTGTTAGTGGGGTCGACAGGAGTTTCTCGCATTTACGTTTGATAAACTCCATTCATGTGGGACGTGGTATAATATGTAAATACAGATAAAACATGTCACTCCTTAGGTTTGTAATGTTATGTATTCCTCGGAGTACTGTGTTTAATGCTGTCAACTTGTATGCTTAAATTCAAAAGTTTAAAATCAAATAATTATAACGCGCCTATCATAAGCGCGTCTCCCAGATCCAAACAATCTTATATGTTTTAAAATCCCCGATATTAATGAAGAATTGGAAAAAAAAACTGAACACAGATGCTGCGATCTGAATGTACGGCAAGCCTAAATATGAACAATTAGATTAGAACAAATTTTCGGACAAATTAGATGGAGTAAAGAAATATTTTGCGAGTGAATGAATATTTTGGTGAAATGATTAATTTTAGTTATATTGGGTATTAAATACTGATCAACACGAACATAAAATATTACCAAACGAAGAAAAATGAATTAGCACAAGCCAATGACATGGCACAAGCAAAGAAAAATATTTTTAACGCAATAAAATAAAAACTTCAGAGGTTGTCGTTGATCCTGAAATTGATTGGAACACGATACGTAAATTCAATTCGCCATCGGCAATTTTTTCGGTAGACGAATTTTTCTGATTAATTAGATTTTTCCGTTGAAGGTCAAAAGCGACTCTCCTTTGATATAATTTCGAAAGATATTGCTACTTATTTAGGAAAAGAAATCTGTATCTGACATTGACTGAAATGAGAAAATAGGTAGTGGAATAAGTAACTAAATTTTCGTAGATAATTATATGAGACATACATTTTGGAGTTGACCAATGTTTTGTTGTCTTACGTTTTTAATCTTTTTAGCCGATTACTTAATTATATAATTTTTAGGTGGTTAATGGTTCGGGTTCAGACTTATTTGTTATAAGTCGGCGCCATACAAACAAACCAGAAAATTATTTACGTAAATATACAATGATTGCAGCAGAATGCGCGATTTAATGATTAAATGATCTTCGTTGATTGTTTTTTGACGCTAACGCAGGTTTCTTTTTTCGTCGGTTTAACTTTTAAAAAACAGAATAAATTGTAAATGGCTCCACTGATACAGGCTAGGCCTAGTAGTGGAATCATGGTATATTACTAATGTAGTGTAAATTATTTGATAAATAAACGATTTATTATTCTTAATAAAAATAAATGTATATCAACGTGAAATACCCAAATGAAATGCATTATAAAAGACATTTAAAGCCTTTCCACACGCACACATTGAAGGAAGCTTGTCTATGCTGTCTATGACTATACAGTCATAGACAAATGACTGTATAGTCATAGACAAATAGACAGACGCAATGCAAGCTTCCTTCAATGTTCCTTCCTCGAACACGAAGTTTGTATAGCATTGTTATTTACGTTTTTTTCGGGTCCCAGAACTAAAAGCATAAGACTTAGTTCTAATAGTTTCGTCATATCTGTCCGTCTGTCTATTTGTCTATGACTATACAGTCATAGTCTGTCAGATATCTGTCAGACAGACGGACAGATATGACGAAACTATAAGAACTAAGTCTTATGCTTTTAGTTCTGGGACCCGAAAAAAAAAACATGTAAATAACAATGCTATACAAACTTCGTGTTCGAGGAGACTGGCAGTTATATGAATAATAGATACTAATGTCCTGTACGAATCAAAAACGCGTGACACAAGAAAACTGGCAGCAGACAATCTAAACTTAAAGTAGGTAATCAGCGATACGACAAGTTCGAGTACCTACGTCCCTATTTCCTGCATAGGCAGCAACGCCCTCGATCGAAATAGGCAAATAGGTCGGCGTACGGCGAAAACATCGGAAAACGGTAATCACATTCGAAACTACGTGTGCGTGATTGGCTTTCAAGAAAGGCTTTCTCTATATATTTTCTTCGTTTTTTTTATGTGTGTGAAGTATTTAGCTTTGGTATTTGCGGATGCGTGAAAAAATATTTGCCTTACGATAACAATGAAAACGAGAAATCAGTCTTTCACTTGATATCCACAACTATAAAATAAGAAGACAATTTGAAATCTAAAGGTAAAGAATCTTATTATTTTTGAACGATTAAACACATAGAAGAAAAATATACTTTAATAATAATAATAATAATAAATAAAACTAATCCAATAATCCACCCCTCGTCGCCCCCGACGCAAATGTGCCGCAAAATATAATATCATAAATATTTATTAATGTCCGTGACCTTTTCAATTGCATTAGTCACGGTGTATATCTAGATTATGACACAAGACCTTAAATGGTAATCGATTTCAAAGCAACTATTGACTAGCTAAACTATTGAATTAAAAAGTGTCAGGGCCTGTCACGAAGTTTCGTGATTATTTGTAAATATGGGAATTTTGAATATTTATTAATAGCAACATTGCAAATTTGGTTGAAAATCATGATTTGGTTAGCAACACTTTTTTCTCCGGATGACAGCGGGGCCGATATCACGAGGTTAGTCTGCTGCCTAGAATTTTAAGGCCTATTAATAATTAATTACCTTTATTTGGTAGTGATAAGCACGATTGATTATCGAGCACCTAATTGTGAGTATATGATTAGTTTTTAGAGGTAACGAAACTATAAGATACGATATCCTGCTGAGCACGTGGTGCCAGCTGACGTTTACTGTGATATTTGCCGGTAATATATTGACGATATCCACAATATTAATGCGTAATACAGATTTGAATAATGTTATAGATTTAGCGAGATTTGTGTGTATGATGACGTCGGCATAGAAGCTGACTCGCATCATAACCTAAGAGATTGAAAGAAGGTATGAGCTCTTCATAGTGGTTAAAGGGTCCACATTCTGACGTCGGCATAGAAGCTGACTCGTGTCATAACCTAAGAGAGTGAGAGATATTATAAGAGCACTTCTCAATGAATGGTTGAGAAGTTATGAGCTCTTCATAGTGGTTAAAGAGTCCACACACTGAAGTCGGCATAGAAAGCTGACTCGTGTTATCACCTAAGAGAGTGAGAGATATTACAAGAGCACTTCTCAATGAATGGTTGAGAAGGTATGAGCTCTTCATAGTGGTTAAAGGATCCATAGATAGAGAGATATGTATATGTGTATGTGTGTGTAGATAGACACTAGAGTTTATCCTAAATAGAGGTACACAGAGATACTGATAAGCGAAGCAGATGTGAGAGAGTTTTATATACCTAGTATGATACTATCTATATTCTATTATAATCTATTGATGTGCTTTTACGCTGTGTACTATGTTGTTTGTGATCACATTCTAACTAACTATAAATTGTCAATGCGGGGTCGGTGCTGGACCTTTGGGCCCGGGCCACCATTGCGTTAGGCAATGGTGTGCCCGGGCTTTATTAATTTTTTAGGTGTTCCTGAGACGGGAGAGATGAGAGCGAACTAATCAAAGCTACCTACACTGACAACGGAGATGATGCTTATAGTGTACATATGTGCTCATGCTGGATGTCGCTTAAAGGAGCTCCTCGGAAGATAATTCAAGTGGTCGATGCTACTGTATATGGTGTAGATTCTTAATGACCAATATACGATAACTTGATTAAATAAATCAATTATCAATTTGTATTAATTCAAGTATCGTTGACCCTTGATCAGTTCAAATATAATCATATCGCGATCTTAGAAGTTACACCTCACAATACATGATGATATAACAAAGATAGACTTCGCGACAGGGCATAATGATTCGAATCGATATATGTGGGTACATTGTTAGATAAAGCGCGGGAGTTATTTTCGAATCAAATATTAATATCGATTTCAAGCACCGATCTATTTAGCTACAGACTAAACAATAGAGTTATGCGTCTTAAGCACGCTTTCACCAAACCCGCCGAGTATAATAACAGTCGAGTTAAAAATGGCCGGTATACTTTCGTAACATTACTTCACCGATTATAAATGCAAGTGTTACGCGAATAGCTGCGAAACTATTGTTTAGGCTATGGTAAATACCTACATTTACACTTGTTCTATATTCGACTGAGTTTTCAGATTAATTTGAACGAATTTTATGGACTTTTTAATCAGATTTCCATACCTCCACTACTGGAGCACAGCCCCTTCTCCAACGGTGACTTTTGGTTAATACCCTATAGCAGGGATGAAACTCATAACCTTTGCGTCAAAGGAGGGTACTTAGCTATTAGAACGGATGATAATTCGATTTTATACAGATCGTATTTTATTGACTGGGGTGGACTTACTCTACATTGCGACCTATTAATCTACAGGAAGAAATTTTAACAATAATCCAAAAAAAATCTAGAAGTTAGGTGTCACCAAAAGACCTCATTACGTAAATAAAAAATATAGGTTACATTTTCATAATATTTTTTTTTATCTACGGTGTTATTTTATAACGTTTGGATGCCTCCTTTTCATAGTGTAAATAAATAAAATGTCTCCTTAAACGTAATGTGTCCGTGAGGATATTACTCGGAACCAATAAAAATAACCTTTGAACAATGCAGTGTGAAAACGATGTAACTTTCAATACGTTAAAATACCTATGTGGCGCGCCCTGCGGCGAAGCGGAGAGTGGAAGTACGGTAACTACACATATTGGTTTTTTTAGGAAAGGTTTGTGTAGTCACATCTTCATATTTTTCTATTGAACGATACTAAAAGGAAACAAGACGGCCATCGGTTTTTTACCCAAGATCGTTATATTAAAATTTGGATGGTTGTTAAAATTTCACCTTGTATAGTCTCTTCATCCAATGACTCTCTTGAGGGCTTTTCTATAATACTCTTTACATGAACTATTTAATAGGCCGCAGAACTTATTTGCTTTAGGATAAAACACCCCCAACCTGTTTCATTTTACTTTCACAAAGCATGTGTAGCATTTTCACCTACGAAGCATCACATGCGGCATGCCTTACACCGCGACGATTCTGTTAGTCTCAGGTACTGCAAAAAAATTTTTTAGTGGCGAAGTGACTAGGCTGTGCTCTTGGGACTGATCTCCGACGTTTCCGTGTTCTATTCAGAAAATAATGGCAGATATTTGCCTTTGAGTTTCCTTACATAGTCGTTAAGTTTCCTTCATTCAATTGTATTGTCACTTCAATGATATTCCTTGAAAGCACAACGTGTTCTGGATGACATACATCATGAATTGGAGATTCTTTACTTGGTATTCCCTTTCGCGCTTCCCTTTCATATTTGTTACCCACACCAACATATTTACATTCTTGACGCGAGCTCCTCCGGGTTCAAGGTTCAAATCAAATGTATACACACAATATCGGCCGCAATAATCTTTCCACGTTATTAAATGTGAAAATAAGAATTTACTTTTCATTTGCATCACTTCTACCATGTAGTCACTCTTTCTACATTATTTGTGTATTCAGTACATTTATGATCGGAAATGTAATATCGATTGTGTTTAAATCGTGCAATGTACATCAGATAGGCGGTTCCGAAAGTTACTTATCGCGAGCGATAATAATGCCTTCGATAAACGTTCCGATGGCAAACAAATATACGTAAATCAAATCAAATATCTTCATTTCATAGTTATGTAACATAATTTCAAATACCTCACAAGTCGTCATACGTCGCATTTATTATTTCGCGGGAAACGTCTCCGTCAAGGCACAATCAAAAAAATGCTGATTCCTCTCAAGCAAATCAGTTTCTTGTTTAAGAGGAACCATTCCTTTTATATGTACCTGCGTATACGTACGTACGTACAATTACACAATATGTAATAATTTTTTTAAGTGCTTAAATACTGATAAACGAGCGGTCTACATCCATGGAATTTTTATTATATTCCGATACTTCATAATAAGTTTTTGAATAAAAACTTTTGTTTTTAAATTTGTCAAGGGATAAATCTTAAATGTCAACTGCGATCTTATTATAAAACGTAAACAATGCCTTTTAAAGTATTTTAGGGTTTTATTGAGTCGGCTTACATAACCTGGTCAGCAACATTATCATTATTTCTTGTATTACCTTTTATTAAAACAACTATTTCCTAGTGATTTACACACATTGCATTTTTTTAACTTTACTATTAAAAAATTCTGAATTGTTTACCATCGCAATAGCGCTCATACTTTTGAAAATCCCAAAATTTTATCGTGTAGAAGGTGGAAATGGAAACTAAATCGAGGGCACGAAGGTCTCGGAAATGTTGGGCTAGATTTTCGATATACGTTTCTCGTTTCGTGCTGAGCACGACTTGCGCATTATGGCATATCTGGCATATCCACGGGTGCTAATTACACACATGCTAATGATAGTGCTACACTAATCATGCTGAACAACTGTGGAAAATGTGTAAAATTATATTGCACTTCTGTTCTTCTCAGCGCACTCTTGCCATAGTGGTGGTGGTTACGATGTAGAAGTGAAACCATCCCTACCGAGGGCGTCCGTACTTACGATGCGTCTCCATTCATTTCTGTTTGCGGCATTTCTGTTACATACTTGCTAATTATTTTTTTTATAATATTTATTATACTCAGAATCAAAATAGACATTAGTCAGCGTCAATCTTCGTCACTCCAATTCATTTGGGTTGGCACATGGTAAAAGAAGGTATACCATACTAATCCAAACCAGTATTATTTCAACCGTCGCGTCGCATCGTCGTCGGCGTCGTTGTCAGCGTCGTCGTCAGCGTCGTCGTTTTTTTGTGTTCGCCACTAACCTTGTAAAATAACCGTGCTGTGTACGAAGACCCGAATTTTCCAAAAAATAGAGATATTAGGTTGCATCAAAAGTACCTACTGTGGCGATACTGCGCTCACTTCAGCAATTGTAAAGGCTTGTCAAATTAGCGCTATGGCGGCGCCTAATTGTCGTGCCAACTTTTTGCAAAAAGCTACTACGGGGCGGGACGCCGCGCTGACGCCGCAAATTTAACATATCGTTACAATGTTTAAAATCGGCGCGGTAGCTCTGCTGCTGGCCATTTTAAAGTTGCATCGTAAATAATCTTATCTAAAAAATAAACACAAATGAGTGTTACATGCCATTAAATGATTTCAAAGAGCAGTTTATAATAATAATAATAATAATATTTGGGACATCCCACACAGCGCCATCTAGTCCCAAAGTAAGCAAGTACTATGCTTGTGTTATGGGTTACTAGACAACTGATATACATACATAAATACTTTTTTTTTTAATAATATATACATAGATAAATATTATACACCCAGACCCGGAACGAAATAAACATGTTCATGCACACAAATATTTGTCCCGGGCGGGAATCGAACCCGCGACCCTTGGCTCCGCAGTTAGGGTGTCTAACCACTCGGCCAATCGGTCGTCTAAAGTTTATGTTGTGACTCTAAAAATTTACTTAGACTTCTGCAGGTAATTTAGCTGAAAACCCAGTACTGATGAACATTTTTGATGATGCGACGACGGACAGGACGGATTGTGATTCGTATGAGAGAAGTGACTATTTTTTGTCAAGGCGCAGTTCTAATTTGGTTTCTCTACCTATATACTTCGAAATCAAAGGTTTTCAAGCGTTTATTGTTCATATTACCCCCATGAATTTTTTTCGTGTTTACTAATAAATCGTAGAAAAGCGAAAAATAAACGTTAAAAAATGAAAAAATATTTCAAAATCAATAAAAATTGTATAAGTCAATAACAAGGACTTTTGTTGGTATGTCAAATGTAATATCTCTACATAGTATTATTTCGCGTAAAAATAAATAATACCACAAGATGAGCAACAAAATGATCTATCAATCTTCTTCAAATCAAGTCTTCAGCCCATAATTGAACCAATATCAATCACAAAAAACCTCAGTAAAAAGTATAAAAGGAAGCGATAAATATTTCACATTTCTTCTATTAGGATATTTTAGATACCGCCGCGTAGCCCACTCTTCCTCTAATTTTAGCGAGAACTGGACCTTCATTTTGATAAGAAAAAAGCGGGTCACCCTAGAAGTCTAAGCCACCGTACCGCGTCAGTTCGCAGGTGGTTCGCCGATAAACCGATTTGGAAAAAAGTGTGTGATGAAATTTTTAAGGAACACTTTGAGCTGATACCAAACGTAGTGCTGCGTAGGACAGTACTCCAACAATTTTAAAGTACCTATGCAAGAGTAGCCCTGACAGAAAAATATAAAATATCCGTCGATTGAACACCGGAAGTACTGCTTCGATACGACAATGCACCCGCATATAGTTCAAAGACCTAACAGAAAATGATGGAGTGGAAGCATTAGCACATCCACCATGCAGCTATGATACTGCTCTGTATGATTATTGCTTTTTAGGATCTTTCTAACAAGAAAACTCTAAAAAACAGTGATAAATTGTTGTAAGTAAATCTACTTTCTACACATTGTAATTTGAGAAAAATATTCTTTCTTCTGTTTCTTATCAATAGAAATCACTTTGAAAATCTTGTTGGGTGTTAACTACTGAAAAGACTGAGTTAAATACTTCTACAATTAAATCTGCTCTAAATTACGTTCGATTCAATCTTTGAAAGGAAATTTTGCTAAATTACACTAATTTTTACACTTAATTTTTTTTTTTAAATTCGATCACAGAGATCAAATCAAATGAGCTCAAGTTAACGCAAAACAATTTAATCATTTGATTAATTTTTTCACTAAAGTAACCTGATCCCTGAGATCAAATGAAATCAAATTAGAACAAATTCTAAGCAACACAAGCATTTACGTCAGTAAAATTTAGGAAAATTCAAGGATCAAATTGAACGTCATTTATTCAAGAACTTGAACAACGTAACAATAACTTTATTACGTACAAGTGTTTTATTCTATCTCTATTTACGTTTAAACCACGATTACATACACCTGTCGCGCGTTTTATACTAGCAGTAATATTTCCATCTGTCATGTCGGAAAAAAAAGTATACAAAACATGACTATTACGTTAATTAGGTCGGCGGACGTGTGACGATAGCTTCCACACAACGCTTGGGAAAGTTCCCACAACTTCATGATCCACACTCGTTCGTGACGTGCCGGCCCAACCAGTGATCGTTTCGAAAGTCGTTTCCTTTGTACGATATTAATATTTTCACATCAAAACTGTAACGGAATGATGTCTATATATAGACCAATACGCACCGATATTCTGCGTGGTCTAATTATTAGTTATCATTGAACCAGTAATTTTCCTTGTAATTATTGTCTATCTAAATTAAACATTTCAAAAGATGTAATTATGATTCAACATATATGGTATGTATTATGCTGTTTTTAGAAGCAGAGAAGTAAGAAGAAGACGTCCAGCGAGGTCTTCCAACACAGATCAGATGGGTAAAAAACAGCTACTCTTAAAATATAAGCAATCATCATCATCAGCCCGTGCCTCTCCACTGCAGGATATAGGCCTCTCTCAAGGCTCGCCATCATACACGGTCCCCTGCCTCTCGCATCCAACTACCCCCGGCATGGTGCTTCAGGTCATCTGTCCACCTAGCCGGGGGGCGTCCGACGCTTCGCTTTCCGATATATAAGCAATATGTGCTATACTTATGTACATTAAAAACAAATAATATGAATCGTAAAAACAATGAAGGCGGTGTCACAGACAGCATTAAGTTCATATTTTACATTGAAGTAACTAAATTAAACGGAAAACCGATATCACTAAATAATGCTTTAGATCAATAGGTATAATATTTAGTTGGCTGGTAAATTGAAAATCCTTATAATTATTAATTGTAGGTTCAAGGTTGTATTACAACGTATAGTAATATGTCTGACTTTCTTCTTTTTAATTATAGGCTACTATATAATTTTCATTTTTATCTCATGGATGTGCGGCGTCACTACAAATGTGAACAAAAAAATATACGTACACAAACGAAATATAGACAAGTTGATGTTTTGAAATATTCGCTGTGAAGTAAAATTTTGTGAACCGCACAAATAAAATTCGTACTTATTGCAAAACAAAATTAAAATTCTGGAATTTCATTTCATGTGTAATTTAACAAAATGTGTGTTTAAAACAACGATAACGACGTATGCTTTGTCTAATCACCGATATTTTGCTCACGTTTTTTTATCGTTTCGAAATATGAGGTGCTACATCCTGTTTATTTTGTTATCTAAGTTGTATCTATACAAAGACGACGACGAAGTTTTAGGAAGTGCTCAATTACTTTGAAACAAAATTATCTCCATTAAATACATGATACAATATCACATAATTTACGGAAGGTTCAGTTGTAATCGAGTCATCATAATCTCATAAAATAACAATAATGTAATCAGAAACTTCAGGAAATTGTGCGAATTTCGATACGAAAACAAGTTTTCCGAAGGTTTCCATGAATCATCCTAGAATCTGTACAGTTTTTTCGATGCTAATAAATAGATACGCCTTTACATATAAATTTCACACAGCAAAATCTATGAGTTTCGAAGTCAAAGATGAGACGTAGTCATATATTATCTGCTATAGAGACCATACTTATATATGAAGACATGAGTGGCCAAAGGTCATATCTGCAAAAAATCAAAAACCTATAAGAGCGGTTTCTTTTATAATTTTTAATTAATTTTAAAGAACAAGTAGGAAATGCACAACAAGGTTCATATTAAAAGAAACTTTAAACTCTGTTTTCTCAAAATGTCTATTTTGTGAGTTACGACCTTTGGCCACTCATGTCTTCATATGTCAATAAATCTACACCCGTGAGATCTTAAAGATTGTTTCGGTGATTGAAAATGGAAGCTCGTCCGAGCTGATGTAGAACCAAAGACCTCCATTAACAAATCAGACCTTGTGCTAGTGGACTCATTCAACCTTCTTATTCGATGGGTAATCATGCGATTATGTACTTTAATAGCCATTAACGGAAAATTAATGATCCTTTGGAATACTGAACTAAAAGGCAGACTTTATTGGTGTAATTTGTTATTTTATTGTAATTATAAAAAACCGAACTAGTGCAATTCGGATTTGGGTACCGAGGGTTCTTTACCACCATTCAATATATCATCAGTGATACGTATTTACGAATAAAAACATAAGTTGGTAATCGTAAAAAATATATATATTTTATGATACAACTATACTAATTACCGATTATCTAGTTTTGAACTTTATTTGTGCTATGAAATCGTGCTTCTTGCTAAAGTCTATGATTCTAGGTCAAAGGGAAGTATCCTATACAATTTGAATTGCGAGGGTCAGAATATGCTGCATAAATGGCCGTATTCTTACAGCTTTAAGAGATGTAGACCTTAAGTATTTGATTTTAATTTCAACTCTATACCTCCGCGCGTTCCTGAGAAAAAGGGTTTTGACAGACAGACAGTAAAGTGATCCTATAAGTTCCTTTTTTTCCTTGCGACGTAGATACGAAACCCTAAAAATACCTGTAATTACATACTCCTAAAAGATAGATCGCAAAACACCATTAATCATTGTTACGAAAGTTTGTATAAGTTTTCTAAAGGACTCTTATCCCTTGAAAACAAAAAAAAAAGTCATGTGCATTTCGGATCAAGCTATGGCGGAGTCCGTGTTGTTGCGGGTACAACTAGATATTAACTTCATCGGCTATAGTTCGTGAACTAGTTGACCCTCGATAGTGTAATACTTTTCGTACTAAATTCGTATTACATGCTAGTATTTTATACATAGAGTAAATTAAATCGACAGCAACGTTTGATTTTGATAGAGTCATGAACGTCAGTTCACGGCATCGCAGTGACATTTCGCATATTCGGGGTATTGAAACCGGCGCGCGGGGGTTTCTCGGGGGTGAAAAGCGGTGCGCGGGGACCTTACGCACTGAAACACTGACTAAAACTCGCCATCTTTAGTTAACCGCCATCTTTAGACTTTATAGTTAACGATGTACAGTAGATTTCTTCAGACTTTTCAAAAGAGTGGTTTAATAATTACAAGGGGAAACTTGTAAAAAGGTCAAACCGATTGTTTTCTAAACGGAATCTTATATTGAAATACCATTAAAAATCTCACACTTGTCGTGAAATAATATATAAGTGTTCTTCGCCGGTCTACGTAAGCCTGAAAATACAGTCAGCTTATTTCTCTGTAATATAAAATGTACAAAGATGATTTCAATAGATAACTTATATTTTGACCAATGTTACCTATTGAGATTTTTACGAACTAAAAACAAGGCAAACATCTGAATGTACTTTTAGCTTGTCAAAGTATAATAAACATACAAAAGATTCACTTTGTTAACTGTGAGAAGGAAACTGTATTTTAAATGTGGGGCGATTCCTTCCCGGAATAATATTTCAAACGCTTAGATCCTCCGCTGACACCGTTACAGCGCGAGTTACTAAATTATATTTTTGCCCCTTTTTGTGATGAGCTTCCTGAAATAAAATTGATAACCTGTCATCCGTCATTCAATCGTTTAAGTGAACCTGTTTCAAATTTATAAGACCGTGTGGCCGTGGTTCGAATCCGGGTGAACCAATGACTTTTTCTGACTTAAGTAGGTACATACATAACTATCACTGACTCCGTGCCTCGGAGAACACATTAAGCAGTCGGTCCCGGTTGCTATCAATAGATGGCGGTCGTTACAATCCACCGAACCGCACTGGAGCAGCGTGTTGGATTTAAGCTCTAAGCCCCTGCAGTGGGGTATAATAGGCTGATGGAATGAAAAAAATCTATTACGTGTTAATTTTTTTACATTCGACACGAGCTACAATTTTCATAAAATCCAACGATAAATATAACAATATTGTATAAGAAAAGTTTGCAATATTCATGTAACTTAAATTATGTACCCGAATTATTCGACCCTAGCGAAAACCCTTTCATTAATCGGGTGAGTTAATGTGTTCATTTAGCAACTGTGAAGTTCACTGAGACAAAAAACCGGTCAAACGTTAGAACAGATACTAGAGCGAGCGACGACGTGCGATTAGTGTTAGGCCTAGAGTAAATAAATTTGACAGCAGCAGCCTTTGGTTTTGATAGTCATATGTATCACTTCACAGTATCGAAATTGCCAAACGCAATTTCGCAGGGGTGAAGACCGGCGCACGGAGACCTCGCGGACTGAAACTCGCGGCTTCGCACGGGTAGCAGAGCATATAAGCCGTAGTATTTTTCTGCGTTAGTGTCCTATCAGCTTGTTGCGTCGAACATGTGGATTGGATTTGATTAGATTCAAATATAACGTAAATTCATCCTACTTTGAGTATTTTTAATGTATTTTATTTTCAATTCTATGAATATTTGAAAAAGTAAAGAATAAATACATAAAAACAAACCACAATATTTCTTTGTATGCAACATTGATAACTTCAGCCTACCACGCGTCTCGCGTCGTCCGATATGGCCGACCGGCGCGGTGCGCAGCTGCTTGTCGCACAATATTTATATTTCGCGATAGCTCCTAAGATATTTATTTAAATTGTATGGTGTACAGGGCAATCATAATGTGCATGAAATGCTGAAGGTAAATAACGTATTTAATTTGATAAGGATCAATACTGTATCCGTATAAATTGCTTTCCAATTATCTCATCATAAGACACTATTTTTTAAACATAAAAATAGGTATTGTAAGCTATGCATAAAAGATATACATATGCCATCGCGGACTTTTCTTTAGTCCTATGAAAGAGATACAATTCCTCCATACATAATTTTGTTATATCTCAAAAGGATTAGGCAGCGTTTTCGATGAGAGCTCCCAGCCGGCTTGATTTTTTTCCGACTTCTTCAACAATAATCGACATATTTCAACAAATTTCCACAAAACATTAATAAATTATACACGTAAACCTTCCTCTTGAATCATTCTGTCCATTTGTGTCAATAATATGCCAATCCGTTCTGTAGTTTTTGAGTTTATCGCGTTTAGACAGACAGACAAAGGTGGCGGGGGCTTTATTTTATAATATGTAGTGATATACATTTGGAACGGGCTAATTACTAGCTTTCATTTAATACCTATATTATTGTAATACCAAAAAAATATTATTACTCCTCTCTTTTTTGATTCGCAGACCACATTGAAGTAAACCCTCTGTCATTCTGACAATTAAGACGAATCTAACGACACCTTCATGTTCAAATCCATCAAGCCATTTAGAATAAAGGACGTGCCGAAGAAATATCTAGGATACATACTACACTCGCAAAACATTATCCTCCGCAGTCGGGTAAAAAATGGATCATAGAAATAAAAGATACCTCTAAAAGAAGGATAGAAATTCTCGTGGAAATCCTTCATCTGATGGAAACAAAGGAACAAAGGTGTATTGTCCTGCTTTTATAAATTTTATGCGTGAAAATAACTATACCGATGTATAGACGTGGCTATACGGAATAGCTGGAAGCGTGCACACACGTCAATATTTTACAAAGTTGAACTAATTACAAATATTGTAAATCTTACGAATGTTACATTAGACGTTACCTACTTGCAAGTTTATTCGACGCAATATAACAAGTATATCTTTATTTGAAGTAAACTAACAGAGTTTATTTATAGTATGATCATTAATCCGGACAATCATATAAAGGTTGATAAACGATGACCTACATTTTTCAGCACATAACCATAAACTGTTATTTCTACGTCTGTTTTTGAAACCTCGGTATAGATTACTTTTTTTATTACTGGTCTGCTCCTAAAAATAGAAGTGTGGTATAATACATAACCATGGTTAGAGACCCTAACTGCAACACAAAGATCGCGGGTTCGTATCCCCCCGGGACAAATAATATGTTTGTGTATGAATAAGATGTTTGTTTGTTCTGTGTCTCGGTGCAAAATTTCTATATGTATAAAAAAACAATTAACTATGTACATCAGTTGTCTAGTACACATGATATAATCTTTACTTAGTTTGCGACTGGCCGGTTGCGTGTTAGATGTCTCAGGTATTATTTAAGTAATATAAATTTTAATTTTTCATCAAAACAAAGCGGTTTTTTGAGTTAAAAGTGACAAACAAACATAACAACGAAAAAATATATTTCTTGACTTCAGGGCCACCAATCTACCAATCAAAATAATTTCCCTACAATATCTTCCATTTACACAAAACACTACATTATAAATTTATATATGGATAATTATTGTGATCTAGAGTACCTACAGAAGTCTCAGATTGTCGTTTAAATAGAGTCAACTATACCAAACAAACGTACGCACAGTCAAAAGGATTGAACTGATAGGATACGTAATCCAATATAGTACGTAATTTACTCGCCAAAGCGTTTAAATTGAATCGCTTGCGTAGCGTATGTACCTAGAAGACAAACAAGAACAGTTTAAAGGTCTACATATTCATGCAATCATAGTTATATATTTATTTATTGCTGAACCAATTCAACCAGCATCTGAAAAATTATTGTACGGAAAAAAATTATTATAAATAAAATTTGACAACGGTAGAAATCTCAATAATATGCCTATATTGAAGATAACTTAAAACTTTTGCAATAATTTAGCTGTTATTGTACGTTTATTAGGCGCCTGTCCAGTCTAGCCACAATAGTGCGCAAAATCCTACTCGGTTCGACACAGGGAACATATAGAAAATCTAACTCGAAGTTTCGAGACTTTGGTCATCTCTTAAGTAGTAGAATCTGTTCCAAGGAGACAATAAATTCTGATATCGATACGAGCAATTAACATGTCCATTTTAAGTTTGTTTATTTATTTAAGCAGTAAGTTAAGAGGTCGAATTCGATCACAGATAGGGTCAGAAAATACTAGATGGCCAACTTGATTTATTTATTTAACTAGAAAGTACGCAATTTTGGAGATGGGGTGTAACACGCAAAGGGTTCAACATTTTTAATGTTGTTCATTGAAATGTGAACTTTGACACAAAATAGCAAGATTATACAATTGATGTGTTGGATTAATTTATTTATTGCTATTATTATTTTTGTATTTAATTTTTAGATAACTATAAGACATATCGAAAAAAGAAAAGGTGCTGAAATGATTTTGGGTTTATACTAATTCATATACGGTATTAATGTATATTTATCTAGAAACGTACTTAAAAACTTATTAATATTACATTTGAGTTGTTATTTTATTGCATAAATTAATAAGGGAGGCACGCTTATTTCGACCTTACAGTACCTACGAAGAAAAGTGGTTTTTATTGTTACTGAAACAGATCTGACAAAAACGCATAATCTCATCTCCTATTGACGGATCACCAAAAGAATCTACGTCGAAGTTCATCATTATAAACCAATAAGTTTCTTAATTTTATTTCATGCCATGTGCATGCCATATAGTAAACAGCTGAACTAGTGATTTTCCTTTCGAGAGACGCTAAAGAAACGAACGTCACAATATCTATATTCATTCGATGTGTCATATAGATAGATTAAACTATCATAAAGAAGGATAAAGATTCATCGTATAATAAACATTTGAAGTTATTAATGGCAATTTGAACCAAGTGAAATGGAAGAATCTGGTAAGTAACGCTGCTTGGTAAGATAAATTCAATAGTTTTATAAAGGAATTGAAAAAAACGTCCGAAAAAGAAGTATATGTGGCTCTCAATAATACAGAAACACGAAACGTGGTCTTAAGTAAGTAAGTACATTATGAAGTGGTTATTTGAAACGAAACGTACGACTTGCTTATTTTATATGCTCTAGTTGTTCAAAAAACATTTTGGACCTAAGCCCGATCATTTTCAAACTCTCTTTGTTATGGCGGACTATATAAAATAAAAAATCCTCAATCCCTCCATTTCCTGTAATCAGCTCCAAATTAGTACTTGCAAAATTAAAGATCAAAGAGAACCACTGTGCAACTGTGCACTGTAGCAAAATAACGACGTTAGAGCACGAACGGATGGACGGATAAACTATCAAACCAAAATTATAAAGTACCATCAGCGGTACTTAATAATAGTGGCTGTATTAACGAACTAGGCATTTAAGCCATAATATGCTCACTAATATACATTCAACTAATTCAATTATTCCGTTACTGTATGATCTGGCTCATGCGGGCGTTCGGTTTCGAGAACACTGAAATTTATCGACCGCCTTACTAACTAACTGCGATAAGATATGTATGGGGTATTGATAAAAAATATACATCACACTTACTGAAATTATATACTACAGTACTATATATAATATGATACAAGTATATATAAACAGTAACCTGTATCCTCCAGCCAAGTATTGAGGTGTAGGTATCTGGCTATATCCATTGACTTAAGGCTATAAAATGGGGTTTCATTTAAGTGTATTTGGTCATTTTACAGTAAATGCTGAAATAATTATAAAAACAAGCCATTATTATAATAGTATAATTATAATATTTTTTTGCATCCATACTAGACATTACAATTGTACATACTTGTATATTTATAAACGTATCTAAAAAATAAAACGTAAAAACGTGTCAAAAGAAAAGGCATTGGATATTCGTAGCACAGATCACGGACAGGCGACCGACGTGGACTAATATCAATCATGCGCGAGCAGTTTAAACGCTAACGATGAATGACTTTTCATTTGCACAGTCTATGATTCGGTATGATTAAATTGTCAGCACCCAATCTGTTTCTTAGTGAATTGATTCTTTCTAGTCACGTCTTCATTTACAACTTTTTGCGTGTCAATACTACTTGACAGGTTGCTGTAATTTATTTAGGTAATTAGATAAATTTTTCACGTTTTTAATTATTACGACAGGTAATATCTACTTTTAATAAGGCCTAAAAATTTACAGTTTTACTTATTTTCAGTTTGTGGAACTCGAACAGTGAAATTCTTATGCACGAACTGGCTTCTCAACGGGTTTACATTCTACGTGTTACATGTGTGAGCGTTTTCATGTTTAACGTTTACATTTCTGCTTTCAAACTGGTAAATATTGTATATACTGTTTGAACTCAATGTACCTACTATCTATATCTAGTTTCTTACCATTCATGTCCATATCCGTAACCAGAGGTTCCATAATTTGTAAGCTCTGAGAGTGTAACAATTTATATAAAATAATATTCTAAAAACATATCCTTAACAGGAAAATTGGTAAAAATTGAACAGATATATATGTTACAAAATCCAGAGATTAGAATATTTTTTTGCAATAGGTATAGTTCGCCTCAAACTTTATGGCGGATCGGAATACAATGCTTTAGGCGTTTTACCGCAGGTATAGTCCATATACCCCTCGCTCCACTGCGCTACATCTAAAACTGGTTACTGCGACGCGACTTGTGCCTATGTTCGGATCCGCCATAAAACTTGATTGGAACTATACATTCGCTATTAATACGGTCTTTAAAACATCGAAATTTGTACTATAATGTTGTAATTTACAGTACTAGGCCTTTTTAGTTTACACCAATCACAAACGAGCCTTCTGTCATGCATGCGTCAACCGCGAAAAGCAACCACTCGCGCCCTTAGCTCCCGCCGTTATTACATTTAAAGTATCTACCTAATTTTAATCGCAAAAATGTCGTATGATGTTCGTACTCAGTAAGTTGGCTATTATAGTCATCGGCATATGATAGGCATTCGGCTTCACCTCATGCCTATAAACACTTCAACTATAATATGCAGCTTACCGTACTTCCATCATAAGGTACTATTGTAGTCTAGTTTCGTAAGTTCAAAATTATTTATTTTGTCTATTATAAATTTTTAAAGTTAACAAAAATCCTCAATATTGCAATTTTATGTTAAACTTAAAAATTTATAATATACAAAATAATAATAATTGTATAGGCCAATTACCTATTTAAACATTTTTAATTATTTGCAATGACAAGGGAAGTCCCATAAAATTTATTTAATTAACAATTGTCTAACTTGTTAGTCTTGGAAATGTTAAGAGTACACCACAAACTATTTTTAAATAAATATTAAATATTGCAAAAGAATATTTTTCAATACATTTGCTATTAATACGGTCTTTATGACATTGAAACTTGTACTGTAATTTTGTATTTTACAGTACTAAGTAGGCCTTTTTACTTTATACCAATCACAAACGAGCATTCTGTTTGTCCTGCATGCGTAAATAGCGATAAGCAACCCGCTCGCGCCTTTAACTCCCGCCATTATTACATTTGAAGTATCTACCTAATTTTAATCGCAAATGCATTGAAAAACGTCGTATAATGCTCGTACTCAGTAAGTTGGCTATTTGTTATAGTCACCGGTTTATTATAGGTACGAGGCAAAATTGAGTTTCACCAAATACCTAATTAATTTTGTTTTAATTTTAAGATTGACAGCATTTCCTTACAAACTTTCGTCCCCTACTGTACACCCTCATATGTTCAGTTCTAAAAAATCTTGATACACAACATATTTAGATTCTGACCCAAAGGTTAAATAACAATTTTCATATATTTAATTTCAAAATTGACAGAAGCTTTTTACAAAAGTTTACCTAAGGGTTAAATTTCCATACATCCCATACCTAATAGATATTTCTTAATATCTGACCATATAGTCAAATAATGAATTTTAAAGTTTTAACTTTAAGAATAATAGAATTAGCTTCCAATCTTCCACTTACTATTTTGTTCCCTTAATTGCTAAATTCTAAAAAATCTTGCAACATGACATATTTACTTTCTGACCCAAGGGTCAAATACCAATTTTCATATTTACCATATTATTAGCTTCAAAATTTACAGAAGTCCTATACAAATATTCAACACTTATTTTGCTCCCATAATATAAATAAAGGAGGAGGGGCAAAATGTCCCCAGCGACCAATAACATTAAGACATATGCCATAAGAAAGATCTTTTGATACTTATCATTTCTTATTATGGCGACAAATCTCAAAACCTTGTGTGAAAAAAGTTACAAGACGATGAATATTGTATCATTGTAAAAAAACGTAGTTCAATCTGAAAACTAATCTTAACTATTATGATTATTGATCTAAGCGCATATATCACAAAGATTCTATCAGTTAAAATTATGGAAGTCTTATAGCGGTGAACATATTCAAAATGGCCTATAGTTTCTAATAGAAGTGTTTAGGGATAACGAAATACGTCAATGTGTTATGGCGCAGAATAGATTGTTATTAAGAGGCCGTATCCAATCGCGACATGTTAGAGCGAAAACATATTCTTACATACCAATTGATAGAGATCAAGCTGGCATCAATGCCTTGTCTAATTATTACTGCACTTGTTTAATTGGGCGACGAACAGTAGGCAGCTGTGCTCATATAACTTCTATTATATGGTATATTGGCTATGCGAGGCACACACCTTTCGTTGCTCTAGCAGCGTATTTAAATGATGTTATTGTTGACAACCCTTAGGCCCAGACAAAGCAGATGCTCTAAAGTAAGCTCGAAATCTTCTGATAACTTCCAAAAGGCTCATACATCGATAGCCAAATGCTGATGTTAAAAGCCGTTCATACTTTGGTATTTAGATGCCAATTCATTTGATTTGTATTCTGTTTAATGTAAGTGTATATATACAGATTCTGTTATTAAACAGAATACAAATGGATTGACAATTAAAATACCAACGTATAAATGGCTGTTAACATCAGCATTTGGCTATAAATATTTTACATGTTTGCAGCAAGTGCTCACTGTATTGTAAGCCTATTTTCATCAATAAAAGTTTTGAGTTTAAAACATTATTTTAACTATGTACTAGGTGTATTATCAACATAACATCATTTCATTTGTATGCAGCTGCAATACGTTTTTTTTTATGTAAAAGTAGTGAAAAATTATTTTAAAATAAATATTTTTTGTATAAAAAAAAAATAATTTTTATTTGAGCTGCCATTTTTTTCACACAGTGTTTTGGACTATTTGTCATAGTAATCAATAATTGCCACGAATAGATCTTTCCAACGATGTATGTCAAGTCGTTATTTGTGTGTGGGGACACAGCTCATACATTTTTGCCTCTCCTCCTTTTATAAAAAATTTCAATCATGACATACATATTTACGAGACCTCCTCCTCTTCAATACAAAATATATTGAAGAGGCTATCGAACGGAACAAAGGTTCGGAAGTGTTCGTTCAGCAACTTCGTCGAAGCCAACTGGCAAAGCTCAGGACTAGCGACAACAAAATCTTCTCCTCAAAACCAGAGATCCTCGCTGAGATTAAGACAGTTTATAAAAGACTCTATGCCGTACATGCGCCTCCTCCTGCAGCCCGCGACGGCAGCGATCGGAGAGCTCCGCTGACCCGACACTACATAGATGACATACCCGACGCCAGCCTGGGCGAGGTCAGATTAGCTCTCAGGCAGCTAAAAAATGGCAAAGCACCCGGCGCCGATGACATCATGACAGAGCTTCTGAAAGCAGGCGGGACACCAGTCCTGAAGAGCTTCAGAAGCTATTCAACTCTGTCTTACATAGCGCTGTTACGCCGAGTGCATGGGGTGAGAGTACGGTCATCCTATTCATCTAAAAAAGGAGACAAAACGCTCCTTATGAATTACAAACCGATGTCACTCCTCAGCCACGTGTACAAGCTGTTCTTGAGAGTCATCACGAATCGTCTCGCCCAAAGATTTGACGAATTTCAGCCCCCTGAACCGGCCGGGTTTCGAAAAGGCTACAGTACCGTACACCATATCCATACGCTGAAGCAGATTATTCAGAAAACAGAGGAATATAATCAACCTCTGTGCCTAGCTTTTGTGGACTACGAGAAAGCCTTCGACTCCGTCGAGACTTGGGCTGTTTTGGAATTCTTGCAGCGATGCCGAATCAACTGTCATTACATTGAGGTGTTAAGATGTCTGTACGAAACCGCGACAATGACTATCCAGGTCCAGGACCAGCGAACGGAATCTATCCGGTTGCGAAGAGGAGTGCGACAGGGGGATGTGATATCCCCGAAACAGTTCACCAATGCATTGGAAGATGTTTTCAAGACGCTGGACTGGAAATATCGTGGCATCAATGTCAACGGCGAATACATCTCTCACCTTCGTTTTGCTGATGACATAGTCATCTTGGCAGAAACGCTGGAGGAGCTCAGCGGAATGGTAAACAGCCTCAATATCGTCTCTCGGCGGGTGGGACACGGGATGAATTTGGACAAGACGAAAGTAATGTTCAACGAACATATCCTCCCGAGACCGGTGACCGTAGAGCGTGCGACTATTGAAGTTGTGTAAAACTATGTCTACTTAGGACAGACTGTCCAGTTAGGCAAACACAACTTCAATAAAGAGGTCGACCGAATAATTCAGCTGGGCTGGGCTGCTTTTGGGAAACTTTGTCATCTGTTCTCGTCGCCACTACCACAATGTCTGAAGACCAGGGTCTTCAACCAATGCGTCCTACCTACAATGACATACGGTGCCGGTGGTATTTAAAGTTGCTCAGCGTACTATTGAGTGGGCTATGCTTGCTATTTCTTTGATGGATAAAATCAGAAACACTGAAATCCGTCGAAGAACCAAAGTTGTCGACATAGCCGAAGCAATCAGCAAACTGAAATGGCAATGGGCCAGTTACATTTGCCGTAGAACAGATAACAGATGGGGTAGACGAGTTCTTGAGTGGAGGCCACGTACCAGGAACCAAAGCATTGGACAACCCCTGGCCAGGTGGACAGATGACCTGAAGCACCATACCGGGGGTAGTTGGATGCGAAAAGTGGAGGACCGGGTGTGGTGGCGAGCCTTAGGAGAGGCCTATATCCTGCAGTGGAGAGACACAGGCTGGTGATGCCGATGATGATGATACATATTTAGTTTCTGACTCAAATCCCATATACCAATTTTTATTTATGCAATTTTAAAAATTAAAAATTTTCTGAATACAAACCTAACTCCCCTATTTTACTCCTTTAGGGGTAGAAATTCGTAAAATCCATTCTTAGTGGATGTTTATATCAGAAAAAAACGTAATGACTGAATTTCGTGAGATTCGCTTCAGGGGTCATTTTATCTTGTCCTGCCAACACACAATTGAAAGAAGTAATCTGGAGATGAGTAGAATACAAAAAAAACAGAATCATAGACATACAAAAGAAAATGAATATGGCAGATGCTCTTAAACAAGCTCTAAGACTTAAAAAGATTAGGGCTGGCCATTTAGCAAGGTACCAGGGCAAGAGGTGGACTAAAATAATGAAATGGCTTGGTCCCACAAGCAAGAAAAGTGTGGGGTGGCAAATGAAAATATGGGGAGACAATGTTCTGGAAGTGGCTGGGAAGAACTGGATAGAGGTCACAAAAACACAAATAAATGAAAGGCGATATAGGAGGCTTTTACCCAAATAACAACCATACTAACAAAAAACAAGTATGGTAATAAAGCAATGTTAGTAATGATTGTCATTGACTATAACAGTTGTATAAAGTGGTGATGTACCTAAACATTTACATCTCTCGCTTATGGGCCATTATTGCTGCATGCTATATGCCTACTAGAGGGAAAAGATCCTGCCAAAAGCTTTTATAGAACAAACTGGCACCACAACACTTTTATACACCTTTACAGAATTTTTTAGGGATATAAGATTTTAGTTATAAAACTTTTTGCTGGTTGGGTTAACATTGGGTTTACATTTAGTTAATAAAGATACAGTCCACATCAAACTTATAGTTTGCTCTGAAGTGGATGCAGGTGAATTTTATGAAGGTATAGGGCCCACTCCGGACCCTCTGATATCCATTTTTTCTAATGTGAAATTATTCATTTCAACTTCAAAGTGAACTAGAAGTTTGGTGCGAGGTGTAAAGATGTACATACCTACAGTATGCTGAGAAATTTTTATGCAAAGGTCTACACATAGTTTATTAAGTTTTAAGTTACCTTGTAATGAATATAGGTGCAATAACATTTACTAATGCGAAGCAAGTATGACTATGGCACACAGGTTGGGTTCTTCGGGAATTAATCTTTGTAAAAATATTGTGTCTATAATAATATAGGTTTGGCTGTGCCATGGTGCCTGATGTAAATCATTTTCATAAAAATGATTAATTTTTAAATTAGGCCAAGATAGATCTCCCATTTGAAAAAAAATAGGTTAGAGTAGGTTTCACTTATTAGAATCGATGAGCGTACCAAAGCAAAACAACAATCCACCTATTTCACATTTCCATTAAAAAATAATATTTACTGTGTGTAAAAATATAAGTTCTTCCCCCATAAGCGCGATTAACTATTTTTTAACTTTTTGTCAGACAATATTGTAAAGCTACCGCTACTGACCCAAAATCTTCAGCTTAGCCTAATCATTCACAAAAAAAATTTGCTTTCTTTCCAAACCAAGACAATGTTATCAACATTGTTAGGTACTAATATTGGCTTGGCATTCCAAAATTACCACTCTAAGACTATTATAATAAAAAATAGAGGGTGATGTAAAGAGATTAAACCAACTTTTAGAATTTTCAAAAATGCGGAACTACGAGAATAAAAACGATAATAAAAAAAATAACAAAAATGTGTAAGTAATACCTGCTAATGAGGCATTTCTGATAGCCCTTCTACTCAAAACACCGAAACTACTAACACTAAATGGGAAGCCATCGGCCTCTCTTTTAACAACTCACCTATTTAAGTTAAGTAATTAAAAGTTTGCTTTATTAAAAAAAACCCAAGTTCAGGTAGGTATATTTGTTTTTCAAAAGAAATTCGGTCGATGTAGGTTGATTAATTGTCCATCATTTTTCAATCAATAAGTTAAGTAGGTATGTTTGTTTATGTCATTGCAAAGAGTGAAGCAGAGCGGAACGACAAGCCTTGAAACACTATTCTATAAATTTAAAATTTGGTCAAGATAGGTAGATTGTTTGATTATGTCAATGCAAGGAGTGAATGTTGTTGTAACAGGTATTTTTCATTTTAGGTTTAGTCTGACTTTCTAAAAATTCTGAAAGTTGGTTTTGTGTCCTTGTTCGCCCGCCCCTACCCTTTAAAATATTATATTAAAACCTCTGGGGTGGTCGTTATGGAAAGCCGTTCCGTAATATTTAGTGTCGAGAATGTGCTGACAGTAATAAATGTTATACAAGCTAACAAGCTAAGCATGGAACAACTGTTTCACTATGGGAATATCATCATCATAGTAAGTAATGGAAATATAACCCAACGTGTCGTAAACTGAGACGTTCCTATTTAATAATGACGTCAGAATACGGGGTTACGAAAGATATAGTTTCACAAACGATAATAAAGTATTTAAAAGTGTAAAACTTACCCGTCACCAACAACTACACACTTGATCGCCTGCATAACTGAAATGAAAATTAAGTTGCTTTTGCTGTTTAAAATTACACTCCAAGCGCTCCAAGGCGTAAGTATCCAATCGAGCACAGTAGTGTCCTATGATTAAAATCACAAGTATCAAAACTCATAAACATTAACGTGATTTCCAGAGTACGAAAATGTCATATCTTATATTAAAACGAACCGATAACATAAAAAAAAAAACACTAGACACAACTAATTTCTTTTCGTCCGAAAAATCACCTAAAACCACACAAATCCCGTGCACAAATCACCAACCAAGAAATTTTTTTGACTGACTGAGCCAGTGTTGCCACATCTATTTTATGGTTCGTTATGAGTTAAAGAAATTAAAAAAATGGCTAGATTCGGCGTTTACTTAGTGCAAAAATGGCCAGATTTAGAGTTAATGATTAACTGTTAATACAATTAAAATATTTCGTGCATGAGCAAATGAATTATAAAGAAAAATTAAATTAGCACAAAAATCAACCTGACTAATTATAAACTATAGAAATCACTACCTTCCTCCATTTCTACTGGTTAACAGCTACTGGAACATGATTGGTTTGGTCCGGGATTTTTGTTTACTTGCTTTCGTTTATATTTTAATATCAAAACTAAATACATATAATATTAAAAAGTATAATATTAAAAAAAACATCTTAATTCTCAATATTCGTTAATAAAATTTTCTTTTATTTTGTTTATGGCAGACAGTTATTGTGTTGAAAATAAGTGCTATTGCCATAAAAAAATACAATTGCACACTGTTTTATAATCTGAATATTATTTCCTATTACTCTAGGAGTCTATTCTGTGCATGTACTTGTATACTTGTGTATATTATTAATACTTATGTGTATTTAAATATGCTTAATTTATGCATTATATGTATATTTCATTTTCAATACTTAGCAACCCGTTTATTTTGTTATATGTTTTCGTTATTAACATGACGCTGGCGGAATGCACATTCTTGTGCGAATGCCACTATTTTGAAACAATTTAATATTATTATTTAATTGCTATAAATAATATTATTTACAAACTCTGCAATAAAAATAAAAAGAAATCAATATAAGCAGCTGAAATATAATTTATTCGCATTATGAACCAAACGATGAACAATAATTTTCAAAAAAAAAAACCGACAACAAAAACATAAACTAAAAAGTTAAAAATAAAATTTTCACTTTAAAGAAAGAAGCATTAACAGGCGGCATATAATTAATGAAGTCGGTGCCAACTCAGACACTTTAAATTTTGTTCTATATTCGTTATAGTTAACCGCCAACTTAAGAGAGCCTTCTAAACGCGCTGCTCAAATGAGACAGCCCCGCGATTACGCAGCTTAAATTCAGTGTCAAATTGACGTATCAGCATGCGTAGTAGGTAGTGGTATATATATAAATAAAAATTGTTAGTTACCTACTATGCTTAGGTACTTTAGGTATAATATTAGGTCTTAACCTATGAAGATGCCGTTTTATGTGAAATAAGTTCAATTTTTTTTTAAACGTCTTTATTTCCGTTATTCAAAGTAATCAATGCAATCGATGCATCTTTGCCAACGCAGTGGCAGTTTATTACAACAATAATAGTACGAATATTAATTCTACGAATAATAATAGTACTAATAATAATAGTACGAATAATAAAATTACCAATTAATAGTACCAATAATAATAATACGAATAATAATGGTACTAATAATAATAGTAAAAATAATTATGGTACCAAAATGAATTAAGTCTAAACACCAGGTAAATGCTGTAAATCGTTGAGAAATTCCCTCGATTGAGTATGGTCTCCATCATCAGACCAGTTATAATCCATATGGGTGCAAAGATCTCATCAATAGAAATTATTCAAGTCCAAACACCAGGTAATTGCTGTAAATCGTTGAGAAATTCCCTCGACTGTCTCTTAGCTCCATCATCAGATCGACTCCCGACCACCATCAAATATAGTACTAGAAGTAGTACTTTATAAAAATACTTAAAATACGATACTTTAAATTACGATTTTTGTAGGTTACCTTCGATTTCTCTGGGATGCTATCATCAGATCCTGGTTTCTTTATCATGGTACCACTCCTGAAATATCTCCTTTCCACAAAAAAAAATCATCCAATTCGATTCATAAACAACGAAGTTATCCCTGAACACACATAAAAAAAAATAAAAAAAAACATATATACGGTCGAATTGATAAACCTTCTTCTTTTTTGAAGTCGTTTAAAAAGAGCTAAATTTTGAGCTAGGTACTAAAAATATATGTGGAGGCTAGAGCACCAAAAATAAGGATAGTTCTAGTCCCGAAACTAGTAAAGTGGCAACACTGGACTGAGCTGAGACCACAAATTGCTGCGATTTGTGACATAGACATGATGACCAATGATTGACCAATGATGACAACGACCAGCATGAAGATAATAGAAAAGAGCAGACAAGCCAGTCTGAAATGCATGGAACTAATAAGTACTACGTACAACTGGAGTGAGCTCTACGAAGAAATTTCGAGGTCCTAGAAATTTGACCTTGAAAACGAATTAAAAAGATAAAAGTAATAAGGACGTTAGTGGGTGCCATATTGTCTCTTTCTGATTAGGGTGACAAAGTAACGTAGGATAAATAAGACCATAACAGGAACTTTTTAATCTTCGATTAAGATCGAACAAAACTCTCTAAGCCTATCTTAACCCGTGACACTGAAGTAAACTTTTTTTATATAAGTATAAAGATTTCTGTACGTCCGTGTCAATAACCTATGTCGTAATTTAGTAAATTAGAACCTTTAATTCGAACATTTGTCAAAACTGGTTTAGCTGATTTCAAATTAAAATGCTACAAACATACATCAGTATAATTATGAAGTAAAAAAACATACATGAATGATGGGAATCAATTTACATTCATTATTAACAAATAATTTTAATATTTATAAGGGATCATAAAACACGAACGTAAGCACTGAAAATGAAGTCTCGCGTGGCCACCGCGTAGTACGACTCACGATAGCATCAAAAATACTGGTTGGATTTGTACGAAATACTGTAAAATCATCAAATTTACAAAAAAATAAAATTTAATAAACGGCAGTAGCCCGACTCCTATCCACCTCGATAGAAAAGTAGAAGCAAGCAAACAGAAGTTTAAGAGAGCTAGTCTAGCTAGAAACATTATTTCTAGAGCCAAAATGTCTCAAAATTCTATGCTGGTACGAGACCTAAGGATCTCAAATATTAATATGATGGCCTCCTTCCTTTCGATTGGCACCAGAGATACGGACAGATTCAATACCCCATCGTAATCACACACACAAATCTCTCAAATGCATATATGACGTCAAATTCATTACCCGCATGGTGTCAGATCCGTAACTAGAATGACGTCAGATCTGTAACTAAATTATTTTCCTACTTTAACGAAAAACGTTTCTTTTTAAAACAATACATAGGTTTCCATCTTTCATATTCATTAAAATATCTGGCAACCTATTATTACGGCCACATCATAGGCAAAAGAGGGCAAAAGGCAACTACCAAAGTATTCTTATTAACTAATCTAAACATTATGGACACCTTAGTATTATGACGTCAAAACTTCAACTTTGACAAATGTCAAAATTCCCGAAATTCTCGTTTCAGTTGCCAGTATAAAACTATAAATTAAGACTTTAGTTTTAAATGTTAGTAAAAATTTTAACAAATATGAAACATAACATAATAAGTTTTAAATATACTATTATCATCCCCATACCAAGATATATTAAAAACCAAAAGTCACACAAAATAGATATTAGATGTGTATTAGTATCTATTTTTAATTTAAGTCTTAAAAAAAAAGTAGTTTCCTAGAGAAAAATCTACAGATCTTGCAATCCCCGCAACCATCGGTTTCATTGAAAATGAACCTACTCAAATCCGATTTTTACAGATTATTTTATTTTATTTTTACGAAGTCGTGGCATTGCCACGATTTAGGTAAACTGCAGCCTCTGATATCCTTAAACGTTTTGAACTCGATAATGAAACATTCGAACGAATACAGGCTGAAAGGCGATGACCGTAATGTTAACATGTTCCCGATCGTCCATAAAATCTAACATGTGATGTCAAATTTCTTGTTCGATTTCCTACCGATTTCCAAAATTTTGGTCTCAAACTGTAGCTACTGACGCCTTCTAACCTTTTGTATAACACTTCAAAGCAATCCGACGAATACCCTCTGAAATATAGTAACTTATATCTGCAAACACCAGCGATCGACCAAAAAATCTCATCTTTCAGAAATAATTTCTTTAAAGAAAAGACCTTAAAGTTTCGGCTAGATTTCATGCCCTCGGAGTTATGGCCAAAAATGCGTCTCCTGTGAAATGGATTTGATAGTCATTTTCAATGACAAAATGCGTCTCCCGTGAAATGGATTTGATAGTCATTTTCAATGACAAAAATTTACAGACTTTTCGCAATTATCGGAGGACATTGCACAAAATTGAACGACAAAAATTTTTCCCAGAAAGTTATAGACCAATTTTCAATGTGCTACCATACTTTGCCCCGCAAACTCTTGCATCTTTTGACGCTAGTTTTTTCGTTTATCTTTATAACTTATTGAAATTGGGCCGAATCATACTTTCTACGGTAGCTAATCTGATAATCATTCAATGAAAAGGGCACCTGCCCAGGTCAGGGTTTTCGACCGTTTCTAAAACGTAAAATTTAGAATACCAAGGCATATCAAAAACCAGAAGTTACAGAAAATAGATAATAGACAAGTATTCATATATATAAAAATCGATAATGAACCTACTAGATGAAATATTTTTTTCTAATGGCAAGTGTTAGAATGGGACAAACGGATTTTCCGGTAGCTATTTCCTACAAACTCATTTTGTGTTCTTGCGTAATAGAATTTAAAGTAAACCTTATGCGTAAAGCAAAGGTTTCATTTTTGTATTATACAGTTTTAGGAGTACACAGTCCTGTACCTACGTAGTAGGTATATTACGTCCATGTACAGGATGTACTGCGCTGTGGTACGCTGTGGTACTGTGGTCTGCTGATCTAATCTGTGCTGTGTGGTGGCTCTACGTCGCGTTCACAACTGTGTTCGTAACAAAATAATTAGTTTGGGTCGGTTCAGTTTGGTTTTTTGGTTTGACAGTGGTTTGACAGCGGTGTGGACAGCGACAGCGGTTTGGTCGCGTTGCTATTTTGTGCGCGTTGCGTTGCGTGTTATTGCGTGATAATTTTATCGATTGCACGAGAATGGCGAATGGAGATAAAGAATTGGAAAAACCTGTGGGAAACAGTGAATTACCGACACCCGATTGCAGGAATAACGATCATGACGATACAGAATCGACACAGGACTCGCCTCTTGATATCGGCGAGCATTATTTAGTACGCCGTTCAGACAACTCGTGGCACCCGGCTGAAATCATACAGACGCGGTACAATGACGCGGAAGGTGCGTACGAATACTATGTGCACTATGTTGGCTACGATAGGCGGCTGGACGAATGGGTTTCGAGGCATAAAGTCATGTCGGATAGGTTCGATATGTGCGAACGCTCGAATAACGATATGGGCGACCACCTCCTCACAGATAAAGCCGGCCGGAAGATTACGAGAAACCAAAAACGTAAACATGACGAAATCAACCATGTGCAAAAGTCTTACGCCGAAATGGACCCGACTACGGCCGCACTCGAAAAAGAACACGAAGCGATAACCAAAATTAAATATATAGATAGAATACAAATAGGCAAATACGAAATCGACACTTGGTATTTTAGCCCTTACCCAGAAGAATATGGCAAGCAGTCAAAGCTATGGATTTGTGAATATTGTTTAAAGTATATGAGGTATGAGAAATCATATCGGTATCATCTTGGAATATGTAAGTCGAGGCAACCTTTGGGTAATGAAATTTACAGAAAAGGTACTATTGCGGTTTTTGAGGCTGATGCAAAGGAACACAAAATATATTGTCAAAATTTGTGTTTACTAGCAAAGTTGTTTTTAGATCACAAGACTTTGTACTTTGACATAGAGCAGTTCTTGTTCTATATTCTCTGTGAAGTGGATAAACATGGAGCTCATATAGTAGGTTATTTCTCCAAAGAGAAAGACTCTCCAGAAGGTAACAATGTAGCTTGCATACTCACACTACCCCCATACCAAAGACAAGGTTATGGTAAATTGCTTATAGCTTTTAGTTATGAACTTTCTAGGTTAGAACAAGTCGTTGGTAGCCCAGAAAAGCCTTTGTCAGATTTAGGGAAACTTAGTTATAGGTCTTATTGGTCATATGTCATTTTAGATGTTTTAAGTAAAAGCAGAGGTACTCTCAGTATTAAAGATTTGAGTCTCATGACGGGTATATCACAAACAGATATTATTTCTACCTTACAGTCTATGAACATGGTTAAATACTGGAAAGGTCAACATGTCATATGTGTTACACCTAAGATAGTTGCAGAGCAGTTAGCCAGTTCTCACTTTAAAAAACCTAGATTATGTGTGGATCCATCAGCTTTGAGATGGGCCCCTCCTAATAAACTTGGTAACTCGGCCAAAGCAAAGAAATAACAAAACAAAATTAATATTGTTAGAGCTGTTCATATGTTCTAGAGGCCATAACAACTACATGTGTTATAAGTTAATAATATATTAATTTAGATATGGTTTCTAGCCATCTGATATTTGTATTAATCAAAATTCAATTAAAGTGTGGGAAGAAGAATATATTATTTTAATAATGCTTGCTTCCCTAAATCTCAGCATCTATGCTATATAAAAGTATTGATAGAGGATTATTGATATAGTGCAACACTATCGACGTGTCACGTCTCTGAGAATGAAACAGGGTGCAAAAAGAAGAACAATGGCTATCATTAAAATGAGTACTGTATTCGATGTATTAAATATTGTTATAATGATGACTCAGAGTTATATCCCCGATTAACAGTATGTTTACAGTTAATATTTTTGTTTGTAAAAAAATGTGTCCGTTCGACTACTATTAAGTTTAACCAAGTGTAATAGCAGGGGTTGAAGTAATCCACTTAAAGAGATTTCTATTAGGTTTCCTACTTTATATTGTCTAGTGAAACATATTAAACCTTTGAATGTCGGCAATATTTGTTCATCCGTACAAGACAAATTGACAACTTGAAATTTTCAATATTATGGTTTGTGGTATATAATTCTTTTATTAGGCTTTTTCTGCCTCCACTGCTAAAGTACATACAACACTTTGTCAATATTCAGTGAAGGAGTTAAACCTTTATTCGACCATGCTAGTGTGATGTGGATTCAGGCTGTTGACCTCCTCTACCACAAAAATGACGAACGAAATCAGGGAGCTGGTACATTAATTTGATTACAGTTTTTCTAAATCAAAAACTCATTGGTCAATACACCTATAACTGGGATCAAATTCATGACTTTTAATCAAAGGTAGTGTGCTTAGCCACTAGGATACCACAGCTTAGTTACATACAGTAATTTCAAGAATATTGCATACCTTGATAAGAAAATCTATGTATTATATATATTTTTTTCCATCATGTTCCAATACTGTTTTGTTATCTGCAGTTCATGAGTCATCTGGAAGGTTAACACTACCCACAATTAACCCTTCGTCTTATTACATATTTTTCAAAACAATCCTTCGCCTACCAAGCTCTTATGACAGAATGATCACCTCGAGAAATAAAATGATATTTTTTTTGTATTGAAGTTTATTTTTGAAAATATGTAATGTAATCTTAACCCTTTGTCTTCATAGAGACCGATATCGGTCGCTAATGACTTCCTACGCTTCGCCTTCCCTGCGACCGAATTCGACCGCTAACCGCCCGCTTAATACCGCACCAAGAAAATATTTTTTTCTCTTTCTTATACATAAGTACGTAAAACGAAATAAAAACTAGAGAAAGACAAAATATCATAGAATTTAAAAATCACTGCTAAAGGTTTTGTCGCAGACGCTACAATTGAAAAAAATATTCGTTTATTGTTCATGGGTTTAGTGTCATTCCAAGAGTGAATCAGTGAGCGAACAATCATTACAGTTTTTTTACAATAAATCTTCCTTTGTCAGAAAAAATCAAATAACATTATAGTTAGCATTTTTACTAAGCTTTCTATTGGTATTATTTATTTTTAGATATACTTTTAATATACTCATAATAACCTTCAAATGATCTTTTGGTCGCAAATTTTAAGCCTATAAAATTCATACGTGTTTTTTTATTAGATAGGGGAGATTTAAAACAAAAAATAGTTTGCAACTAAAAAGACAATTTACTTAAGATTACATTACATATTTTCAAAAATAAACTTCAATACAAAAAAAAAATTATATCATTTTATTTCTCGAGGTGATCATTCTGTCATAAGAGCTTGGTAGGCGAAGGATTGTTTTGAAAAATATGTAATAAGACGAAGGGTTAAGTAAATTGTCTTTTTAGTTGCAAACTATTTTTTGTTTTAAATCTCCCCTATCTAATAAAAAAACACGTATGAATTTTATAGGCTTAAAATTTGCGACCAAAAGATCATTTGAAGGTTATTATGAGTATATTAAAAGTATATCTAAAAATAAATAATACCAATAGAAAGCTTAGTAAAAATGCTAACTATAATGTTATTTGATTTTTTCTGACAAAGGAAGATTTATTGTAAAAAAACTGTAATGATTGTTCGCTCACTGATTCACTCTTGGAATGACACTAAACCCATGAACAATAAACGAATATTTTTTTCAATTGTAGCGTCTGCGACAAAACCGTTAGCAGTGATTTTTAAATTCTATGATATTTTGTCTTTCTCTAGTTTTTATTTCGTTTTACGTACTTATGTATAAGAAAGAGAAAAAAATATTTTCTTGGTGTGGTATTAAACGGGCGGTTAGCGGTCGAATTCGGTCGCAGGCAAGGCGAAGCGTAGGAAGTCATTAGCGACCGATATCGGTCTCTATGAAGACACAGGGTTAAGACATTGTTTGCTGTTAATCTATAAGCGAGGAGTGAATTTTCAAGAACCAATATTTACACCATAAACTTTTTTGAGAAAAATGCAAAAAACTCATTCTTCAAATAATCACTATACTAGCTCTTTTCTTTTTTAATGAAAATCTTGACATAAAGTAATTTCATTAAACACATGTTTTGTTATTTATTTATTTTTTGCATGCATATTTATTGACCTATTAGCAGTTAATATTTTTAATTAATAGCATTTGACCAAGACAAAAAAAGTATTGGTTTTTATTTCATACGGTTTTGTAAATATTGGTTACTACTTCAGATAGTTCTGAAAATATTGATTTCTGCTTCAGAAAGTTTTGAAGTATTATCACTACAAAACAAAGTCTCTTCAAAGGGTAACAGGTCGAATAGAATAATGTAATTTTATCCGCCTATTCCATTTATCCATACCAGATCAGCCATACCAGTATGGAAGAATGGAATATTTTTCCACTTATCCATACTAGTATGGATAGGTGGAAATTGTATGTCCATTTATCCATACTAGTATGAATATATAGAAATCATACATCCATTTATCTACTACCGAGTTAATGTACACTATAGTTAAAAAATTTATTAAAAAAAATTGTATATTATAAAACTAAAAATGAGATTGTCTCTACTTACCACTATGATGACAAATAAGAAAAAAAAACTCATATTAATATCGATGAAGAAATTTTTGGGCGTGATACCGCAAAATCACACTAAAATTATTGTAACATATTATCTAGAAAATGTCCAGTAGTCATTTTTCCTGTTACTAATTGTAGTTGCGCATTTTGAATAAAAGTGGATTAACTGGTTTGCAGATCAAGCCATCGATATGAATTTCGTTTAAATAATGAGGAGAGTTGTTCATAAGTCAAAAAATTAGAGCATGTATTACATGGCTATTTTTATTTTGAGATCCGCACCCATCACTAAACAATCTCAGGAACTTTATATTTTAAGATAGTTGCAGAGAATTTAAATGGTGTATAAGAGCTGATCCAATAACCTCTGACCCTGTTGGTCCTTGTGTTTCATCCCAATTATAAAAAATTGGATTATTACCATTAACACCAACAAAACACAGATTATACAGGCTGACCTGTCTTGCGTAATATGCATCTTGTATAGTGGTATAAAGAGAATTCTTTTTGCAAAGCAAAGCAAAATGAATAGGTTTTTTTGTTTTAGCTGTCCGGATATAATCATAGAAGGCATTACCCTTTAACCTGTGTACATATTTCTCAATTATAGTCAGAAGTTTCTTTTAAGTCCATTTCTTTTTTTATTCTACTATCCAATAAAACGCAGGTGTTACATACATCACATGCAGGATTTTTAAAGCCAATATTCAACTGACCATAAAATCTATACTAATATTATAAAGCTGAAGAGTTTGTTTGTTTGAACGCGCAAATCTCAGGAACTACTAGTTCGAATTGAAAAATTCTTTTTGTGTTGGATGGTCTATTTATTGAGGAAGGCTATAGGCTATATTTATAAAATAATACTATATGTCTGTCTGTCTATCCGAGCAAATCTCCAAAATGGCTAAACTGATTTTGATGAAACTCCACATATGTGGAAAGGAAGTGATCAGTAATGACATACACTACTTTTTGTATGTCTGTATGTACGTCCATTTGTCTATTCCAGCTAATCTCTAGAACGGCTAAATCGATTTTAATGAAATTTCACGGGTATGAAAAGGAGGTGGTCAAAAATGACATACGCTATTTTTGGTCCGTCTGTCTGTTTGTACGTCTATGTGTCTATTCGAGCTAATCTCCAAAACGGCTGAACAGATTTTAATGATACTTTGCAGACGTGAAAGAAGGTCGTCAAGAGTGACATCAGTTACTTTTTGTGGCTGTCTGTCGTTTGTCCTCACTGATCTATCAGCGTAGATAAAGCCGAAACTACTAAGTCTAGGAAGCCGAAATTTGGAACAGTGGTTTATTTTATAACGTGAGTAGTCATTTTTTAAGAAAGGAATATTTGGAAATTTCAAATGGAGGGAGGGATGGAGGAAGCTTCATATGAGAGTCTTTGTTCTTTAAAGTTAGAAACATAAAAATTTTGACATAAATAAATAATGACGTGTTTCAGAGTTTTTGGATATTAAGGGTGGGAAACGGGAGGTAAAAAGTATGGGAGTATCGGTTTTCTTAAAGGAGTGGGGAGAATGAAGATTGAAAGTTTGAATAGTTGTACCCAATATTAGTTTCAGCAAAAAGTACCTACGTATAAACCATTTCGAATGTTAATTCAACCTAAAACAGGAATGTGTAGTTTACGCAAGCGAAGCTGCGAGCGGTCGCTAGTATGTCATAAAACATTGAGCGTTTCACTTGTAGGTGTGATCCGACACTGTCATTATATAATTTTGTTGCATTTAGATCAGATGACAAATAAATTCTTGAAGATTTGGTCGTATCATGACTGTCATTGGCAACCCTTTGATTAAATTAATTAAGCCCTCCTTTTTTACAACAATTGCAGTTTATTAACCGTATAATATGTTTATTTCGAATTAGTTTGTGAATTATTATGGAAATATGTTTTGTATGGTTTGATTTGATTTGATCTACTTGACCATTTAATAATGGTCAAATAGATCTTGACAATGTGTTGCATGTGAAAATAATTGCATTTATAAGTATGTGCATAGGTAATTCTGTATTTGAAAAACAATTGTACCAGTATTTTTATAGCTATGAAAAATGTCTAGAATAAATTGTATTTAACTTTCAGCATTGTTTTAATGTTTATAAAGTCTATGACTAATTTATACTTTTTATAAATAGCTAGAAACCTTAAATTTTAAAATGATTATACTTATTGAAGAAATCCTATCACATATTTCTATATTTAATGCATAAATATGATGGTACCATTTTAAGTATATTCCTTGATTTGGTTTTATGATATTCTGTTATAAAATATTTGCTTTGTTTTATATCTCATGGGTCTAATGTGGCTGTATTCTTATTTAATATTAGATGTCAATGTAAATGTTTGCAATTTTTAAACTGGTTCAGTTTTGTATACCTTTGACATATGTGACTATTTTTGTATAAATACAATTTAAAATATATATGTATTGCATGAGGTAGATTCTGTGAATCATAATTTTTCACTGTTTATTTGTGATGTTTCTGTATAAGTAAAAGTGTCGAAATTCTGCAATAAAATTACAAGATATGGCGCTGTTGTTTTATTCAATGGGTTTTAATTACAAATTAGTTATTTTATTATTAGATACTAAAGATATAAAAAAATTGTTTATGTTATTATAAACAATTACTAAAATTTTTGGAAAATGCGAAAAACGATCGTGTGCACTTGCTGTTCAACAACGGACGGCATATTATTATTAATTGCTTGCTGTACGCACATCAAAAGGACTTCAGACTTTGTAATGGGTCATTTGAGAGTGTGACTACGAGGAATAATATATCCCCGTGCTCCTACCGGTGGCAGACACGGGCGAATCCAGCTTTATTGTTGAGGGGGTGGGGGGGGGGAGGGGGGGGGGGGGGCACATCGTCGACGTCTAGCCAAGACGAGTTCCAATTCTACTACAATAATGAATAAAAAGTAGTATTTTTTTGTTAAAAAATCTTATATATAAGTAGATCGAGGAAAATCCTCACTCTTTGAATAATCTAACGACTGCTTAGCTTAGTGGATAGCGACCCTGCCTACGAAGCAGTAGGTCCCGGGTTCGAATCCAAGGTCGGGTCAGTATTTATACGACGAATATCCATACTGGTACCGGGTCTTGGTTGTCATATGTATGTGGTGTCTTCGTTTGGTATCCAAAACAAGCTAATGCTTAGTTTGGAGCCTAGACGTTGTTGTGATGTATGTGTTATTATTATTATTATAATCCTCACTCTAAATAGGTACCTAAGTATCCCGAATTCCATTTTCTTTACACTTTTTTTTTATTACACAATGTTTCTAAAAATTTTGATCTAGTAAGTAATTGGTTTATCATTTCCAAATTACCAATTTACATGATCTATAATTAGAATTTGCGGGCATTGCACAGCGGCGGTGGTGGCGCATAGTGAGCCGAAAATCTAGTTTCATATACATTCAAATACTTTTCTTAAATGGGTCGCTTTTTGACTAGTAATAGCTTTGCAAGAATGAATAGAAGCCTAAAAATAGCATCCAAGATTATTGAAGACATAACCGGCGTCTCAGGATCTTTTTGCTGAATTGTACGGAATTGACATTAAAAATCACATATCAGGAACCTTACACAGACGTGATTTAGGTATATTTAACTAAAAAAAAATGTTTTATAGTCTTAGTTCCTACTAGAATAACTAATGCCGATGATATTCAGAATGTATACAATAACACTGACAAGAACTAAAAGTATCTAGCAAATGCATTTGAAAGTAAACTTACTACTTAAAGCAAATATTTAAAAATGAAATGAAAGTACGTTATTTGATATTCTAGCAATGAAATCATGCCATACATTTTATTGATGATTAAAAAAAACGCGGCTGTTTCAGTTTAGTGCAGTACCTATGTCGAAAAATCACTACGTATGAAATAAATACTTACAAAATAAAGTCCATCCACCGCGTCTGTCTGTCTGAACGGAATAAACTCAAAAACTACTAAACGGATTCTCATACGGTTGTCACCAATGGATGGAGTGATCCAAAAGGAAAGTTTATATGTATAATTCATTGATGTTTCGTGCTAATTAGTTGAAATATGGCGATGATTGTTGAAGATGACGGAAAAAATCAAGCCGACTGGGAGCTTTCATCGAAAACCTGCCCTGCTTGCCTAATCCCTTTGAGATATAAGAAAACAATGTATGGAAGAATTGTTCCTCTTTTATAGTTCTAAAGAGAAACCCGTGATGGCATATGTCTGTCTCTTAAGAATAGCTAGCTTACTTAGTTTAACTTTTAATGCACATTATAATTGCCCTTAACGCCATACAACTTAAATTAATATCTTAGAAGTTATTGTAAAATTAAAACTAGGCAGAATTTAACAATGTTGTATAAAAAGATTTTTTTTTTAATTTACCTATATATTCCTTACTTTTTCAAATATTTGCAGAATTGGAAATAAAATGCATAAAAAATACTCCAAGTAGGATGTGACATTTAAATCGAATCCACATGCTTGATAGGTACAAGCTGATACGACACTAGGTACGACAGAAAAAAAATGTAGGCATGCATATATGCTCTGCTACCCGTGCGAAGCCGGGACGGGTCGCTAGCCCAAAAAAAATTATAGAAACACCACCTATAAAGAAATGACGCGCAACTGTGCGATGATTGAGATATAGTAATTTTTAATGTTAAGTCCATTAAAATTGTTGCGAAACCAATCCTGAGATGCCAGTGGTATCTACCTTCGATAATTTTGGATGCTATTATTAGGCATGTATTAAATCTGTCGATATAATTGCTAACCAAAGAAGCGACACATTTGAAAAAAAGTATTTGAATGACTATGAATCTCGCCATGGGAACTTGATTTTCAGCCCACTGAGCGACGCAAGGCGCGGAACACACGACCGCGCTGCGAGGCAAAATCAAACTTGAATCGTGCGAACAATATATTTTATCACAATAATCGAATGCATCCGAACATAGTAATCGTATTATGCGTGTCGTTCGCGTATGTGTTTGCCAACATACAAAGTAAAAATTCCACTAAAATGAATGAGATTAAAAAAATGATCAGTGGTAGATTCGATCTACCCCGCCCAGCTCAGCCCAGGGGCGTCATGACACTCCCCCCTTGGATCCGCCCTTGGTGGGAGAGCGTATTAGGAGCAGGAGGAAACGCCGACCAGTCGCGAGTTACCTTTCCCGTGCCGAACAGAAGGCAATAGTCTTTAAGCGCGCACGGGTTTGTTATGCTACTCACTTTCCAAACTCGTGTTCGATTCAACGTGCGCGTCCTCCAATCACGCACGGGTTTGTAATTAGTATGTGCAATGATTTAGAGCCACAAATCCGTGTTTGTAGAGGGCAGTTTAGAAATCCGTGTTTTATACAAACTTCTAATTGATTTGGTTTTTGATGTTTAGTTCTTTGAAGACTTATAAAAATACCACCTACCTACTCGAGTAAAAAAATTGTGGAAAACGTCATAATTATGCGTTTATTACAAAACAAAAAAAAATGTACAAACACATAAACGTAGGGTAGACTGGGTACGGTTGAAACAATTTAGCTTTTATCGTTTATAATTTTGTTGTTTATAAACAAAGTGGCGATTATGATACGTGAAATTCAAATGTGAAGCTTTAGCTACGATATGGCTGTATCATTATAGTTCCCGGTTTACTATTTTTAGAAATATATGAAATTTAAAAAAATAAAATATTTGTTTCATCCGTCCCCATGCCAGGGGCCGTTGAAACAGAGATAAGGGTCAGTTGAAACACATACAAATAATACAATAAATACTAATGAAACATGTTTTATTTATCATGTATACTAATTATACGAATAATTATGGCACCACATGACAACATTAATCAGTTTTCAAGATTTTAATACTTCTAAAACATTCATCAGCCTTTGACGAGTAGTACACATTTAAAGAAATTAGAAAATAAGATTTAACTTAACGAAAACGTTTCTAAAACAAATTAACTTAGAAAATAAACTAGAATGACATTTTTAAATTCAAATTAACATTAATAATACAATTAACATTCTGAATAAACTAAAAGACAATCTATTTTAAATCAAATAAGCATTTAAAATAAACTAAAGAAAGCACTTGTTAAATCAAATAAACATTGAGAATTAACTTAAAGAAAACATTTAGCCTAGAGAATTAATCAGAGTATTCAAAGTCGCAATTGTGGCAAACGTGGCTAAGACCACCTTCTGTGCATTCTTCGTGAGCCCACTGTTTACATGAAGTACATTGACTCCACTTTTCTCCGGATCTGCTCTCTAAATATGATGCTAAGCAAACAATACAATAGCATTCTTCCTCTTCTGATACTTCCGATGACAATTGGTGCTGAATATTTAATTTTCCTTTTACCTTTTCTTCCGTCTAATCTTTTAATGGTAAGTTCGTAAGCAAATTTTCGTATCTCTTTCTTTGACAGTCTGAAATATATATCAGCACATCGAATCAAATACTTTGAAAATTCACGCTCGTGACCTTCATTAAAAACACGATTGTGTGCTTTATACTCCATACTTTCATCGTGTCTGCCGGTCGCATCTCGCTTTCGAATATATCTCAACAGGGAACAGTGGTTTATACTATGCTTTTCCGTCGCTTTCCGTAGTGAATCTCCAGCTTTTACCTCCTCATATGCTTTACTATAGCTCGACAAGTCATTTTTTCCTCTTGAAGTCTCCCTCACCCGAACTCTCAGCATCTACAAAAAATAAACATTATTATATTTTCTGTTTCAATCGTACCCACAAAAAATGTTTCAACTGTCCCCAACCCCACTTCCGGTAAAATATACTTTAAAATTACGACAGTAATAATGACACATTAAAAATAGTCACTATCACTTATTCTACAAGCGTCATAGTATTTGCAAACACACGCTCAATACATTCATTTAAAAAGAACAGATAATATAAGCGTTAATGTCAGAAGGAAAATACTTACTTTTGGGTAATAAAAAACAATATGACGTCTTGCACAAAACAACAACGTACGAGAAGCGGCGCGGTACTGAATTCGTGTTCGGACCTGTCGTCCGCTTCTTATTCCCCTTGCACCCCTTACTCTCCGCGTAACCGTTTACGAGATATTTGCTCTGTTTCAACCGTCCTTTGTTTCAAACGTACCCAGTCTACCCTACCTATGTGTAGTGTACATCTAATATACTATATAACAATGTAAAGCAATCGAGGTAGGTAGGGGAAGGGAGGGTAAGATGACGAGTCGGGTAAGATGACTATTCGATAATGTTTCCATATATCGTGGACAGTAGAGCTACTTTACCCATTAGTTTGACGGAACGGTAATTCCCCTACAGACTAAAACATTAAACAATGCTTGCAGCCATTGTTATTCTTGCCACACGTGTTTTAAGTTCAAACGCAAGTTCGTTATAAAATTTGGATTTCATAAAATAACATCTTTATCATGATTTGTAAGTCTTTAAAAGTTTCCTACGATGTTTTGTTAATCTGTGTGTTATTTTATTGATATAACAAATTAACTAAATGCTAATTAAAATTTTTTGGAATATTTTTTTCGAATTTAGCTTGTCAATGGCGGTGTCGGATAAGTTGACGAATTCAAGCGGCTGGTAAGATAACGAATTCGTCATCTTACCCGCATTGTTTAGAAATCATTCTAATAAAATTCTTAATAAATTTTCCAGTTACTGACATGTGTAAAATATATATGTAAAGACAAGCAAACAGGAATGGTCTCGTCAATCCATGATTAAAGCCATGAAGGAAGTGAAACTAGGAGCAAGTGTGAATTCGACTGCGAAAAAATATAATTTACCTGAAGCTACTTTACTAAGTACCTATGTGCTGAATTTCAAAATACTGTTTTTTAGGGTTCCGTAGCCAAATGGCAAAAAAGGAACCCTTATAGTTGCGCTATGTCCGTTCGTCCGTCTGTCTGTCTCTTTGGGGTTTTTCTCGGAAGCTATTGGCAATATATAGATGAAATTCGGAAGGTAGGTGTAATCTACGAACCGCTACACAATGACGTAGTGAAATTAAGAAAAAAAAATTTTTTTGGGATAGGTCGCCATGCATGTAACTGAAGTACGAAAAAAAAATAATTCATCGTACATTAACGCGCGATGTACCAAACGAAAGGTCTTAAAAAATGTTAACGAGGTTTCAAACAATTTTTTTTCATTTTAGTCAACAATTGTTGAGATATGCACTCCTAAAGTTCAATTTTTGTTAGAGCCATGTATATTGTATGGTGGTACGGAACCCTTCGTGTGCGAGTCCGATTCGCACTTGGCCGGTTTTTTTATGAATCTGCCTGTAAATGCCGGACGTTTCAAGTCAACTTTTTGGGAGGAACAACTTCCAAATCTCAAATTATAATGTAGAAGTCTTAGATAAAAGAGCTTTTAGATTAACTCAAATACAATTTGCAAAAAATACATATGATTATGCTGAAAAATTGAATATTCCACATTGCTTCAATAGGAATGAGACAAGCTGGCAAATATTTCATCGAAACAGGAAAAAATGAAACTTGGTTTCTTGTTCAATCTACAAGAAGTGGGTCCACGCCGCATTTTTTTTTGTGTTCAAGAATGTAATTTAGTAATTAAATCAAATTATACTTCATTGATTATGTTTCGTCCAATTTTTCATATCTCACCATCTTACCCGCCATGTGAAGTCATCTTACCCGCCATGGTGGATAAGATGACGAATTTGACCTGTTATTAAAAAATTTTAATTTCTGTAGTAAAACTTCTGTAAATCAAAACAATAATTTTTTTACTTAGACAGATACATATTAAGGTTATTTTAAATACCTAAACATCACGATACATCCTTATCCCAAATAGAAAAAAAATCGGAAACGTTACTTTCGTCATCTTACCCCTCCTTCCCCTACGTAGTTCCATAAAGAGTATACTTATAGAGGATTTATTTTTTTATCACTGTGCCCAAAAATTTCTTTCGTACCTTAGTGAAAATAAAAAATATAAGTTCACTTATCTATTTATTCAAAAATTAAAAACAAAACTAAAATTGGTTCAATATATCCATAAAAATGCTGCGAGTCGTATCATCCACTACTCGCACTGCCGAGAGCCGGCGCCGCGCCGTGCCCTTGCGCGCCCATCTCCGCCATCATCCTATGTGGTGTATGTCCACGTTTTAAGATTAACTGTATCGAACAGCCAGGTTGAAAAAATAATGAAAAATAAAAGTTCGATTTTTTAAGGTATTGTGTTCTATTCACGTTACTGAATCGTATAAAAAAAATTACTTTGTATAATGATTTAAATGAATGCCTTCCTTTGCGGCGAGCAATTGACTTAGGTTATACAAGAATTTTCCCGAGGTCTTCGCCTTGCAGTTTTTTCAGCAATGAATTTGTAGTTTTGGCAAATCAGATACCCAAACTTAGTAAGATTATTCGTATGTGCATTATTCGAATCCCTTTGCAAAATATCGGTAATTCTTTGCCACTGGGTTTTAACATTGCGGACAGCAATGCTAAAATTTTCATCGTTTGTAGTTGTACTAAGTACTTTCCATCCGATTTATTGCGAATTTAAAAATGAAATACACGTACGTAATGAAACATTGATATATTGAGTCTTCCAACCGGCTTTTAGTCGGTGTAATGGCTTAGCGCCGAGTAAACGTGCGCATGCCGACTTGTGTCGTAAAAATTTGTGAAACTACTCGTCAAAGACGCAAAAAAGAGCTGAATATCGTATTTGCGGTAAGTAAACATTATAATTTAACACTAGTTTATGCCTACAGATGGCTATTCGATTATTTTTAATTTAATTTGAACATTATCACGATTTAATTCTCGTCACATTCCCGTAAACAGTGCGACACGTCCGAACCGTAATAAGTATTTGCTTGCACTGACGCGCACAACGGTGCCGGGCCGCGGGCCGCCGCAGCCATATCAGCCCACGCTCGTTGCGGACGCTTTTATTTCACTTTTGGTTAGCGACTACAAATCCTTATTATTAAATTGTTAAATCAATGTAATGAAATAAGCGCGTGAACCTTGAACACGTGTTTGTAAAACAGTTTGCTTTGCAAACCCGTGCGTGATTGGAGGGCGCGCGCCGTGAATCGAACACAAGTTTGGAAAGGGAGTTAGCATAACAAACCCATGCGCGTTTAAAGGCAGTATTGCCTTCTGTTCGACACGATGCGCGGGAAAATAGTACGTACAGGGCGAAGGATGCCAGCGTTGTCCACCGGTGTTGCCAATCATACGATTCTGTCATCTTAGGTGTCACGGTAATAAGGTGATGGGTAGGTTATACAATAATTAAATTCACATTAATTGTGTCGTGATAGCCCAAAGCGCAAATAACCTGTCTCAAATTTATATGGCCCCACAGGGCCATGGGTCGAATCCGAGCGTGTACCAATGAGTTTTTCTGACTTAAGTACACAATATCAATGACACCGTGCTTCGGAGGGCACGTTAAGCAGTCGGTCCCGAACGCTGTCAATAGATGGCGGTCGTTACAGTTCCCAGCCCGCAGTGGAGCAGCAGGGTGGACTTAAACTCCAAGCCCCCCTCCTCACCCTGGGGGAGGCCTAAGCCCCTGTAGTGGGGTAAAAATGAGCTGATGATGATTACCACTAGAAAACTATCAATAGCAAATATTGCCGATTTATTGGAATGCTTTCATAAAATTTTAAATGAAAAAGACTGCATTTACTAAAGAAAAAAATTTCCTTCCACCAGGACAATGCATAGGTAATGTATGTGCAATTGCCACGAACTGCTTGCTCATCCACCATATATTAAGCTTGTAGATATTTAGCCATATGGAACGAATCATAGGGCTAAATATGCGACTACCTTTTTCGTGATACAATATTCAGTTAAATAAGACACAGAATCCACAATATCTATCATTCCAATTTATTAATTTACATTATTGAACACTTAATTACTTTATAACATTTCGATTATTGATTTCATGCTAAATTCAATGTATGTCTCTGTTATAATTGCGCGTAACAAATTAGGTCCTTTTAAATTATTGATGTCTTTAAACAGAATATGGGGGTTTCATTGCCATTCAATCTGACAATCTTGATGCACCTATAGTTTGTCTCTAGGAATTGCTTCCACGATTTGCCTAAAAAGACTTTTAGTATATGGTACAGGCAGATCACAGCATCACATACTAAACTTATTAAGGTAATTTATAAAGGCCCATAAAGAACTTCATTGGATGAAACCTATGATGCAATAGGGCTATGTATTTTGTAGCGGCGGTTGACGTGTGTGATTATTTTTTCACTCGTAAGGGATGGAGTAAAAAGAAAGTGTCTATTCTGCTACGTTTCTTTGGTTGCTTAATGACCGGAGCGATTTTCATCGATACACATATCTAACACGAAGAGACGTACATTCAACTACGCACATCTATGAGGTTACATTTAAAATAATACTTGTCTTTCTTTGGTAACAAACGTTCACAGCGTAAGTACATATAATATGTCATATTGATAATAACAACGTACAAGGGACACCGAATACACACAGTCAAGCGCCCGATTGTATTTTGTTTTCAGCTTAAACCAAATAGTTGTCGCCTTTGTTTAATACGCTTGCAACATGCTTGGGTGATTTGGTTATAAATCAGGCGTTTGACTATGTGACGTGGTGTCTACACTAGTCATTATCTAAACTTCTGGTTTTATTTCACGTGAAAGTAAAAGAGTATATTGCACTGTCCTTCGTACTATATTCCGACGTTGAGACTTACATATTAAGTTTTTTTTCACCAAACATTGAACGATTATTAGCGTTAATATCCAACACTTACAATTTTATATACTTGTTTTATTTTTTAAATGATATTTCTTAATTTATATATTATAACTTTAGTTTTATTTTATTATCTTTTAGACAAACCTCAGCTATTTGGTTCCATTTAGTCAATTTTTAGGACTTCAATAGAAATTAGTCCAATGAACGCTTATAACTTCGAGAAAACAATTCAAAATGAACAAAAAAAAATGTATCTACGTACATCAAATAAAATATAAATGAAGTGAGAAAATTAACTAAGTGAAACCAAAAGTAGTCACAATACATTACATTCTACGTTGCAATACGCACTATGTTGTACATGGAGTACAGGAAAATATTTTATATACTTAAATACACACATTTTTATAGCACATCGAACAAAGATTTTATCAGTTGCATAAAGTACTAGAGCACATTCTATACTAACTAAGAAACACTCAAACTGTCCATACTTATATGCATAATAGACTTATTTTTAATTACCCCACTGGGCCGAAGCGAAAATGAGGATAATGTGTTTCAAATGTCTGTAAGTAATAAGTATGTATGCATGTGTATTGGTATATTTGTAGGAATGGAAAACTGACGTTCATAGGAAGATAGACATACGGTAATTTAACCTAAAAATTAAAATTCATAAGTCCGACATTTTGTTTTGATGACTAATTTACTTTATCATAGATGGCGTCCTATAAGTACGGAATCAAGCCGAAAACTAGATAGTAAATCATGTAACTGATCCAAAAAAAAAAACATTACCTATTAATATAACTAAATTATTAAGCGTGCGAATCGTGCGGCGGTCATTTTTATATTTTGTCCGATGAACCAATTTTAATCTTTAATTGAACGCAGTAGTATTACTGTTATAGGAAAATATAATAATTATATAATAATTTTTGGAATCAGTATATGATATACTATCTAAGCCGATATAACACTCGACCCGAAAACTGACGTATATGTAATTAAAAGGAGTCATCAAAACAAAATATATGTCTTATTAAACAATTTTTTGAAAGTCAGTATGCCTATCCTCTATGCACGTCACTGGAATGGAAGGTAAAGTGTTTTTCCCATTTTTAAATATGTATAGTTGCATATTTGTATGTTACCTACTACAGCCTACATTGTGACATTTAGGTTCGAAAGAGGCAAAACACATATTAACAAAAATAAGTCTGATAAACGTGCCTCATTCAGACAGAAAGAGCTTTCGTTGGTTCTCAATGGTTTTTAATTTAGAAAAGCGCATTGTATTATCTTATACAATACATAACTTTAGTACAATATTCAACTGACAGATTAAAATTTTATATCTAATTTCAATGTCTTGCTGTTAATTATGCATTTCACTTAAATATCCTGTACTGTTAAGTTCAAAAATCTGTTTAAAAACCCCAAAAGTTAATAAGATTTCAATTGTTTCAACAGTAATTTTTCTAGAACACATTTTTTCCGATCGGATTTTGAAATGAAATAAGATCATCTTCAACTGATCAGCATCAGTCATAAAAATAATATTTTACAATAAAAATTACCAACAAGACATTCTTAACAAGAGAATGTTTATTGCTAAAGACTTTACAGTAACAGTGCAAGCTATGGAAGTGATATAAACTATGCACCTATTTGCCACCAGGCGTCACTACTGTGGCGGATTTTAAATATTATATACACAATACTAATCTTTGTACTAAAATTTAGACCGTATGTTCATCACATAATACAATTTATTATATTTCTTCATGATACGCCTCTTTTGGTACTTTGGTTTAAGATGTGACGCGGCCTGTCCCATACGACTATTCGACGATAAACAGAACTACTAAAAAAAAGATTCAAATTTTATATGGATGCATTACTATGTTGCCTTTGATATAACATTAAAACTCCCATACAAAAATAATTCTCTTACTTTCGACTGACACTGCTGATTGTTTCAATAGTTTCGAGGCATTACTCGAAAAACCTTGTTTTCCACAAAAAGTTTTTCGGAAAACGTCTCGAAATCGTTGAAGCAATGAATAATGTGAGATGAAAACATTGAAGAGGATTATTTTTTATAGAATCTCTTAATGTTTATTAACACAAACATAGAAATGTGTCTGTGTAAATTTTGTTTTTGTATAGGCGCTCCATCTGTCGTCAAACACTCTACTAGACAGGCCGCGCCGCGTTCCACCTCAAAAGAATAACACCATTAAGGTATGATCAGCAAAACACTTGAGTTTTACACAGCCTATTATTATAATAATAATTTTATGGTCACTGGGTAGATACCAATATTTCTATGATAGGTAAATACTGCGGAATATCAACAGATCGATATTATATAATATTTAAAATACGCCTTAAAAACATTCCACTAGAGATCGTAACATCACTAAAATATTATTTATTTTTTAAACACTATTCACGAGTTAGAATAAGCACTTTAAATACATAAATTCCTAATTTAATACTGAGTTATGTAGTACATCTTTGTATGTATATATAATGTTAACAATCCCCATTAATATTAAGGCATAGACGAGCCGAAATATTTTTTAAACTGTGAAAATTACTTTGAACAGATAAAAAAAAGTTATATTCGGTCATCTATTTGTAATAATAGATGTGCTTTATTAATATATATTGAAAAATAGGACATATTTCCTTAAAAATTTATTATTACTAAATCTTCAAGTGTCTAATACGCAAATTGCAAGCAAATCGGTTGCAATATTAAAAACATTAAGGGTATCAGCACACTACACTTACACTTTTAATTAATGTAGTCGGCACATAATATAATAACTATTGGAGTGCATTTAGTCAATTTAGAAAACAATAGTGCGCCTTTGCGCTAGTAAAATATACAGGATATTTCTTTTTATAACAACGTATAACAATTTATTTCGTACATTAGTGAAAATAAAAAAAAAAATTTTCTCTTATCTATTTATTAAAACATAAAAAAATAAAATTGATTAAATGTATCCATAAAAATGCCTACTCGCATTGCCGAGAGCTACAGTGCCCATGCGCGCCCACCCCCCGCCATCATCTTATGCGGTGTATGTCCACGTTTTAAGATTAATTGTATCGGACAGGTTGAATAAATAATGAAAAATAAAAGTTCGATTTTTTTAATGTAATGTGTTCTACTCACGTTACTGAATTATATAAAAATTTATGCGCGATGATAAAAAAAAATTATCCTGCATATAGTGTACAAGCAGGTCAATGTACATAAAATTTTACATATTACTAAAATAAAAATATTTATTGTATTAGTTGATAGGTACTAAATAAGCAGTATTAATAAAAATTACGAAATGTTAGTCACTTATCGATATGCAACTTTAGCCTTATCTAACCTTTTATTTTGAAACTGATGCTTTATTTAATGAGAAACAACAATTTACATTATTTTCATGATTAGATTATTTTAAAAATATTAATACCTACTTCAAAACAAAATTTTGACTAGATTTAGAACGGAATCATAAATTGTATTCATTTTAGTTTATTAAGAATGATTATTAAAGAATAATGGCTTTTTATTTGGTTTAGAAAATGTAAGAAAATGGCACAATGTGCATTTGAAAATGTAAAATTTTAAGTATAAGATTTGTGAACCCACAACACACATCTAAACAATTCTTAAAATACAAGCGGGTAAATTATCACAACTGAAATCACCACTTACAGTGAAATTTACTATTATTTGATATTCTTACTATACTGATTAATTTTGAAATTTTCAAAAAAAAATCGATAAATGACAAGTGAAGAATGAATAAATTTATACGTGACAAAATATATAAATTACAAATACGGTCATTACTAGAAAGATTGTTTTTGCTATATAAAATATTCAATCAATTATGTTGTCAATACAAGTCAACCAAAAGTTGGCGATAATAAAATCAATGCTAAAATTTGCATAAAATAAATATTACAGCCTTAAATTCAATTCCATTAAAAAAAAAATTAAATATTAGTGAGTTTAGTAACTAGCCCAAGACAATATTTACACAAAATTACACATGAACAGGTACACCCAATATAATATGTTAATACAAACAATTACGTAAAAAATATAAAATTATTAATACTTAATTAAAATATAATAGCGAAATAAATAAGATTTGTTCGGTGAGGAATAAAATTTTTGTTTAGTATGTCGGTGCCTGGTAGTCGATGTTTCCTGTAAATTAAAGAAAGTGAAATTAAAATTTTGAAAAACCCTGTGTCATAACAGAACATACACTATACCTATCAATAGTGTGGCAAATATTTTTTTGACTCCATACCGCAAAAAGAAAAAAGGAACTCTTATACGAGGGGTCATCAAATAATATGTACAATTACGATAGTATGAAGTAAAATTAAATAAATTATAATTAAATTTTCAACATAGTCTCCTTGCCTATGAATACACCTATACTATTTCCATTTCTTTATTTTCTCGATGACAGATCTGATTTGATGGTTGTAGTGTTGTGATTGGTCACATATTGATCACAAGCAAAGGGATCTAGCCCATACAACCTTGTCTTAGGTGTATTTTTTTAAAGCAGTTGTGTGTTAAATTGTCTGTTTATTTAAAAATTATTCAATGTTTCGTTATTTCCAGTGTATACCCCGATCAGAAACTTTTCATTGGTTTTAGTTCTGGTATATTCATAAAAAAAAATTTTATTATATAATTTAATATTCTTATTACAAAAAAAAAGAGAAATATAGTCTTTTCGTCATTTACTCTCATTTTCATATTTTAAAAGCAATATTTTGTCATAAAATTGAATTTAAAACGAAATCCAAATCCTCAAAAATTTGTGAATGACTTACAAATGAGTGAATGACACACAATTGAGTGAATCATTCACAAATGAATGTCATAATATGTGTTTCTTTTACGAAACAGATGGCATATTGTTAATTTCATGCATTTTATGTGCTATTCTATTATTTTGTTCGTAGTATCGCGAGTTCGGAGGTTTTTAATTTTGTTTTATTATATTTTGAACAAAGACAAATACAACAAAAACATTCAAATATATTTAGTAACTATAGAAGGCAGTGACTGGCTCCAACGTCATGGCGAAAATGTGGATAATACTTTATTAAAAGTACAATTAGTGAATATTTTAAAATCGAAAATAAGCCTTCCTAAAAGGTATGTTATCGACGAAATAGCTGCCGAATATGGTCATTGGGTTCTTCGACTTCCGCCGTATCATTGCCAGTACAATGCTATAGAACTAATATGGGCACAAATCAAAGGACACGCCGCTCGTAACAATACCCATCCCCCTTTTACGGCAAAACAAGATGTTAGATTTATTAAAAAATGCATATACGGAAGTAACTGCCGAAAACTGGGAAAATATTGTGAGAAGAACTTTCAGTTAAAACTGTGAATGACGTCACAAATATATACATTATCGATACAATATAGATATTTCTCTTATAACATCACTATTCATATTGCCATAGAATGAAACTTTATTAAAATGTTGGTTATTTATCGTACATAAAAAATTAATACAGCATTTATGGACTCCATTAGTCTTGGATGAATATTATATGGGATAAAGAAACAAAATTAGGCAGTCGTCGTATTTTTTATACCTCGCATTTAAAAGTTAATTTTTGCGTAATATGCGCAGTTATATTCTACAGTAGCTGTCATCGAGAAAATAAAGAAATGGAAATAGTATAGTGCAGCGTTTCACCAGTTTCACTATATACCACTTAGAAAAAAATAACCCTCGAATAATGCTTTTTCATTACTCATACTTGGGAAAGTACGCTTGAAGATACCTGATCAGAAGAATGAAAGTATTACTTTTTGTTCCTGGGAAACGATTTTCCCTGCTGTCAAATAAATTTCAAAAAAAAACTATGCAAGCCATGTCCCAACTTTTATACAACTCTGTTGAATCGCGGCGTAGAATTGTAATAAAAGAATATTATCAACAATTTATAACATGACTTTATACATATAATTTACTTTGAAATAAATTACTATTTAATTTACATAGATTTGAGCTAATTATTAACCATCATCAACGATAAAAAATACTGACTGGTTTCTACTAGCCACAGTAAAAGAAACATAAATAAGGCGAGAAAGTGGCAATTCGATCTTCAGTTGTTTTGATGGGTGTTAATTATTTACGTATACCGTTATTTATATAAAATTAGTTCGTTAGATTCAGATATGGATTTTAAGGGTTTTTTTTTTAATTTCCTCATATTCGTAATGAAAAGCAGTATGTTTACATCGGGGTGAAAGACTTATTTAGGCACTCGAACTATTAGCGCCATCGCTACGCTCGTGCGCCAAACCGTCTCATGCCTAAATAGGTCCCTTTCACCCCTTGTGTAACAATCAATTTAATATCAAACAATTTAACACCACAAATATGTTCTTTTAAATTGGTAAATGGCTGAAAATCACCAGAAGCAATGTCTGGTGAACATGGTGGATGCACCAAAATTTTGTACCCTGTCTTCATTACAGCCATTTTTTTCCAAAATTAGAACTTATATTTCTTCTGTCACACTACCAAAAAAAATTTTAGAGTCTCAGCTATATAACATAGGGCATCAAATAACAAACTAGGGCATCAACTTTTTATATTAAAGAGGTGGTAGGTCTTCCCGCTCTGTACTCGTCTTGGCTACTTTTACTCACATTTAAACTGTACACAACGTAAAACTACTGGGGAATATAAAGAATCTCAGTTCTCTTCATTCTTTAAGGTATGGAATAACAATATATATAAATTAAAATTTAAAGTTAAATTTCAAGCAAAAGTTACACATTGCGGGCCATATTCACACTGGCAAAGATTTTGTATAAATTCCAAATATCAACAATACTCTGTTTCGTATATTCTATTCAGGATAGCTTTTGAACACTCCTCGCAGAATTACTTTGTTGTCCGTCTGTCTGTCAAGATGTTCTTTCTCATGAACGCAAGTTGACATTAATATCAATACTTGGGTCTATAGTTCATAGTTGGCACTGCAAAAAATCTAATTTCAAAGTAAAAGTAGTAAAAAAAATATGTTCATTTATGTCACATATTATGACACTCGAAGAAATCCGAAAACTTAATTTGTAGTTAAACCACATAATTTTTTTTAGTGTTATTTGAATTGACATGCATTTTTTTTTTCTAAACATCCATTATAAAGATATATTAAAAATGTTCATAAACCACTTTATAAATAATAATAATAATGACGTATACATCAAAACAACGTCTAGGCCTCGAACTAAGCATCAGTTTGTGTTTTGGGTACCAAGCGAAGACACCACATACATATAACAAGAAATTAAAGTTTACAATTTAACTATTTTCGGTTACCCTTTCAGTGTACAGGAAATCTACTGTTATATATAGTACATAAATAAACCCATATTTTGAAATGATAGAAAACCGAAGCATTATGTCATTGATGTTATCTCTTTTTCGCTGTACCTACACAGGTCTGAAAAAAAAGGAAAATCCCAAAATATGCTTACGCCGACACTTTTCTGTTCTCCTTATTCTACTTACAATGCGGTACTAATTGTACTTTGTTATATACTAAATATTTATTCCATAATGGATCTAAAACTCGTCAGATCGGAGAGTAGCTGTGTTCGAGATGGCATATATAGCTCAATATTCATTAATACCGGTACGCGGCTGGGAGAAGGGAGGCTCCGCATAGGCGGGCTCCGGATCAGGCGCTCCAGGATAAGAGGGAAAGGAGGTCGGGTCCCCCACGCCGCTGCCCACTTCGTATGATGGTGCGAAAGCTGCGTCGGCACCCATACGGAAACGCTGGAACGCGAAGAATGCACACGCCACCTGCGTACACACATACAATATTATATCTTTTGGCAACAATTATTGTAATTTTACGTTTCATGCGTTAAATTGAAATATTCAACACATTATGCATAGAGGTATCCACGTGTCAAAAGAGGTAAAATAATGCTGTATTCAGCCACACTAAAGTTTTGGCGAAATGGCTAAAAATTATACCCATTATTATAACATGGTATATTCAGTATAGAAGGCGCGTTTGAAGGACTTATTTTGTAAGGTGATGAATAATATATTTTTTGGGTTATTAGACATTTTATATAAATAAATTACAGTTTGATATTTACTGTTTCAATTATTATTACTCAAAAAATATCTAAGACAAATTGCTCCATTCGGATGCGCCTGCGCGCCTCTATATTATTATTTAGAAACGCACGAGAAGGCGCGGGCCGCGCGTCATATCACATTTTGGTTGCATCGTAATGACCCTTACACTAACAATTGAACTCACGGATCATCAAAGACGCCTGGACGAGTGCCCTGCTACTACTGGATACGCCGCGTTCGAACAACAATCGTGTTCCTACATGTGTTAAGCCAAAGGGCGCCCCTTCGTCTTCTGATGATCTGTGGTCACCACATTATGTATTAAAATGTATCTTACCCAGGCAAATATAGAGAAAAAGCTGAAGACGATGGCGCTCTGCATGTTGTTGGCTGTGCCGGGCGGCGGGTCGAGAGTGTTGCCCCACGCGTTGGACAGATAGCAGAAGCACACAAAGTACAGGAAAGCCCAGAATGCTACAAACAAATTAAAATAAATCATTTTAACCAATGTATTGTACATTAGATATATTATCCTAATTCTAACATGGCAACAAAAATGTAAAGTGGATTGCCATACTTTTCACAGGTTAGCAATCAGCTGCTATGGTTGAGTTATTGCATCTTTAGTTACGTACATTACGATTACGAATATGATTAAGAATGCAATATGATTAGTTGGTAGTCCAAATAAAAAAATGTGAGTCGACTCATGTGTGCACAAGCGTTTTGTCATTTCTGGCACTGCAGAAATGTAAAAAAATATATTTACGAGTGCTGCTATTTATGAGTACGGAACTTGCCACTTTAAAAAAAATAGTTAAAAATTAATTACAACGTTTAAAAATTTAACTTTTTGACTGTTAAATACAGTTTGTTCCGTTTGACGGTCAATTGTTTTTCCATTGTGGAGTCAGTTTGGAAATTGTGTGTCTTCATCAACATGAATTTAAGGCACTCTTAGTTTACATCAAAAATTGTTATAAGAATCATCACACGAAAATGTTCACAAGTCAAATCCACGGTGAGGAAGACATGCTATTTTCAAAATGACACTACAATGGAAAAATGAATTGTCTTGTCAGTTATATGAAACAAACTGTATTTAACAGTTTTGGATTCATAAATAGCAGCCCTCGTACACAGGGGCGACACTCATGTCTGTGTGTTGTAAGCGACCAGCGCTGAGGTTTGTGTGCGTTTACACCCGCATTGCCCTGCACGGGGAGAGGAGCCAAAACCCCGGGGTCTAGACACGCCCACATTTAGTGCGCTTCGCTCAGGGTTGGCGCGCCCACGTATAATTATAATATTAAACTACAATAATTTATTGTGTGTTCATCAGTTTAGTAATAATTCCCCGATGTAGGTATAGTACTCACTTGTGTAAACAACTATAATACAATAAACTGATTTCACCATCTTTTTGCTGATTGGGACAAGTGAAATTTTAAAAACTTATAATTTTTATAGTTACTTAAATAATGGATAACACAGAGAGAGCTTTTAACCTGCTGCAAAATAACTTGGAATTTATTTTATATAAAACTTTAGAATCCTGTATATATGTATTACTATGAAATATACAGACAAAATAAATAACATGATTTTATTTTAAATTAAACTTATAGTACATTTAAAAATTGTTACAAGCTACAACTGGGTAGTAAAAAAATTTTTTTGTTGATTAAATGAAATAATATTCTAAATGTATAATAACAGTGAAATATTTTAAAAAATACAAAATTAATAACAGAGTTAGGAATATTTAAAATGTCCTGTTAGATAGAAAGAGCAATATCATACGGTGGGACATCAGGCCGCATGAAACAATGATGGACTTCTTTTTTTCAAAAAAGAGACTGAGATAAACTTTTCATTGCTTGTTAGTTTCCTGTTCTCCAATTGCATATAATTTTGTTTATAAATTTTTCTATCCTATAAAGTCCTTTCATAACATAAAATTAAATCTCATGACATTTATGACATACATAATATGTAGGTAGCTAGGTATATTTTAACTTTTTTGTGTTTAAAAAATAAAGTTGTGTTAATTAAATCTCTTTTTTTATTTCATTTTATAATTCTCTGACAATTAATAATTAAATAATATAGCATTCAAAAGTAAAAAATAAAATAAACCTATTAAATCATACATTAAGTGACAACCTTGTGGATTTAGCGCCGTGACTCATTGAGAAACAACAAATGTTCACACCTACATGACAGTGTCGCTTTCCTTCACTAGTATTTAATAGTTCTCTATTTGGTATAGTCTATTTTGTTATGCAGATCATTCATACTGCCATAACAATAACCTTTAATAATGAGTACATTTACATAATTTTGTTGAATTGGGAGCAATGTCAAAGGTGGAACAATGCTTGTTAACATAATTGGTATGACCTTGAATTAAACATAAATTAAATGTGAATTAAATATAAATTAAGTTTTTATTATCAAAAAGTGTATAATTTTGTGTTTGTATTAAGTCTTACAGCAATACCAGACGACTCTGCATGCAATTCCAATATAAAACTGATAGCTCTCACCAGATGCATAAATTTTTGTGTAGGGGTTTTGTTATATCTATACTTAAAATTAAAAAAATAATCACATGCGGTAAACAAAAAGTGTTGTTTTTGGCAAAAGTGCAGTTATAATTTTATTTTAAAATATTAGAAAGGAACCACACAAACATCCTGCATAAATATCTAATGTTATGTATACATCAAGAATTCAGATATAGAAATACTTCAAGACAATTTGAACTAGGTATTATTATTATTATTATAGTACTTAAAGAAAATTAAATCACAGAGTTGTTTTATAAATAATATACAGCCTACACCTGTTTCCCAGAGGAATAGACAGAGACCATAAACAGCTCCACTTAATGTAATTACGATAATATATAGGTATTATTAAATTTCTATTCATTAATACATTTTACTATTTCAATACTAATGTGATCATACTGTTAAAAAATTAATTGACAACTTACCTGAAAAACTCATGTCAGCCAATACATAATGCTTTCGTGTTTTAACAGAGGACATTTGCTCAAACAGGTATTCTCCGACTATAAACCCGATTGATGCTACAAATGCAATCACAGAAATACCCACACCGTAATTGCAAGCATTAGTGTCATCATTGTACACACAATAGTCTTTGGTATCATCTTTCTTGTGGTACCAGCCCTTGGATGATATGCAGCCCATCACAATCACGCTGAATAACTGTAATTTAAAGAAAAAAAAATAGTAAATGCAAATATATAATAAGCAAATAAGGATAGACTAAAAAATGTATAGAGATTAATTGCACAAGTTTATTTTATTCTTTAAGTGATGTAAACAATGAAGCAGTAGTATCCAAATAAAAAACACAACAAACCTGTTAGTTTTTTTTTTATATTGGGTCTGGATTACATAAGTATATACTACATATATATTAACCTATTATTTTAAACTAGTGATCGCCCAGTGGTCAAAATTCAACTGTACTATTTATTTTTTTGAAACCACCAATAATTAGGTGAGAATATGTCAATTCAAATTGCAACAATTAACAGCCTAATAAATGTTTTGTATTGACAGTATGAATGTAAAACGAACGGCCGACTATTAATTACGTTCAGAATAGCGCTTTTGGCATTGTAGCAAAGGTGACATGACAGTATTTGTAAACATTATTATATTTTATAAATTTTAGCTTTCTACACTCCTCCGTGCGTGCTTCATCTCATGCATATGCTTAAACATGGATACATAGTCTTCTCTTCACATATTAATATATGAATGAAGAATGAAAATATCTTCCTATTGACATAGAGTGACTAATCATGCAATTATAGAATTCAAGATAAAAACGAGTAAAATAAACGAAAACTTTAGTTTATCCAATTTAAGTAGACAGGTAAACTATCTAATAAAAAAAATAACACCCAGTGGACGCATGAACATAAGTACCCATATATTTCAAATATTACATGAACGAAGGCGTATTTTTGGTATCGAATAATATATATATAATGGTATTTTTACCCAGCAAACAGCCCTGACGATTACCGGAGGCCTCTGTATAAAAGCCTGAGGGTCAAAGGCTCCGCCCGCTTTTCCTCCACCGTAAGCTCCAGCAGTATCCATGTCGCAAATGTAACTTTTCGACTTTAATATACTATATCTTAGAGCCCATTAATTCAAATCACTAGAAAAAATGACCTCTGCAAATCTTATCCAATATATTTTGTACTATCGATCCACTAGCGCAGGAAACCCCACAGCAGACATTTTTCGCGACAATCACAATAGATGTCAAACTGTCAATCACAATAGATGTCAATTTGTTTTCTGTTGTATTCTAACAATGTAAACACTACTCCCGTTCTGTGATTGGTAAATTTTTACAAAAACGAACTATTAACCATGGACGTAATACTAGATAAAGGACAGTGCACTTGGCTCTATAAAACGAGGTGATGAGTTAGCGAGCTGAGAGTCCGTTTGTCCCTTTCTTTGTAGGTTAACAATAATTATCTTTCGTTGAAAAAAAAATACAATCCATTTGAATCATAAATTTTTACTACACAGTACAAGCAAATAAATTAAATATGTGTAACTATTTGCAAGTAGGTATATAAATTAAAAAATTGTGAGGCATCACGGGACGCCTGGCAGTTGTGAAATCATCGAGTTTGTACAAGTAACATGAATACAAGACAAGATTACGACGGGAACTAAATATGGCATAATGAAAAATTAAATATAACGATTTTTTTTACATAAAATGATGACTATTTATTTAATAAACATTTATTTTATTAAATACAAAAATTAAAAATTTAAAAATTTACTTATTTCAAGTTGCAACAACTCAATTCTTTTAATTTGTGACTTCAGAAGTAGTTATAGATAGACTATAGATCGTCTATTTCACAACGGTGCGCCCCACCCCGCGAAACTTAGTGCCCATTCACGAGCTCGCCCAACGTCCAAATGGCACGGCAGCACACCAAAATCCGTCGATGAATAGGAAAACCCTACGCGATACGCGTGGCGCGGTCGACCGGGTTGGATACCCAACCGTGCCAAAATCCAAGCTGGCGTGGTGCCGCGCCACGGCTCGTAGCTGCTCCGTGCTTGTCGTGAATGGGAATATCGTCGGCCACGCCGAGCGCCACGCTAAACTCTTCTAGTGAATGGGAAAATCGCGCTCCAAATATTTACCAGTCGCTCGCGGGTTGTTAAACAGACACGTTCACGGAAACTCTGACACTAAAATGGGAAGTGGTAGAGATTTTTTTTTAGATGTCATTAAAATATAGAGAGTTGCCTTGTCTGTGGACGAAAACGCATCTCGATTATCATGACAAAAATAAACGATCAGAGGCGTTGGAACAATTAGTTCTATTCTTCAAAGCCTAGAACATAAATACTAATAAAGAAACTGCCAAAAAAAAATTTCTTCACTGCGAAGTAGTTTGAAAAAAAAAAACATTTTAAGGAATGTATTATATTAACATTTTTATTATAATAATATAGTAGGTATGTGGATTAAATACTCAAGTTATTAAAAAATTATATTGAGTCGGAGAAAAATTTCTTCGCATTTTCAATGAAAACTCAAGACGGTTTTTTTTTTTCAAAGTTTATTTCCAGTCTTTAGTCCATTTACTGCTGCCTCTAATAAAAATTCCTCTTCCGAATCTATTTTCGCAGACTGCAATCACAGAAACAGTTCACATACACGTTCGAAAGCACAGAGCGGTGTGACTAGCTCGGCGCGGTCGTGAGTGGACATGAAAAAAACTGTCCATCCAAATGGCGCCGCTCCATTTGGCACAGCTCCGAATGGCACGTTTGTGAATGGGGGCACTTACGCGGAGCTTTAGTGGAGCGTGCCGTCGTGAAATAGACGAACTATATTTCACGACGGCGCGCCTCACTATAGCTCCGCGTAAGGAGCGCGCGTAAGAGGGACATATGCTAACATTTAGTTACTGGCCAGCAGTCGGTCAGTTGATTCGATTTAATACGAATTTAAGAAAAAGAAAACAAAACGTAATATTTAATAATTTACTTAGTAAAAAATACTTAACTAAATAAAAAGTATTGTTACGTGTTAGGTTTGAAGTATTCGGAGAGAAAGACCTGCTGACTCTTTTGAAGACTTTATTCACTAACACTAGGTCCAACACAAAGCACTAAGTCCAAACACTAAGCACTAACTATGTTCCTAGCTCGTAGCCAAGTCGGAGGTTTCACTGGTATCACTAGTTTTTACTTCGAAGTCACCTCGAAAGTAGCCCAAAAACTGAACTGGGCTCGCTCGTCTTTCTGCGGCTATTTATATAGGTCATAACTAGCCTCGAGAGCATTCTAGAAATCACTCCACTTGCACGAACGTAATCGACCAGATTGGATAATTCTAGAACATTCTTTCCTCTAACGCCATCTAGTATTGAGTAGGGGTTTCGTGTTGTCCTTGTTGTAAAACCCTTATACAAAGTGGTTTTACTGGTTGACGCTAGATGGCGGTCGTTACTCTGTCTGTTCGTAGCAGTATTAATAACAGGAACTTAGGCATTGATACCCTACTTTAAAGACATAAGGTTCTTTATTGGCATGCATGGCCACGACAACAATCAGTTTTATACACTCGCCAATATATGTTTCTCATCGAACGCAACACGTCAGGAAACCTGTATAAAACAATTTATAGTAGAGGTGACAGTCAGCAAGGGAAAGGAACAAACGAATAACGAATGACAAGGCGTTTAGGGGCCCGTGAGATATGGTTCATTGCTATATACTCCCCCTCTAGACCATGAGAACGTCCTCGCTCGTGAGCTAGCAGATGATTCTCAATTTTGACGACGAGGGCGCCCTCGCTTACGTTTAGGTATGAGTGGAGCCGGGATATCCTCATCACGACCATGAAAATGTTTCAATTCACAGACGTGAAATCTGCCCAAATCTCATTCGGTTTGTTGACAGGAGCAATTTGGTAAGAAGTAGGACTAAGTTTGTTAGCAATTATGTAAGGACCGTCTCGCTTTGGAACAAATTTTGACGCGATACCTTTTCCAGCATTGCTTAATACATGAGATTTTAATAAAACTTTATCTCCAACATTGAACTGGTCACCTGTCCGACGGGATTTGTCTGCATAGTCCTTCCTCTTATCCTGTTGAGATTCTACTCGTTCACGTATTAAAGTCAAGGAGTTTAAAAAGTTGTTGAGATAAGGCGTAATTTGAGGTACAAAGTTTTCTTTTTGTAGAATTGTTTTCGGATCATATTGGACGTCAAGCGGTGATCTTAATTCACGAGCTAAAGTGAGAAATGCTGGTGTTACCCCTGTAGAGCTACAAACAGCGCTATTCATTGCAAAACGAACGATAGGTAAATAATTTGGCCAAGAAGAATGATTTGATCCTACCAATTGCGCTAACTGAGCCTTCAAGTCGCGATTTTTGCGTTCTGCCGGATTCGCTTCCGGATGATATAACGGTATTAGATTTTGTTGAATACCAAGAATCAGCATGCATTGCTGCATTACTCCCGAAATAAACTGTACGCCGTTATCAGATATAACGCGTCGGGGAAGACCGAAACGCAAAAAATACTCTTCAACAAGAATACGAACGCAGGCTTCTGAAGTTGCTTCTTTTAAAGCATATAGTTCTACCCATCTTGTTGCAGTATCTTCAACTAACAATACCCACTTTTCTCCTTTTTCTCCCTGTGGAAGAGGTCCGAAAAGATCTATGGCTAAAACTTCATTACGCTGATTCAGAACTGGAGTTTGAAGGAGACCTGGTGGCTTTTCATTTGATGCTTTATATCGTTGACACGATGTACAAGTTTTAACGTAATCGGTTATGATTCGTCTCATTCCTGGAAAGAAATATTTTTGAACGATCTTCTGGTACGTTCTTTCAATCCCAGGGTGACCTGCTACAGGTGCATCATGACATTCTTTAATAATCTCGTCTCGAAGATTGACAGGAATCACCAATTGTGGTTCTTCATTTTCAGAATCCGGATTATAACGGTATAAAACACCACGTTCCATTAAATAACCTCTCTCAGTCCAACGTTGAGAATTCACTTCATTTCCATCTTCTAAATCGTTAATTATCTTTTTAACCTCTGGGTCAGCTAATTGTTTAGATCGTAGCTCTGTCGGACTTCGTGCAGGTAGGTCTATTATAACGGAACAGATACCGCACGATTCACGATTTTCGTCGGTGCAAACTGGACGACTGAGTGTGTCTGCGATTACATTAGCTTTACCCGGAGTGTATTCAAAGTGTAGATCAAAAGCTTGAATTTTCAACGCGCATCGTACTAAACGACCTGATGGTGATTTTAAAGTAAGTAACCATTTTAATAGTTGATGGTCACTACCGACTATAACTGGATGTCCGTCTATATATCCACGAAAACGATCTAGAGCCCAAACGACTGCTAAAGCTTCTCGTTCAGTGGTATTATAGTTACGTTCAGCCGGTGTGAGAAGACGACTAGCGTATTCAATAGGTTTTTCTTCATTCTTTTCCCCTTGTAAAAGAACTGCTCCAAGGGCGTAGTTACTAGCGTCTGTTCTTAAAATGAAAGGCTTACTATAGTCCGCTTGAATGAGAATCGGTGAGATGGTCAATAACCTCTTTAATTCGTTAAAGGCTTCATCTAGGTCTGGGCCCCATTGCCATGGCTGATTTTTCCGAGTTAGCTTTGTAAGCGGCTCAGCAATTTGAGCAAACCTCGGTATAAACTTACGGAACCATGAACATGTTTGAACGAACGTCCTCAGATGTTTCAACGATGAAGGCTTCTTCATGTCTAGAATCGCCCGAATTTTATCATCATCAGCTGAAATACCATCTTGAGAAATAATGTGACCCAAGTATTTGACCGTTTCTCTCGCAAAAACGCATTTCTTACGATTGAGACGTAAATTGTACGTACGGACATGCTTGAAAACAGCACGTAAGTCTTTTATGTGTGAAGAAAAATCATCAGAGATAATAAGTAAATCGTCAAGATATGCTAATACTGTTGTGTCTTTTAACGTCGAACTGGATCTAAACTTATCAATTAGACGTTGAAACGTTGCGGGAGCGTTTTTCAGGCCAAACGGTAATCTTTTAAAACGAAAAGTCCCAAAAGGTACAGTGAAAGCAGTTTTGTCCTAATCGCTAACTTTAACAGGTATTTGCCAATAACCAGCTCGTAGATCGAGTGTACTCATTACACACCCTCTCTTTGAAGACTGCAATAATTCATCGATACGAGGCATTGGATAAGTATCGGATTTCGTGATAGAATTTAATTTACGATAATCAACACAAAAACGAAAAGTTCCGTCGCGTTTTGGTACTAATAAAGCTGGAGCTCCCCATGCTGATTCACATTCTTCGATGATGTCGTCAGCGAGCATCTTTTCGATTTCGGATTTCATAATTTCCTTTTTCGCTGGTGTTAAACGGTAAGGCGGTACAGCGACGGGAGGATGATCACCAGTATCTATATGGTGTTCAGCATATGGTGTAGGCCCTCCCCCTAGACTAAAGATATCATTGAATTCTACGAGAAGTTGGGCAAGAACACCACGTTCGCATTCTGGAAGGTTAATACCTTCTTCCAACCGCAGAACATCAACGGTAGCAAACGAAGTACGAGGCGCTTCAGGTTCCAAACGAAGTTTGTATTTCTCATTGTGTTTCTCCGAGAAGTACCAAAAAGATTTACCAAAATTAAGAACTAGATTAGCTTGAACTAAGAAATCAATTCCTAAGAAAGTTTCATTATTGCGAGCATCTGGAAAAATTATGAATTGGACCAACAAAATCTTATGGACAAGTGTCACTTCTACTACAGTAGTGAAAATATTCGTTAATTTATTTGAGCCGTCAGCGAGTTTAATATTTTTGGCTGATTTTTCCATAGGATGTCCATTTTCCAGAAGATATATAGCGTATAACCTGCAACACAGCCTTTAGCTGCGGAATCTACTAAAGCAGTCCCCTTCGCGCCTAAAATTTCAATTTCCAAAATTGGACGGCGACAGGGCATGCTTGGGAAAAGCAAAGAGTCAGTCATACATTGGGACTTCCCCTTAACACAACTCGATAAACAGCAAACTTCAGTTGTGAGCTTTTCCTTCACATGATTCTGACCATGCAAGTTATTATTATGCACGCCATATGCAACGCAATTCACATTATCACTATTATTAAATAAACAATCAGCAGAAGCGTTTACATTATTCGATGTACAATGAAAAAAATTCATTGGCCTCTGGTCTATAGTTGTCAGCTCTTTGTCTACATCGACGCTTACAAGCTTACTAATATTACTATTACAATCATCTTTGTGTACATAAACACAATTATTATTAGTATTTTCAGGTAAATACTTTACATTCCTATCTTTTTGTTTAATTTTAAACAAAGAGGCATTACAATCATTAACAAGAGGAACATAGCTATCTTTTTGATTGACAAAAGAATTATTATATACACATGAACAAATAGTGCTTTTGCACTTACACTGACAGTTAATATTTATAAATAATTTACAACTATCACACTGAGGTGACCACGGTCGTGGCCAGCTTGACGTGGTATGTTGACAGAAATGTTTAATATTGTTTTTAATATTACATGATTCGGTATCAGACACAGCGGTGGTAGTACCAGTTGCATTCACCTGCAGTGTGGTATTTGATGAACTAGAAAACATAGTACTATGCAAATTCGTATTATCTAAGGCACAAAAAGCATCATTACGTTGCTGTGACTTAACGTTACACTTTTTGCAATTAGCACGTAAAATACCAACACTTCCACAACCGTAACACGTTATTTTATCACTTAAATTTTCAATGGGTCTATTTTGATAGTTTGTATTATTATTTTTATTCTGCAATTTTTGGCAATTGTCACGAGTATGACCGTACTTTTTACAGTAAGTACAAAAACGTCTTTTACCTTTAGGATTGTAAATCGGTGGTACCTCATTAGAATTAGGTTCTGCCTGTTCAAGCGACTCCAAGTGGGCGCTCGGGCTAGAATCGGAGGTAACCGGCGGGGTGCCAATATTATGAGTGGGCCGTGCCGTTGACGTATGCATCGGTTGTGCGGACGACGATGATGCATGCGGCGGCGGTGGCGTGAGATGCGCCCCGCGCTGCAGACGCGTGATCTGTGGCGTGATGCTTGAAGTAGGCCATGGAGGGTCCTCCTTCATCGTATCCGCAATAACTCGTGCTTTTTGTAGGAACTCATCGAATGTCCTAACGTCTTCGCGCAGAAGCCTTTTCCTTATATTTTTGTGTATAAGGCCGTAGATCATATCTAGTTGCACTTTCTCCGATAAATCGCCAGTAGGAATTTTAGCGAATAAGGCTCGCTTTTTCGCTACAAAAATATCCGTGTTCTCAAATTGATCTTGTTCCGAAGAAAATATTTCTCTGTATAATTTCGACGGTGGTTTTCGTACACCAAATGCGCTTCTCAATTTCACAATGGCATCTACAAAAGTATTGGTCGAAGTTTTGATTCCTTGCCACCATGTGGCGGCGTTGCCGGTGAGTAACATTGATAACCCGCGGATCGCATTTGCATCCGTGATGTCGACGCAATCTTTGTAAGTTTGGATAGCATCTAAAAATGATTCTAATTCTTCGCCGGTGGAACCACTAAAACGAGCAGGGCATTGCGAAAAGTTTCGTTGCTTATCATCATGCACGTTAGTACTTCCATTGGTAGTAGATGATTTAAATTGTTGTAACATTTGTTGACATATTTCCGCTTGAGATCGCTGCAGGGACGATAATAATGTGGAAAAATTTTCTTCCGGCATTATGACAGACCGACTCATCGGTTGTGACACTGCATCTTCAGGTACAGGTTCCGGGGAATCTGGTGAAGTTTGATGTTTACGATTCCTCGTCATGTTTGCACATGCAAAACAAAAAAACTAAGCACACGACTAGGAACCAGAAATCCAATACGAATTTTCAATTGTTGCACGAATTCTGTCAAGCGTGGAACGCCATTTTTTTACATCTGACATTTGGCCATCACACGACGTAAAAAAATTTCTACGTAATTAGTTCGTTATAGAAATGCTAGAATTCAATACTGAAAACTAATATATTTATTGAATTAGTACTGAATAACTTACATAAGGGAATTAACGAATACAACACGTATGGGCGCCAAATTATAGTAGAGGTGACAGTCAGCAAGGGAAAGGAACAAACGAATAACGAATGACAAGGCGTTTAGGGGCCCGTGAGATATGGTTCATTGCTATAAATTTAATTATCCTCCAATAGGGTCCTGTCAAAATAGAATAAAATTTTATTTACGATTTTTTCTTCAGTTTTTCTTTTGGTTAAATAAATTAAATTACATAATATTGTAGTACCATATTACTTTCTTAACACTTATTTTCATTAAAAATATTCTTAAAAGTGAATGGGCAACTTTATATAGGCTCCGTACCCAGGTTGTATCAAGATGTGGTATATGTCATTTTAAAGGTTGTATCAATAGCTTTATTTTATAGTATGACACCAACCATGAAACACGTGCAAGGAAATAACTACGAGTTGTTTTCTATCTCATAAAATAAAATGTTATTTTTAGTTTTCAGAACTTATTGTTCAATATTACTTTATTACTAAGCATACTATGCGGTTATCAATCGCTATTCCACCGCCGATTGTACACCTACGTACTCTTAAGCCTGGCCAACAAAAAATTGCAGGTATTGCATAGGCTCCCTCTCCATGCTGTATCTAGTGTAGGCATGTTGTTCTTGGATTTCTTATTAAAAAATATAATTATAGGCCAATATTGTGTAGGTCAAAATAATTTAAAAAAATATCGACTAATGATTGGAATTATAAAATAATCGTGAGAAAATGCAGTTTAAATATGCACAAAACCACCTAGTATGTATAGGGGGACCCTATAGGTGGTTTTGTAACTACAATAAAAAATGCAATTAAATCAAAATAATGCCATTATTAATATTTATTATTTTAAACTATCATTGAACTAATAATCTAGATCAACAATTATTTCATCTAAAAAAGTTGCTGGCAACAATATATTGTTTTGATGCCTCGCCCACCCCAAAGCACCAGGTCCTCCTCGCTTAATACTGGGAATGGGTCACGTAGTACGGGTACGTAGTCTTATCAACTTACGCGCATGTCGCGTGGCAACCTTATACATCTACAAAGTGCCACGTGGCCGCCGCGTGGTGCCCAGTATATAACATTATGGCGTGATGGTTAGTGTGTGACTATAATAGTTTGTATATGTGTGGACGGGGCGGTGTAGGAGTGATTCAGAGAGGTAGCCGCAACGCACAATATGCTATATAATATGGCAAATAAAATAATATAAGTAAAAGAACTTTATAAATATTTATTTAAATGAAAATCAAATAGTTCATAGTTCTTTTCCTGCACGTTTCTCGTTGTTGGTGTCATACAATAAAATGAAGCTATTATTAAGACCTTTAAAATGACATATGTCACCACTTGATACACCACTGGGTACGAACCCGCCCATTGTCTTTTGGTATTAGTTAACTTGGTATTAGTAAACTTGGTATTAGTTAACGCTCATCTTTCAATAACATTTCATTACGACATTCGTGACGATTCGTAATATTTCATAACATTTCATGACATTTCTTGACATTTCGTGCCAGCCCGTGATATTTCGTGACATTCTTTACTTTCATTTCAGCAAAACCAGCATCAACTGTTACTATTTCAGAAATGACGGAAGATACTCTTACACTAAACAAACCAACTTAACAGTAATTTAAAATTATTAAGTAACCTATGTCACTTCTGACAACGTCGTCTTCATGTCTGCAAAATTTCATTTTAATCGGATCAATCGTTTCAGAGATTAGCCGGAACATAGAGACAGACATACACTATGATTTTATTTATATTGAAGATAAATCTATTACTTAGTTTGTATTCATCTAAGGGAGAATTACAGTTTCCGTAATGACATTAACACTTTTTTTTTATAAATTACAAGCAAAATCGCAATTTATCGATAGAAAAGTGTCAAAAACTTGTTCTTGGTTTTGTCCTTGGGACTGCTTTCAATTCTACAAAGTAAGATTTACTACTGACCCGTTTTTTTAAGTATATTTGAAGTTAACTATGAAAAGATATGCCACAGCCACCCACTGATTTTCTTCTACCATATGTTATACAACATTTTTTAACCATTTTTCCATGAAAATATTAAGAATATATTAAAAATTTACACCAGAAAACCAATGCAGCAGAAATTTTTACAAAATAAAGACATATTGAATTGAGATCTCTTGCCTGCTAGTAATTTCAATTGACAAGTTGATTTTAGCTTCCTTGCTAATAAAACCAAAAGTAACACTTTTAATACTAGTATAGTTTGCCTCAAACTTTATGGCGGATCAAAATACAATGCTATAAGCGTGCTTGCGCAGGTGCAGTCATGTACCCCTCGCTCCACTGCGTCCCGCTACACCTAAAAATGGTTACTGCGACGCGACTTGTGCCTATGTTCGCATCCGCCATAAAGATTGTTTGTAACTGTACTAACGTGATAACGTTTTAGGTCACATTTGGGACGGTGAACGTTTTGATCCATCGTCATCATACGATATCCATATAATAAGACGAATCGCATACCTATATATATATCAATCGTAATTTCGTGATTGGAAATAAATCGTACTACATACCGATCGTTCAAACGATCATCGTCCTGTATACGGTGGGTAAACTATCTACAATATATAAAAATGAATGTTGCTTTATATTTTTTATTATCTACGTGGTCCTATATCATCTTACGTTGAAGCATTTGCTTATGCTGGACTGATTCCTGTCAAAAATACCTACCCATAAGACAGCCGCAAGAATTTTATGTTCTCATCCTTTTCACATGCATGTGGTTGGGCATTTTAGATTTTCCGTCTGATGCTCCATTGGTATTTGTACGTATGTACAAATGACGTCTATGACGTCTATAAATCTATAAATATTTTTTACTATATCAGAATCTTTTTGTGTTTAACATAGTAAATATTTTAAATTTGCACTGCAAAAAAAAACTGGAACTTTTGAACCCATTATCTTAATTTTTTAAATTTTAATAAAAAATTTATAATAATTTTAGAAAATGTTATGGTCACCTTAGTAATATGACGTCAAAAACTTCAACTTTGACAATATAAACGTCAAAATTCCCCAAATTCTCGTTTTAGTTGCCAGTATAAAACCATAAATTAAGATATCCTTTTTAAATATATCTGAAAATTTTAATAAATTTGTAAAATGTACCGGAACAACTTTCAAGAATAGTATTATCATCCGAATACCAAGTCATATCAAAAACCAGAAGTCACAGAAAATAGATATTAAATGAGTATTCGTATTTATAAAAATCGATAATGTACCTACTAGATGAAATATTTTTTTCTAATGGCAAGTGTTAGAAAGAGACAAACGGACTCTCCGGTAGCTATCTCTTACAAACTCATTTTGCCTCCTCACGGCTTTCAATTAAAAGTGAACCTTATGCATTACGCAAAGGTTCCATTTTTGTATTATACAATTTCCAGAGTGCACTGTCCTGTATCTACGTAGTAGGTTCTATTACGTCCATGCTATTAACCAATCAAAATATTCGTAAAGCTGCAAAATTGAGAACAAACTATTGCTTACATCCCTTTCTAATATTGAATGTCATTATCAATAGTAAATTACCATGGACGTAATAGTATTATAGTAGAGTATAGTAGAGTTTTTTTCAAAATGGCGCATATTTCACGTCATAGTTCGGGGTGGCATTTTGAAAAATCTCCATATTAACCGCATGGAATCAATAAGTACTACGTACAACTGGAATGAGCTCTACCAAGAAATTTCGAGGTCCTAGAAATTTGACCTTGAAAATGAATTAAAAAGATAAAAGTAACAAGGACGTTAGTGGGTGCTATATTGTCTCTTTCTGTTTAGGGTGACAAAGTTTTGTAGGATAAATAAGACCATAACAGGAACTTTTTAATTTTCGACTAAGATCGATCAAAACTCTCTAAGACTATCTTAACCCGTGACACTGAAGTAAACTTTTTTATATGAGTATAAAGATTTCTGTATGTCCGTGTCAATAACCTATGTCGTAATTTAGTAAATTAGAACCTTTGATTCGAACATTTGTCAAAATTGGTTTAACAGATTTCAAATTAAAATGTTACAAACATACATCAGTATAGTTATGGAGTAAAAAAAACATACATGAATGATGGGAATCAATTTACATTCATTATTAACAAGTAATTTTAATATTTATAAGGGATCACAAACCACGAACGTAAGCACTGAAAATGAGGTCTCGGGCCACCGCGTAGTACAACTCGCAATAGCATCAAAAATACTGGTTGGATTTGTACGAAACACTGTAAAATCATCAAATTTACAAAAAAAAATTAAAATAAACGGCAGTAGCCCGACTCCTATCCACCTCGATAGAAAAGTAGAAGCAAGCAAACAGAAGTTCAAGAGAGCGAGTCACTAAAAGCGGGTAACCCGCAGAAAATATGATCAATCGACGGAGGCTTCTCACCTCCAAAATAAATTGTGAAGCAGTTAGTAACTCTAAAAATCAAAGCTTCAAATATCGATATCTCAATCACCTTAGTAAATTAGCCGCATGCTCCCTTTATGTATAATACCCTTTTGAATACAAATCTTCTATTGATTACAGAAATAAAGCTACCTAGAATGTGATTCGTAATTGGATGGCTGACCGCCTTTATTTACAAAATAGTTAAATCCCACAGAAGTAAAGCTCCAAGCGCAACAAGTTGCGTAGGTACTTTTGCATGCCGAAGCCCTCAGAACCATCACTTAAAAAATATCTCGTTGAAACGATCCCAATGAGCCTAAAGGCGCTATTAAAAAGGTCAAGGATTCTCTAGATATATATATTTGAAATATATTTCTCATATATATTGTCGCACTTCACCGCCTTGAGCGCACGTGGGAACTTGAAAACATGAGTTTGTACAGGCAACCTACCTCCTTTCTTTCCCGAAAAAACCCAACAATCTCAAAAATTCCCAATCATTCGGCGGATAAAAATGGATTTAAAAGACTCTAGGTACCGAAACATTTTTTCTAGGGCTGAAATGTCTCAAAATTCAACGCTGGTGCGAGACCTAAGGATCTCAAATATTAATATTTATTTATTTATTTATTTATTCGGTAAATCATCAGCTTACAAAAATACACAGTAAAATTCGTAACAAAAGAAGAACACATAGCTAATAACAGATTTACACCTATATAAATCAGATTATAAAAAAAAAGAGCAACCTAAAAGATAAGAGAATTAAAAATCAAAATTCACACAAATCGATCGATGAACCTAAATAATTTAATACAAAAACCTACTTGCCAGAAAGCACATCATATCACTGAATATTAATATTGAAGAAATTATCGCTCATTAGCCTTCTCATCGCATAAACACTAGTGTTGAAGATGTCTAAATCATAAGTGATTGTCTTCAAACGCAACCCGCGAACGTTTTGATAATAGAAAGTTAATTTATCTCCATTAGCATTAGTCGCCATTACCATAAAGAATTTTAGAAAAACAGATTATAATTCTAACCATAAATCGTATCACACGAAGTCTAGGCAAGCAAATATGTTTACTCAACACTAGAAAATATATATGTAAAGGGACAGTGGTATTATCCAATAGCACTCCACTTTTATCGGATAAATCCATGTTCGTAGGTAGTCGGGCGAGTAGACCGAAGTTAATTGAAATAAAAACCGCATCTCGTAATACACAACGATTATAATTGAATGACACTTAATTTGGACCTAGATATCAGCAATTAGAATAGATGATTTAAGATTACAATTATATGACGTTCCACCATAGCACGTGAAGCGCGAGCGCAATCTCTAACTCACTCTAACCTAACTTTCTTCCTAATGACATCTACCAGTCTAGTTTTCTCCGGCCGCCACCTCAGCGCTAGGTGTTAAGTCAAACTGACAGATTGTGTTCGTTCAGAAATAAAACCGATCAAATAAAACCAGCGAGCTGATTCTTCCGTTGCGCCGTCACGGCCAATCCTGACGGTCGCACGCCCTCGTGCGATTAATCACCTTCGCGTGGAAGATCTGAAAGGAACGACATGACATCAATATTAGCTCGCTCGGCTATCCTGACTACCATGGTGTATACGGCGTTCACATTAACGAACAACTCTCTATGGCGTGGACCGGGCGCACAAGGCCCTTTCGACCAGCCTTTCTCACCTAACAGCGTATCGTATGTCTACTAAGATCCATTTGCTATCTCACATCAACACATGGCGTGGACCGGGCGTACGGAGCCCCTTCGACCAGCCTTCCTTTACCTATGGCGTAGACCGGGCATGCTAGGCCCCTTCGACTAGCCACCGCCAACACAGCTAAAGCGTGGACCGGGCGCTTGCGGCCCCTTCGACCAGCTTTCCTTTACCTATGGCGTAGACCGGGCATGCTAGGCCCCTTCGACTAGCCACCGCCAACGCAGTTAAAGCGTGGACCGGGCGCTTGCGGCCCCTTCGACCAGCTTTGGTTACATGCTCGTGACGCGGACCAGGCACGTAAAGCCTCTTCGACCGGTCATCACCAGGACTAAATACAGCAAGGCACAGGCGTTCGTAGCCTCTTCTACCCACACAAGTATTCCAAGAACATGAGGCAACTACAACTGAGATATTCTAAGACGGCTTTATCTAAATTAAGTTTGAACTGTTCTTACTGATAAAACTTACCTACTTTAATTTGCGCATCCTTTCTCTTCAGAGATGACCTTCGTCATAATGCTCTTCGTCATAGGAACCAGTGAGGGTGTCTGAGCCGGCTACCATGGCACCGTCACTTGATCCCAAGAGTGTATCTTTGTCGCAATCGCCGTGGTCGATTTATTCGTTACTTACCCCCGTCTCGGCCTCCTCAGTGTCAACTTCGATTAACTGCTCAAAACCCTTTGGCACTAAACGTAAATTTTCATGCGAATATTTGTAGACGCGAATACCAACAGTGATAGCTTTCAGCTCGTACTTATCGTTATTAAGAACTTTCGGGATTACAAAAGGCCCACGAAACTTTTGGCCAGCTTAATTTGATTTTGACATAAACATCCTGTTCTAGTACGTCTCTACCTATTATAGTCGCTTCTGTAATTGTTATAGGGTACAATTTGAAACAAAATGGGCAAAAAAATGTTCTGAATCATCATAATTTGTTCAGTACACCTTACGTTAACCCTGCCTATTCCTACTAAGCAGACAGGATCATTATGTTTTGTGCCGGGTAGCCTATTAGTGAAACCACTTTTAACCAATGAGCAGACAGAGTCGCTATTAAAATAGAATGTTATGACCTCACCAGACGATGTCGACAGGGTACCTCTTGATGACCGCCGCTAGCAGATGTGGATATCCTTGCGCGAGCCCAGGTCTTGCTTCTTCAAGGCGTTAAGGCAACTGGTACTGATGTGCCCCAATTTCCCATAAGTGTAGCAGGTTATTTCCTTTCCTTTATCCGGTGATTTCACAACGTTCTCGACGTCAAGGTGTCACGATGCTTACGGCCGTCTTCGATATTGTGTCCATAATTACCGCAAAGATGACAGTTCCCGAAGAAGCACATATCCAACCCACTGGTCATACGCGGAGGTTTTTTTTTTTTATTTGAGGCCATGTTAGGTCTGACGTTTTTAGTTTGGTAAGGCATTTGGCATCGCGTCTAGAGCGCGCGTCAATGCAAGTAGCAGCTCGGGTCCGGTAAGTTTTCGACTATTTACTATGATTTCGGTCACGTTGCACCAACCTTGTATATCCGAGTCAGCTTCATCAGGATAAAACTTGATCAGATCTCCTACAGCACGGCTCGTAAAGGTGTTTTGTGTTCCTGCCAGTAAACGGGATAGTTGTACTTCCATATTGCCAAAAAAATTTGCGCTCCCACTGTCCGTACCCAGAGGGCCGACGGTGTGCTCGCTAGTCCCCTCAGAATAAGGCACTTGGGATCCCACTTCTGATAAAGGGACAGTGGTATTATCCAATAGCACTCCACTTTTATCGGATAAATCCATGTTCGTAGGTAGTCGGGCGAGTAGACCGAAGTTAATTGAAATAAAAACCGCATCTCGTAATACACAACGATTATAATTGAATGACACTTAATTTGGACCTAGATATCAGCAATTAGAATAGATGATTTAAGATTACAATTATATGACGTTCCACCATAGCATGTGAAGCGCGAGCGCAATCTCTAACTCACTCTAACCTAACTTTCTTCCTAATGACATCTGCCAGTCTAGTTTTCTCCGGCCGCCACCTCAGCGCTAGGTGTTACGTCAAACTGACAGATTGTGTTCGTTCAGAAATAAAACCGATCAAATAAAACCAGCGAGCTGATTCTTCCGTTGCGCCGTCATATGCGTTATATTTTTTAGTAATAATATTGTACCACTTCAAATATAATTGATACAAAGTGAACAAAAACAATTAAATAAAATAACTTTTGGAAATAGGTGGTAAAATTCATCAACAACGAAAAAGCATTCTTGTCCGCGAAAATGCAATATCTATGACTATAAACTAAGTACATATCAGATTGTGTCAGCACAGTATAAGTTGTTTGAAACAAGCATAAAAACAATTAAAAATATAATAAGTGTGAAAAAAGCGGGTAGACATAAGTAATAATGAGCGAACAAAACAACTAATTCAATAAATGCAAAGTGCAACAGGTTTATGAAGGAAGGGGTAGTAAACATTTTATGATTAGGACACAGTGAATTATAATTATAAGACAGGCACAAAAATGAAAACAATAAATTTAGAACTAAATTTGCTATAAAAATCGAAAGATATGGTAATTGAGTGAAATAAGTGATTGAATAAAGCAAGTTAAGCAGTATTTTAGGACATCTTGTTTAAATCACTGTCTTTGGAAATAACTAATACGCTAGATATGTCATTTTTCCTAACATGTATCTTGCCGTATTTCACCCAAATGTATTGAAACTGCTTCTCCTTGGCTAAATCCTTAGTACGGGTGAGAAGCTTTTTATTAGCTGGGGTGAGGTGGTCATTCACGAAGATACGTTGATAAATGCCTTGGAAACCTGGCAAATTACCAGTAGATAACGACTTGTTGGCACGAGCAGCCGCTACAAATTCTTCTTTTACATATCTATTAATAAAATTGACAATTATCAATTTGTCTTTCGTGTTTTGCATAGGAACTCTGGAAATGTAGTTGATTTGAGTCTTAGGAAAACTGTAACCGATCACTTTTCCAATCGAATCAATGATCTCAAAAAGATTTTCGGATTTTTTAATTGGTATACCTTTTATCTCAACGTTGTTAAGTCTTGCCCATTGTTCCTTTACTTCAAAGTCTCTTCTTATTGCATTAAATTCATTTCTCGTAGCTTCCAACGACTGTGAAACCTCTTGGAGCCGAGAAATGTCACGCTCGATCCAAATTATCTTCTCAGCGTGGTCGTTAAGTTTTGCACTATTGAATTCACAAGCATTTTTAAAATTGGCAATGTCTTCCTTAATGCCCTTAACATCTGCAAACAAGGTGGGCAGTCCTGAAAGTTGGTTTCTTAGGTCTCGAACTTCAGTTAGTATCGCTTGGATGGCCGCTGATACATCTATTGGAGTTTCAGAAGCATCAGTCTTGTAAATGCCTAACTGCTCACTAGGGATTGGGCCAGTTTTGCATTGAGAGCATCTCCAGGCAGTTCGTCGATCCGGGCCAAGCCTGCGACACTTGGCTTCGGTAATTTGGGCACAACCAAAGTCATAAATTTTGTTACAACCATCACACCTAACTCCATCAGTGAGAACCACGTTGCATTTAGCACACTTAGACATCACAGATATAACAAAATAACGTTCTGTATTTTGTATGAATATTTTATTTGAACAAAAAATAAACCCACGCAATACAAGAAATTAGAAAAAGGTTCACGATCAATGAACTCTACAGTGTCGAGGAATACGTGGTACTTGTCGGAGCGCTTACAAATGAATATGATGGCCTCCTTCATTTCGATTGGCACCAGAGATACGGACAGATTCAATACCCCATCGAAATCACACTCACAAGTCTCTCAAATGCATATATGACGTCACATTCATTACTCGTATGGTGTCAGATCCGTAACTAGAATGACGTCAGATCTGTAACTAAATTATTTTCCTACTTTAACGAAAAACGTTTCTCTTTAAAACAATACATAGGTTTCCATCTTTCATATTCATTGAAATATCTGGCAACCTATTATTACGGCCACATCATAGGCAAAAGAGGGCAAAAGGCCAAAGTATTATTATTAACTAATCTAAACATTATCGACACCATGTCGACACCTTAGTATTATGACGTCAAAAACTTCAACTTTGACAAATGTCAAAATTTCCGAAATTCTCGTTTCAGTTGCCAGTATAAAACCATAAATTAAGACTTTCGTTTTAAATATTAATAAAAATTTTAACAAATATGATAAGTTTTAAAAATATTATTAGCATCCGCATACCAAGATATATTAAAAACCAGAAGTCACAAAAAATAGAGTGTAAAATAGTGTATTACTATCTATTTCTATAAATATATATTTATATTTATAACTAGCTTTCCGCCCGCGGGCTTCGCTCGCGTTGACCACAGTTGTACTGGGTCAACGCGACTGGAACAGACAGAATAACAGACACTACGATTTTCTATAAATCGTAAATATATATATATATATATATATATATATATAATTGCTTTTCACTCTTGACAACGCCCTTTTTATATTTGCAAAATTTCAGTAAAATCGGATGATCAGCCGTTTCGACGATTAGTCCTAACCAACAGACAGACAAACACTTAGATAAACAAACAAAAAGTAGCGTATGTCACTCCTCACACTCGTATTTTTACGTCTGCGAAGTTTCATTAAAATTGGTTTAAATGTTTTAGAGTTTAGCTCAAACAGACAGAGAGACGGGCAGACAGACAAACAAAAAGTATTGAATGTCACTCCTGACAATCTTTTAATCACATCTTTGAAAGTTTCATAAGTAGTTTCATAATAAGTTCAGCCCTTTCGGAGATCAGTTCGAACAAACAGACGGACAGACAGACATATAAACAAAAAGTGTTGTACGTCATTTCTGATAACGTTTGTATTAAGTCTGTGAAGTTTCATTGAAGTTGGTTCAGCCGTTTTGGAGATTAGCTCGAATAGACGGACAGACAGACAAACATATAAAAGAATTTGGTTATGTGGTCACATAGATCTCGTCAAAACATTAAGTTTGAGTACCAACACGATAGGTCTGCGATTGATGGTTTCGAAAATATAAGCATTTAAAAATGTGGTCACGTGGTCACACAGGTCTCGTCAAAACATCAAGTTTGAGTACCAACTCGATAGGTCTGCGATTGATGGTTTCGAAAATATAAGCATTTAAAAATGTGTTCACGTGGTCACATAGATCTCGTCAAAACATTAAGTTTGAGTACCAACAAGATAGGTCTGCGATTGATGGTTTCGAAAATATAAGCATTTAAAAATGTGGTCACGTGGTCACATAGATCTCGTCAAAACATTAAGTTTGAGTACCAACAAGATAGGTCTGCGATTGATGATTTCGAAAATATAAGCATTTAATAATGTGGTCACGTGGTCACATAAATCTCGCCAAACCTCAAGTTTGAGTACCAACACGATAGGTCTGCGATTGATGGTTTCGAAAATATAAGCATTTAAAAATGTGGTCACGTGGTCACATAGATCTCGTCAAAACATCAAGTCTGAGTACCAACACGATAGATCTGCGATTGATGGTTTCGAAAATATAAGCATTTAAAAATGTGGTCACGTGGTCACATAGATACGTCTACAATGTTTCATTGAAATCGATTTAGTCGTTTCGGAGATTAGCCGGAACAGACAGACAGACGGACAGACAGACAAAAAGTAGCCTATGTCACCCCCGGTAATGCTTTCTGTACGTCTGCAAAGTTTCGTTGAAATCGGTTCAGCCGTTTCGGAGATCAGCTCGAACAGACAGACAGACGGACAGACAGACAAATAAAAAGCAGCCCATGTCACACCTGATAATACCCTCTGCACGCCTGCCAAGTTTCATTGAAATCGGTTTAGCCGTTTCTGAGATCAGCTCAAACAGACAGACAGATGGACAGACAGACAGACAAAAAGTAGCCTATGTCACCACCAGTAATACCTTCTGTACGTCTGCAAAGTTTCATTGCAATCGGTTCAGCCGTTTCGGAGATTAGCCGGAACAGACAGACAGACAGACAGACACTTCAATTTTATTAATATAGATAGATTTAGGTCTAAAAAAAAATTAGTTTCCTATAAAACATCTACAGATTTCGCTCTTCTCGCAATTATCGGAGGACATTGAAAAAAATTGTAAGACAAAAATTTTTCGAAGAAAGTTATGGATCAATTTTCGATGTGTTACCATACTTTGCCACGCAAGCTCTTGCATTGTTTGACGCTAGTGTTTTCGTCTACCTTTATAACTTTTTGAAATAAGGCCGAATCTTACTTTCTAGGGTAGCTAATCTGATAATCATTTAATGAAAAGGACACATGCTCAAGTCAGGGTTTTCGACCGTTTCTATAATTTTATTTTTCAAACTTGTAGACAATGTACCAGTCTCGGAAGGTTTTTATTTTTTCGATATTAATTCTTCCGTTTTTGAAACAATCAACTTTTTGTCCGAAAAATAGGGAAATCTCAACTTTTTCACCGTTTTCGATTTTCCGATAAAGTTACGAACCGATTTTAGAAAATTTAGTATCTTACAATGCTCCGAAAGCTCTTGATTATTTTGCCATCACTGCCTTTTGTCTATCATCATAAATATTGGAAATTAGGCAAATTTAATAGACTCCTACACGAAAACGATCTAATAAACATATTCATTGTTACAAAAAGTTTTTATAAAAATAATGATTAAGTATGCGTCATCGTTTATTCTGTCAAGCGGAAATATGTACTATATATTTATGTAATATGTATTTATGTATTTGATATTGTGAACAAGATGAAAATAAATCAAAGTTACCAACCGATTCTGTTATCTTTTATTGTAATAATTACTGTACTTACTCGAGATTGAACGAAATCTGTACCTACGTTATGGAAAAAAATTGAACTCATTTTCGGTTTCAACACACTAAAAAATATTAACAGTAGATGATATTATCAAATCAAAATTCAAAAAAAAAAATTTTGTAGACCTGCGTTATATTAATATTTTGCTAATAGCTTGTCATCCTGCTTTGATGCTTTTTAGGTACGTTTCTTTTTCATTTATTATTAATTCTTGCTTAGTCAAGGGCTACTATAACTTTGCGTTAACGGATACACAAATAAAGCTAAATAACGGTACCTAAATAATGTTGAATAATAATGTAAAGAATTATAATGGTACGAATAATAAAAGTACGAATAATTATGGTACGAATAATATTGGTACTAATAATAATAATACAAATTATAATATCAAGAATAATATTAATACGAATAATAATGGTACCAATATGAATTGTACCAATAATATTAGTGCAAATAATAATGGTACGAAAAATAATAGTACTAATAATAATAGTACTAATAATAATGATACAAATTATAAAAGTACGAATTATAAAGGTACGAATAATAATGGTACGAATAATATTAGTACTAATAATAATGGTACCAATTATAATATTACGAATAATAATGGTACGAATTATAATAGTACGAATAATAATAGTACGAATTATAATAGTACGAATAATAATAGAACGAATAATAATGGTACGCATAATAATAGTACTAATAATAATTATACTAATAATAATAGTACCAATTGTAATAGTACGAATTATAATGGTACGAATAGTAATGGTACCAATAATAATGGTACCAATAATATTAGTACGAATAATAATAGTACGAATTGTAATGGTACGAATTATAATGGTACGAATAATAATAGTACAAATAATTATAGTACTAATAATAATAATACGAATAATAATGGTACCAATTATAATAAAACTAATTATAATGGTACTAATTATTATATTACGAATAGTAATAGTACGAATTATATAAGTACGAATAAAAATGGTACGAAAAATAATATTACGAATCATAATAGTACGAATAAGAATGGTACGAATAATAATGGTACGAATTGTAATGGTACGAATAATAATATTACTAATAATAATAGTAAGAATAATAATGGTTCACAAAATAATAGAACTAAAAATATTAGTACAAATGATAATGGTACGACTTATTATGGTACTAATAATAATGGTACCAATATTAATGGTACGAATAATAATGGTACCAATTATAATAGTATCAAATATAATAGTACGAATTATAATGGTACGATTTGTAATGGTACGAATAATAATGGTACCAATAATAATGGTACGAATTATAATATTTCGAATTATAATAGTACGAATAAAAATGGTACCAATTATTATGGTACGAATAGTAATGGTACCAATAATATTAGTACGAATAATAATATTACTAATTGTAATGGTACGAATAATCATGGTACCAAAAATTATAGTACCAATAATATTAGTACGAATGATAATAGTACTACGAATGGTACGTAATTCGTATTAATAGTACGAATAATATTAGCACTAATAAGAATGGTACAAATAATAATGGTACAAATAATAATGGTACGCATTGTAATGGTACGAATTATAATGGTACGAATAATAATGGTACCAATAATATAAGAACGAATAATAATAGTACGAATAATATTAGTACGAATTATAATGGTACGAATTATAATGGTACGAATAATAATAGTACGAATAATATTAGTACGAATAATAATGGTACTAATAATAATGGTACTAATAATAATAGTACGAATTAAAATAGAACGAATAATAATGGTACGAATAGTAATAGTACCAAAGATATTAGTACGATATATAATAGTACGAATAATAATGGTACGAATTATAATAGTACGAATAATAATAGAACGAATAATAATGATACTAATTATAATAGTACGAATAATAATAGTACGAATTATAATGGTACGAATAATAATGCTACGAATAATAATAGTACGAATTACAATAAAACGATTAATAATGGTACTAATAAAATTAGTATGAATAATAATGGTACGAATTGTAATGGTACGAATTATAATGGTACTAATAATAATAGTACGAATAATAATGGTACGAATAATAATGGTACGAATTATAATAGTACGAATAATAATAGTACTAATAATAATGGTACCAATTATAATAGTACGAATTATAATGGTGACAATAATAATAGTACAAATTATAATGGTACGAATAATAATAGTACTAATAATAATAAGACGAATTATAATTGTACCAAAAATAATAGTTGGAATAATATAAGTACGAATGATAATGGTACGACTTATAATGGTACGAATAATAATTGTAAAAATTGTAATTGTACGACTTATTAAGGTACGAATAACAATATTACCAATTATAATAGTACAAATTATAATGATACGAATAATAATAGTACTAATAATAATAGTATTAAAAATAATAGTACCGATAATATTAGTACGAATGATAATGGTACGACTTATAAAGGTACGAATAATAATGGTACCAATAATAATGGTGCGAATAATAATGGTACCAATTATAATAGTACGAATTATAATGGTACGAATAATAATGGTACCAATAATAATAATGGTAACAATAATAATGGTACCAATAATAATGGTATTAATAATATTAGATAGAATTATAATGGTACGAATAATAATAGTACGAATAATAATGGTACAAATAATAAGAATACGAATAATAATATAACGAGTAAAAATGGTACCAATTATAATAGTACGAATAATAACAGTTTGAATTGTAATGGTACCAATAATAATAGTACGAATAATATTTGTACGAATTGTTATGGTACCAATTACAATAGTACGAATAATAATGGTACGAATTATAATAGTACGAATAAATATTGTTAGAATAATAATGGTAACAATAATAATGGTACGAATTATAATGGTACGAATTATAATAGTACGAATAGTAATGGTACCAATAATAATGATATTATTAATATTAATACGAATAATAATGGTACGAATTGTAATGGTACGAATTATATTGGTACGAAAAATAATAGAACGAATAATTATAGTACTAATAATAATAGTACGAATAATAATGGTACCAATTATAATAAAACGAATTATAATGGTACGAATTATTATGGTACGAATAGTAATAGTACGAATAGTAATAGTACGAATTATATAAGTACGAATAAAAATAGTACGAAAAATAATAATACGAATTATAATAGTACGCTTAATAGTGGTACGAATTGAAATCGTACGAATAATATTATTACTAATTATTATAGTACGAATAATAATAATACAAAAAATAATACAACTAATAATATTAGTACGAATGATAATGATACGACTTATTATAATACTAATAATAATTGTACTAATAATAATACGAATAATAATGGTACCAATTATAATAGTACCTAATATAATAGTACGAATTATAATGGTACGAATTGTAATGGTACAAATAATACTATTACGAATAATAATAGTGCGAATAATAATAGTACCGATAATATTAGTACAAATGATAATGGTACCACTTATAATGGTACGAATAATAATAGTACCAATAATAATGGTGCGAATAATAATTGTATTAATTATAATAGCGCGAACTATAATAGTACGAATAATAATGGTACCAATAATAATGGTACAAATTATAACATTTCGAATTATAATAGTACGAATAATAATGGTTCGAATTATAATGGTACGAATAATAATGGTACTAATAATATTAGTACGAATTATAATAGTACGAATAAGAACAGTACGAATTATAATGGTACGAATAATAATAGTACGAATTATATTGGTACGAATAATAATAGTACGAATCATATTAGTACGAATTATAATAGTACGAATAATAATGGTACGCATATTAATAGTACGAAGAATAATGGTAGGAATAATAATGGTACAAATAATCATAGTACGAATTATAATGATACGAATTATAATGGTACGAATAAAAATGTTACGCATAATAATAATACGAATAATAATAGTACGAATAATAATGTTAACAATTATAATATTACGAATTATAATATAACGAATAGTAATGGTACGAATAATAATGGTACGAATTGTAATGGTACGAATAATAATGGTACGAATAATAATAGTAACAATAATCATGGTACGAATTAAATCGGAACGAGTAATAAATAGTACTAATAATAATAGTACGAATTATAATAATACCAAAAATAATAGTTTGAATAATATTAGTACGAATGATAATGGTACGACTTATAATAGTACGAATAATAATGGTACCAATTATAATGGTACGAATAATAATATTACCAAAAATATTAATGGTACGAATAATAATGGTACCAATTATAATAGTACGAATTATAATTGTACGAATAATAATAGTACGAAAAGTAATAGTACGACTGATAGTGTTACGAATAATATTGGTACCAACAATAATGTTACCAATTATAATAGTACGAATTATAATGGTACGAATAATAATGGTACGAATTGTAATGGTACGAATTGTCATGGTACGAATTGTTATAATACGAATAATAATAGTAAGAATAATATGAATACGAATAATAATAATACCAATTATATAAGTACAAATAAAAATGGTACGAATAATAATAACACCATTTATAATAGTACGAATTATAATAGTACGAATAATAATAAAACGAATTATAATAGTACGAATAATAATGGTACGAATTATAATGGTAAGAATAATAATGGAACGATAAAATAATGGTACCGATAATAATGGTACGAATAATGATGGTACCAATTATAATAGTACGAATTATAATAGTACGAATAATAATGGTACGCATATTAATAGTACGAAGAATAATGGTAGGAATAATAATGGTACAAATAATCATAGTACGAATTATAATGATACGAATTATAATGGTACGAATAAAAATGTTACGCATAATAATAATACGAATAATAATAGTACGAATAATAATGTTAACAATTATAATGTTACGAATTATAATATAACGAATAGTAATGGTACGAATAATAATGGTACGAATTGTAATGGTACGAATAATAATGGTACGAATAATAATGGTAACAATAATCATGGTACGAATTAAATCGGAACGAGTAATAAATAGTACTAATAATAATAGTACGAATTATAATAATACCAAAAATAATAGTTTGAATAATATTAGTACGAATGATAATGGTACGACTTATAATAGTACGAATAATAATGGTACCAATTATAATGGTACGAATAATAATATTACCAAAAATATTAATGGTACGAATAATAATGGTACCAATTATAATAGTACGAATTATAATTGTACGAATAATAATAGTACGAAATGTAATAGTACGACTGATAGTGTTACGAATAATATTGGTACCAACAATAATGTTACCAATTATAATAGTACGAATTATAATGGTACGAATAATAATGGTACGAATTGTAATGGTACGAATTGTCATGGTACGAATTGTTATAATACGAATAATAATAGTAAGAATAATATGAATACGAATAATAATAATACCAATTATATAAGTACAAATAAAAATGGTACGAATAATAATAACACCATTTATAATAGTACGAATTATAATAGTACGAATAATAATAAAACGAATTATAATAGTACGAATAATAATGGTACGAATTATAATGGTAAGAATAATAATGGAACGATAAAATAATGGTACTTATAATAATGGTACGAATAATGATGGTACCAATTATAATAGTACGAATTATAATGTGACGAATAGTAATGGTACGAATAATAATAGTTCTAATTGTAATGGTACGAATAATAATGGTACGAATAATATGAGTACGAATAATAATGGTACCAATTATAATAGTACGAATAAAAATGGTAAGAATATTAATGGTTACAATTATAATAGTACGAATTATAATGGTACGAATAATAATAGTACTAATAATAATGGTACGAATAATAATATAATAAAAATAATAGTACGAATAATAATGGTACGATTTATAATGGTACGAATAATAATGGTACGAATTATTATGTTACCAATAATAATGGTACGAATAATAATGGTACCAATTATAATAGTTCTAATTGTAATGGTACGAATAATAATAGTACGAATTGTAATGGTACGAATTGTCATGGTACGAATTGTAATGGTACGAATAATAATGATACGAATTATAATGGTATGAATAATAATGGTACGATAAAATAATGGTACCGATAATAATGGTACGAATAATAATGGTACCAATTATAATAGTACGAATTATAATGATACGAATAGTAATGGTACGAATAATAATAGTAGTAATTGTAATGGTACAAATAATAATGGTACGAATAATAATAGTACGAATAATATGAGTACGAATAATAATGGTACTAATTATAATAGTACGAACAAAAATGGTAAGAATAATAATGGTAACAATAATAATGGTACGAATTAGAATGGTACGAATAATAATAGTACTAATAATAATGGTACGAATAATAATGGTAATAAAAATAATAGTACGAATAATAATGGTACGAATAATAATGGTACGAATTATAATGTTACCAATAATAATGGTACGAATAATAATGGTACTAATTATAATAGTACGAATTATAATGGTACGAATAATAATAGTTCGAATTGTAATTGTACGAATCGTAATAGTACGAATAAAATTAGTACGAATTATAATAGTACGAAAAATAATGGTACCAAATAAATTAGTACGAATTATAATGGTACGAATAATAATGGTACGAATTATAATGGTACGAATTATAATGGTATTAATAACAATGGTACGCATATTAATGGTAAGAATAATAATGGTACGAATAAAAATGGTTTCATTTATAATAGTACTAATTATATTGGTACGAATAATTATATAACGAATTATAATAGTACGAATAATAATGGTACGAATTATAATGGTACGATTAATAATGGTACCAATAATATGAGTACAAATTATAATAGTACGAATAATAACAGTTCGAATGATAATGGTACGAATAATAATAGTACGAATTATAATGGTACGAATAATAATAGTACGAATTATAATGGTACGAATTGTAATGGTACGAATAATAATAATACTAATGATGATGGTTCGACTTATATTGGAACGAATAGTCATGATACCAATTAATGGTACCAATTATAATAGTACAAAATATAATGGTACCAATAATAATGGTACGAATTGTAATGGTACGAATAATAATAGTACAAATTATAATAGTACGAATTATAATAGTACGAATTTTAATAGTACTAATAAAAATGGTACGAATAATAATGGTAATTATAATATTAAAACGAATACTAATGGTACGAATAGTAATGGTACCAATAGTTTTAGTACGAATTATAATAGTACGACTTAAAATGGTACGAATAATGATAGTACGAATACTAATAGTACGAATAAAAATGGTACGAATTATAATAGTACGAATTATAATTGTACGAATTGTAATGGTACGAATAATAATTGTAACAATAATCATGTAACGAATTATATTGGAACGAGTAATAATAGTACTAATAATAATAGTACGAATATGAATAATAATACTAAAAATAATAGTACGAATAATATTAGTACGAAGGATAATAGTTCGACTCATAATAATACGAATAATAATGGTACAAATTATAATAGTACGAATTATAATGGTACGAATAATAATAGTACGAAAAGTAATGGTACGAATAATAATGGTACCAATAATATTGGTACGAATTGTAATGGTACCAATAATATTAGTACGAATTAAAATAGTTCGAATTATAATGGTACGAATTATAATGGTGCGAATAGTAATGGTACCAATAATAATAGTAACAATAATAACGGTACGAATAATAATAGTACTAATAATAATGGTACGAATAATAATAGTACCAAAAATAATAGTACTAACAATGATGGTACGAATAATAATAGTACTAATAATAATTATACGAATAATTATAGTACTAATTATAATAGTGCGAATTATAATGGTACAAATTATAATAGTACGAATTATAATAGTACGAATAGTAATGGTACCAATAATAATGGTACCAAAAATATTAATACGAATAATAATGGTACGAATTGTAATGGTACGAATTATAATGGTACGAATAATAATGGTACGAATAATTATAGTACTAATAATAATGGTACGAATAATAATGGTACCAATTATAATAAAACGAATTATATTGGTATGAATTATTATGGTACGAATAGTAATAGTACGAATTATATAAGTACGAATAATAATGGTACGAATTATAATAGTACGCTTAATAACGGTACGAATTGAAATCGTACGAATAATAATATTACTAATTATTATAGTACGAATAATAGTAATTCAAAAAATAATACAACTAAAAATATTAGTACGAATGATAATGATACGACTTATTATAATACTAATAATAATTGTACCAATAATAATGATACGAATAATAATGGTACCAATTATAATAGTACCTAATATAATAGTACCAATTATAATGGTACGAATTGTAATAGTACCAATAATAATATTACGAATAATAATGGTGCGAATAATAATGGTAACAAAAATAATAGTACCGATAATATAAGTACAAATGATAATGGTTCGACTTATAATGGTACGAATATTAATAGTACCAATAAAAATAGTGCGAATAATAATTGTATTGATTATAATAGTACAAACTATAATAGTACGAATAATAATGGTACCAATAATAATGGTACGAATTATAACATTTCGAATTATAATAGTACGAAGTATAATAATAGCAATTATAATGGTACGAATAGTAATAGTACCAATTATATTAGTACGAATAATAATATTACTAATTGTAATGGTACAAACAATCATGGTACCAAAAATTATAGAACCAATATTATTATTACGAATGATAATGGTATTACGAATGGTACGTAATTCGTATTAATAGTACAAATAATATTTGCACTAATAATAATGGTACAAATAATGATAGTACAAATAATAATGGTACCAATAATAATGGTACGCATTGTAATGGTACGAATAGTAATGTTACGAATAGTAATGTTACGAATTATAATAGTACAAATAATTATGGTACCAATAATATTAGAACGAATAATAATAGTACGGATAATAATAGTACCAATAATATTAGTACGAATTATAATGGTACGAATAATAATATAACGAATTATAATAGTACGAATAATAATGGTACGAATTATAATGGTACGAATAATAATGGTACCAATAATGTAAGTATGAATTATAATAGTACGAATAATAACGGTACGAATTATAATGGTACGAATAATAATAGTACAAATTATAATGGTACAAATAATAATAGTACGAATTATAATGGTACGAATTATAATGGTAGGAATTATAATGGTACGAATAATAATAGTAGGAATAATAATGGTACGAATAATGATAGTTCTAATAATAATGGTACGAATAATAATGGTACCAAATATAATATTACGAATTATAATAGTACGAATAATAATGTTACGAATAACAATATTACCAATTATAATAGTAGAAATTATAATGGTACGAATAATAATAGTACGAAATATAATAGTACGACTTATAATGGTACGACTAATAATGGTACGAATTGTAATGGTACCAATAATAATAGTACGAATATTATTTGTACGAATTGTTATGGTACTAATTATAATAGTACGAATAATAATGGTGCGAATTAAAATAGTACGAATAAATATAGTTAGTATAATAATGGTAACAATAATAATAGTACGAATTATAATGGTACTAATAATAATAATACGACTTATATTGGTACGAATAATCATGGTACCAATTATAATAGTACGAATTATAATAGTACGAATAATAATGGTACAAATTGTAATAGTACGAATAATAATAGTACAAATTTTCTCGAGCTTTCGACTGCTTAAGTATCCCATTGCTACTATCTAAGATGTCGTATTATGGATTTGATAATGCAGCGGTAAAGTGGTTCAACAGTTACCTTTCTGGTCGCACGCAGTTGGTTAATTTGCGTCAAGTGAATGGTACAACCCTGTTGTCCTCTTTGAGTCCCCTGACAAGGGGAGTTCCGCAGGGATCTATACTGGGACCACTTCTGTTTGTGATGTACAGCGCTGATATTATTAACAGTATAGAAAATTGTCACTACCATCTTTACGCTGATGATTTACAGCTGTATGCTTCAAGCACACCGGATAACGCTTGTCCGTTGGTCGAGAGAATCAATGCTGACCTGGATCGCATTGCAGCCTGGTCAGAGAGAAACTGCTTGGTTCTGAACCCTGGCAAATCTAAGTATATGGTGCTTGGAACTAAGTCTCAGGTCAGTGGCACGTCAAGCAATCTTGCCACCACTTGTGTTTCTATCTCCGGTCAACCTATTGAACAAGTAACGGAAGCCAGGAACCTTGGAGTACTAATAGATAGTGAATTGCGTTTTGAGAGCCACATTCAGAAGGCCGTCAGTAACTGTTTCTATCGCCTAAAGACCCTTTACAATTTTCGTAATTACCTCAGTGTTGATTTGCGTATCCACCTGTGTGAGTCGCTAATATTGTCAAAGTTGAATTATTGTGATGTTGTCTTCGGTGGTTGTATACTCGGTCGGACTAAAAGGTTGATACAACGTGTGCAGAATGCATGTGTGCGTTTCTGTTTCTGTGTTTCTCCTCGTTCTCATATAACACCGTACCTGAACAGTGCTAATTTGTTAAATATGCAGGCGCGTAGGCAGTTGCATTTTGCAGATTTGTTATTTGATGTGGTTCGTGAGGAGACGCCTGCATATCTGTATAAAAAACTAACATGGTCAACCAGTCAACGTTTGTACAAAGTCAGAGCAATCTTGCCGGGACACAGGACAGTAATGTTTAGGGGTAGTTTCAGATTTGCGGCGTCCAGGTGCTGGAATGATATTCCACCGCCTATCCGTGATGTTCGCGGTAGGTTTAGTTTTAAGCGAAAGCTTAAAAAATACTTGTTGGCAGTACAGAAATGTTAACCTCTTTCAGCACTTAACATCTTTCTCACATTAGTTTTATTTTCTTTAATGATTTTTGTACCTGTGCGTTTTGAGTAATTAATATGTAATGTTGTTTTTAATGTGTAACTTTTTCCCTTCTGTTTGAAATATGTATGTTTCATGTATTTTCATTTATGTATTGTAATAATAACGATGTATGAATTGATGTACATAAAGATATCGTATTGTGACTACACAAATGTGAGCACATATTCACGAGCACGAGCATTTATGTGTAATTCAATACTATCAGTGAAATGTCATTATGTATGTATTATATGCAATGTTTTTTATTTCTATATTTCTTTATTCCGTATATTACTCATGTATTTTTTTTGTGTTTTTTGTAAGAATACACTGTTGTAGTTTATTCCATTTTTTGACAAGTATTCATTGTATGTATTATGTTTTTTTTTTTTTTTAGAATTGCTTTTTTTTGTGTTTTGGTGTATGCGTAGGGGCTGACTGAAAATCAGTGCTGTGGGCGTGGTCACACACACCTGCAGCGGATGCTGAGTCAGCTCCTGTCATCGCTGCGGAGACTCTTTTTTTTGTGTCTAATTTTTTGTATTGTGAAATATGTATCCGTGGTTTTGATTAAATTTCTTTCTTTCTTTCTTTCTTTCTTTCTTTCAAATTATAATGGTACAAATAATAATAGTACGAATTATGATAGTCCGAATTATAATAGTGCGAATAATAATAGTACTTATAATAATGGTACAAATAATAATGGTACCAATTATAATAAATTTAATTATAATGGTACGAATTATTATATTACGAATAGTTATAGTACGAATTATATAAGTACGAATAAAAATGGTACGAAAAATAATGGTACGAATTATAATGGTATGCTTAATAATGGTACGAATTGAAATCGTACGAATAATAATATTACTAATTATAATAGTACGAATAATAATAATTCAAAAAATAACTAACAATAAATCTAATACTAACAATAACTAACAATAAAAAACAACTAATAATATAAGTACGAATGATAATGATACATTTTATTATAATACTAATATTAATTGTACCAATAATAATGATACGAATAATAATGGTACCAATTATAATAGTACCTAATATAATAGTACGAATTATAATGGTACGAATTGTAATGGTACAAATAATAATATTACGAATAATAATGGTGCGAATAATAATGGTACCAATATGAATTGTACCAATAATATTAGTGCAAATAATAATAGTACGAATAATAATAGTACTAATAATAATGGTACGAATTAAAATAGTACAAATTATACTGGTACGAAAAATAATGGTACGAATAATAATAGTACTAATAATAATGGTACCAATAATAATTTTACGAATAATAATGGTACCAATTATAATAAATTTAATTATAATGGTACGAATTATTATATTACGAATAGTAATAGTACGAATTATATAAGTATGAATAAAAATGGTACGAAAAACAATGGTACGAATTATAATAGTACGCTTAATAATGGTACGAATTGAAATCGTACGAATAATAATATTACTTATTATAATAGTACGAATAATAATCATTCAAAAAATAACTAACAATAAATCTAATACTAACAATAACTAACAATAAATAACAACTAATAATATTAGTACGAATGATAATGATACGTTTGATTATAATACTAATAATAATTGTACCAATAATAATGATACGAATAATAATGATACGAATAATAATGGTACCAATTATAATAGTACCTAATATAATAGTACGAATTATAATGGTACGAGTTGTAATGGTACAAATAATAATATTACGAATAATAATGGTGCGAATAATAATGGTACCAATATGAATTGTACCAATAATATTAGTGCAAATAATAATGGTACGAATAATAACAGTACTAATAATAATGGTACAAATTATAATAGTACAAATTATAATGGTACGAATTATAATGGTACGAATAATAATAGTACTAATAATAATGGTACCAATAATAATATTACGAATAATAATAGTAGGAATTATAATAGTACGAATTATAAAAGAACGAATAATAAAAGTACGAATAATAATGGTACGCATAATAATAGTACTAATCATAATTATACTAATAATAATAGTACCAATTATAATAGTACGAATTATAATGGTACGAATAGAAATGGTACCAATAATATTAGTACGAATAATAATGGTACGAATTGTAATAGTACGAATTATAATAATACGAATAATAATGGTACAAATAATTATAGTACTAATAATAATAATCATACTCGCTGAATTCCATCGAAATGTGAATCACACGCACACATAATTTCAGACATGTCTCACTCCAAGTGAGATTCCCCGTGAAGAGATGGACATTGGCCGTGTGGGAACGGCAAAGAATACAATTTCCCACCGCCACCGGGAAGCGTGTCGTAAGAGGCGACTAACCCTGGTTAGCAGAAGATGGGCAGCAGCATCTCTCTGTGAAACTATTTACTGCGATCACCAACCCGCCTGCCAAGCGTGGTGATTATTGGCAAACCCTCCCAATGCAGCACACAATCACACAATGGCCCCTAGTCTCCGGCGGCCCTTCTATTCCTGGCCACGGCAGCGGTCATGGTAACGGAAGGGCAGGGGGTGCGAAGAATCCCCGGATACGATTTGGCTGCCAAAATAAACGTTTATTTGTAGCAACACTCAATAACAGGACTCTGATGCGAGACGAGCACGTTGAGGAGCTGGAAGTAGAATTGAGCAGGATAAAGTGGCATATCCTTGGGTTATCGGAGGTCCGAAGACAGGGGGAGGACACGATAATCCTGAGATCTGGTAACCTATTCTACTTCCGGGAAGGCGATCAGCCCTCCCAAGGTGGTGTCGGGTTTCTTGTCAACAAAGTCCTAGTCAACAACGTAGTGGAGATCTCCAGTGTGTCGACCCGGGTAGCATACCTTGTGCTGCAACTAACCGACAGGTACCGCCTAAAGGTTATACAGGTATACGTACCAACTTCGACTCACTCGGACGACGAAGTCCAGGCAGTATATGACGACATAGCGAAAACTATGCATCATACAAGCCCGACTCAGTTCACCGTTGTTATGGGGGACTTCAACGCCAAAATGGGAGTACAGAAAAGCGACGAATCTAAGATGGGGCCATACGGCATCGGACGGAGAAACCACAGAGGGCAAATGCTAGCCAACTTCCTCGAAATGAAAGGTTTGTTCCTAATGAACTCCTTCTTCAAGAAGGCGCCACAGAGGAAGTGGACCTGGCAAAGCCCAGATAAAGTGACCAGAAACGAGATTGATTTCATCATGACGGATAAAAAGCGCATATTCAGAGATGTCTCAGTGATCAATAGGTTCAATACTGGCAGCGATCACCGCCTAGTCAGAGGCACTCTGAATATCAACTACAGGCTTGAAAGGGCCCGTCTGATGAGGTTCAAGCTCCGACCGACACCGTCCCAAGCCGATACAGGCTCCGAGGCTTTTCAACTGGAGTTGAGAAACCGATTCGACGCGCTGGAAACCATGGCGAATGTTGACGACATGGCGGATAATCTGATTAATGTTGTCATAATGAATAATGTCAGAGAAGTGGGCAGCAAACATTTTAGATCGAGGTGCAAAGGCAAAGAGTCTAAACTCTCCAGCGAAACACTGGATCTCATGCGAGAGAGACGTGAGAAGTCGCTACGTGGAGTATCGTCAGACTTGGCTCTGAACAGGAAAATCAAGAGGCTGATACGACGGGACCTCCGCCTCTTCAATACAAAACGTATCGAAGAGGCAATCCAGCGGAACAAAGGTTCGAAAGTGTTCGTTCAGCAGCTTGGTAGAAGCCAACTGACGAAGCTCAGGACTAGCGACAACAGAATCGTCTCCTCTAAACCAGAGATTCTCGCTGAGATTGAGACTTTTTATAAAAAACTCTATGCCGTACATGCACCTCCCCCTGCAGCCCGCGACAACAGTGATCGAAGGGCTCCGCTCACCCGACACTACACAGATGACATTCCCGACGTCAGCCTGGGCGAGGTAAGATTAGCTCTCAGGCAGCTAAAAAATGGCAAAGCACCCGGCGCCGATGGCATCACGACAGAGCTTCTGAAAGCAGGCGGGACGCCAGTCCTGAAAGAGCTTCAGAAGCTATTCAACACTGTCATTCATAGTGGTGTTGCGCCGAGTGCTTGGAGTGAGAGTACGGTCATCCTATTCTTCAAAAAAGGAGACAAAACGCTTCTTAAGAATTATAGACCGATCTCACTCCTCAGCCACGTGTACAAGCTGTTTTCGAGAGTCGTCACGAATCGCCTCGCCCAAAGATTTGACGAATTTCAGCCCCCTGAGCAGGCCGGGTTTCGAAAAGGCTACAGCACCGTAGACCACATACATACGCTGAGGCAGATTATACAGAAAACAGAAGAGTATAATCAACCTCTGTGCCTAGCCTTTGTGGACTACGAGAAAGCCTTCGACTCCGTCGAGACTTGGGCTGTTCTGGAATCCTTGCAGCGATGCCGAATCGACTGTCGTTACATTGAGGTGTTGAGGTGTCTATACGAAGCCGCGACAATGACTGTCCAGGTCCAGGACCGGCGAACGGAACCTATCCAATTGCGAAGAGGAGTACGACAGGGGGATGTCATATCCCCGAAACTGTTCACCAACGCTTTGGAAGATGTTTTCAAGACGCTGGACTGGAAATATCGTGGCATTAATGTCAACGGCGAATACATCTCTCACCTCCGTTTTGCTGACGACATAGTCATCATGGCAGAGTCGCTGGAGGAGCTCAGCGGAATGGTTAACGGCCTCAATGTCGCCTCTCGGCGGGTGGGGCTCGGGATGAACTTGGACAAGACGAAAGTCATGTTCAACGAACATATTCTCCCGAGACCGGTAACCGTAGATGGTGCGACTCTAGAAGTTGTGCAAGACTATGTCTATTTAGGACAGACTGTCCAGTTAGGCAAACACAACTTCAACAAAGAGGCCGACCGAAGAATTCAGCTGGGCTGGGCTGCTTTCGGGAAGCTTCGTCATCTGTTCTCGTCGCCACTACCACAATGTCTGAAGACCAAGGTCTTCAACCAATGCGTCCTACCTACAATGACGTACGGTGCCGAAACGTGGACTCTCACGGCAGGACTGATCCATAAATTCAAAGTCGCTCAGCGTTCTATGGAGCGGGCTATGCTCGGTGTTTCTTTGATGGATAAAATCATAAACACTGAAATCCGTCAAAGAACTAAAGTTATCGACATAGCCGAAGCGATCAGCAAGCTGAAGTGGCAATGGGCCGGTCATATTTGCCGTAGAACGGATAACCGATGGGGTAGACGAGTTCTCGAATGGAGGCCACGTACCGGAAAGCGAAGCGTTGGACGCCCCGCGGCCAGGTGGACAGATGACCTGAAGCACCATACCGGGGGTAGTTGGATGCGAAAGGCGGAGGACCGTGTGTGGTGGCGAGCCTTGGGAGAGGCCTATATCCTGCAGTGGAGAGACACGGGCTGATGATGATGATGATGATAATTCGTACTAATATTATTGGTACCATTATTATTCGTACCATTATAATTCGTATTATTATAATTCGTACTATTATAATTCGTACTTATATTATTGGTACCATTATTGTTGGTACCATTATTATTCGTACCATTATAATTCGGACTAATATTATTGGTGCCATTATTATTGGTACCATTATTATTCGTACTATTATAATTCGTACCATTATAATTCGTACGACTATAATTCGTACCATTATAAATCGTACCGTTATAATTCCGACTAATATTATTAGTACCATTATTATTCGTACCATTATAATTCATACTATTATTATTCGTACCATTATAATTCGGACTAATATTATTGGTACCATTATAGTTCGTACCATTATAATTCATAGTAATATTATTGGTACCTTTATTATTCGTACCATTATAATTCGTACCATTATAATTCGTACCATTATTATTCGTACCATTATAATTCGGACTAATATTATTGGTACCATTACTATTCGTACCAATATTATTGGTACCATTATAATTCGTACCATTATAATTTATACTAATATTATTGGTACCATTATTATTGGTACCATTATATTTCGTACTATTAAAATTCGGACCATTATAATTCGTACCATTATAATTCCGACTAATATTAGTGGTACCATTATTATTCGTATTATTATTATTCGTACAATTATAATTCGTACTAATATTATTGATACTATGATTATTGGTATTATTATTATTCGTACCAATATTATTCGTACCATTATGATTCGTACCATAATAATTCGTACTATTAAAATTCGGACTATTATAATTCGTACCATTATAATTCCGACTAATATTATTGGTACCATTATTATTCGTACCATTATAATTCGTACTATTATAATTCGGACTAATATTATTGGTACCATTATGATTGGTACTATTATAATTCGTACCATTATAATTCTTACTAATATTTTTACTCTATAGTACCAATAATATTAGTACGAATTATAATGGTACGAATTATAATAGTAGGTATAATAATGGTACAAATAATAATGGCACCAATAATATTAGTACGAATTATCATGGTACGAATTATAATGGTACGAATTATAATAGTACGAATAATAATGTTACGAATAATAATGGTTCCAATAATAATAGTACCAACAATATTAGTACGAATTATAATTGTACAAATTATAATGGTACCAATCATAATGGTACCAATAATATTAGTCCGAATTATAATGGTACGAATCATAATGGTACGAATAATAATGGTACCAATAATATTATTCCGAATTTCAACGGTACCAATAATATAAGTACGAATAATAATGGTACGAAAAATAATGGTACCAATAATATTAGTCGGAATTGTAATAGTACGAATTATAATGGTCCGAATTTTAATGGGATGAATTATAATGGTACGAATAATAATTGTACCAATAATATTATAATGAATTATAATGGTACGAATTATAATGGTACCAATAATAATGGTACGAATTATAATGGTACGAATTATAATAGTACGACTTATAATGGCACCAATATTAATGGTACGAATTATAATGGTACCAATAATAATAGTACCAATAATAACGGTACCAATAATATTAGTACGAATTATAATGGTACGAATTATAATGGTACCAATAATATTTGTCGGAATTATAATAATACGAATTATAATGGTCCGAATTTTAATAGTACGAATTATAATGGTACGAATAATAATGGTACCAATAATATTAGTATGAATTATAATGGTACAAATTATAATAATACCAATAATAATAGTACGAATAATAATGTTACGAATAATAATGGTTCCAATAATAATAGTACCAACAATATTAGTACGAATTATAATTGTACAAATTATAATGGTACCAATCATAATGGTACCAATAATATTAGTCCGAATTATAATGGTACGAATCATAATGGTACGAATAATAATGGTACCAATAATATTATTCCGAATTTCAACGGTACCAATAATATAAGTACGAATAATAATGGTACGAAAAATAATGGTACCAATAATATTAGTCGGAATTGTAATAGTACGAATTATAATGGTCCGAATTTTAATGGGATGAATTATAATGGTACGAATAATAATTGTACCAATAATATTATAATGAATTATAATGGTACGAATTATAATGGTACCAATAATAATGGTACGAATTATAATGGTACGAATTATAATAGTACGACTTATAATGGCACCAATATTAATGGTACGAATTATAATGGTACCAATAATAATAGTACCAATAATAACGGTACCAATAATATTAGTACGAATTATAATGGTACGAATTATAATGGTACCAATAATATTTGTCGGAATTATAATAATACGAATTATAATGGTCCGAATTTTAATAGTACGAATTATAATGGTACGAATAATAATGGTACCAATAATATTAGTATGAATTATAATGGTACAAATTATAATAATACCAATAATAATAGTACGAATTATAATGGTACGAATTATAACAGTACGAATTATAATGGTACGAATAATAATGGTACCAATAATAATAGTATCAATAACATTAGTACGAATTATAATTGTACGAATAATAATAATACGAATAATAATGGTACCACTAATATTAGTCGGAATTATAATGGTACGAATTATAATGGTCCGAATTTTAATAGTACGAATTATAATGGTACCATGGATAATGGTACCAATAATATTAGTATGAATTATAATGGTACGAATTATAATGGTACCAATAATAATGGTACAAATTATAATAGTACAAATTATAATGGTACGCATTATAATTGAAACCAATAATAATGGTACGAATTTCTATGGTAAGAATTATAATGGTACGAATTATAATGGTACGAATTATAATGGTTCGAAATATATTGGTACGAATTATAATGGTTCGAATTATAATGGTACGAATTATTATGGTACCAATAATAATGGTACCAATAATATAAGTACGAAATATTATGATACAAATTATAATGGTACGAATTATAATGGTAAGAATAATAATGGTACGAATAATAATGGTACGAATAATAATGGTACCAATAATATTAGTCGGAATTATAATAGTACGAATTATAATGGTACGAATAATAATGGTAATAATAATAACGGTACCAATAATATGAGTACGAATTATAAATGTACGAATTATAACAGTACGAATTATAATGGTACGAATAATAATAATACCAATAATAATAGTATCAATAATATTAGTACGAATTATAATTGTACGAATAATAATAATACGAATAATAATGGTACCACTAATATTAGTCGAAATTATAATGGTACGAATTATGATGGTACGAATTATAATGGTCTGAATTTTAATAGTACGAATTATAATGGTACCAATAATAATAGTACAAATAATATTAGTATGAATTATAATGGTACGAATTATAATGGTACCAATAATATTGGTACGAATAATAATGGTACCAATAATATTAGTCGGAATTATAATGGTACGAATTATAATGGTACGAATAATAATGGTACCAATAATATTAGTCCGAATTTTAATAATACGAATTATAATGGTACGAATAATAATAGTACCAATAATATTATTTCAAATTTTTATGGTACGAATTATAATGGTACGAATAATCATGTTAATAATAATAACGGTACCAATAATATTAGTACGAATTATAATGGTACGAATTATAATAGTACGAATTTTAATGGTACGAATAATAATGGTACCAATAATATTAGTCGGAATTATAATGGTACGAATTATAACGGTACGAATTATAATGTTAAGAATTATAATAGAACGAATAATAATGGTACTAATAATAATTTTACCAATAATATTAGTCCGAATTATAATGGTACGAATAATAATAATACCAATAATAATGGTACCAATAATATAAGTACAAATTATAATATAACAAATTATAATGGTACGAATAATAATAGTACGAATTATAATGGTACGAATTATAATAGTAGGAATAATAATAGTATTAATAATAATGGTACCAATAATATTAGTACGAATTATAATGGTACTAATTATAATAGTACGAATTATAATAGTACGAAAAATAATGGTACCAATAATAATAGTACCAATAATATTAGTACGAATTATAATTGTACAAATTATAATGGTACCAATCATAATGGTACCAATAATATTAGTCCGAATTATAATTGTACGAATTATAATGGTACGAATAATAATGGTACCAATAATATTAGTCCGAATTTTAACGGTACCAATAATATTAGTACGAATAATAATGGTACGAATAATAATGGTACTAATAATATTAGTCGGAATTATAATAAAAGGAATTATATTGGTCCGAATTTTAATGGTACGAATTATAATGGTACGAATAATAATGGTACCAATAATATTAGTAAGAATTATAATGGAACGAATTATAATGGTACCAATAATATTGGTACGAATTATAATAGTACGAATTATAATGGCACCAATAATAATGGTACGAATTATAATGGTACGAATTATAATGGTACGAATTATAATATTACGAATAATAATGGTACCAATAATAATAGTACCAATAATATTAGTCCGAATTATAATGGTACGAATAATAATGGTACCAATAATATTAGTACGAATTATAATGGTACGAATTATAATATTACCAATAATAATGGTACCAATAATAATAGTCCGAATTATAATGGTACGAATAATAATGGTACCAATAATATAAGTACGAATTTTAATGGTACGATTTATAATAATACGAAAAATAATGGTACCAATTATAATGGTACCAATAATATTAGTACGAATTATAATGGTACGAATTATAATGGTACGAATTATATTGGTACGAATAATAATGGTACTTATATTAATGGTACCAATAATATTAGTACAAATTATAATGGTACGAATAATAATGGTACGAATAATAATGGTACCAATAATATTAGTCGGAATTATAATGGTACGAATTATAATGGTACGAATAATAATGGTACTAATAATATTAGTATGAATTATAATGGTACCAATAATAATGGTACGAATTATAATGGTACGAATTATAAAAGCACCAATAATAATAGTACGAATTATAATGGTACGAATTATAATAGTACGAATTATAATGGTACGAATTATAATGGTACGAATTATAATTGTACCAATAATAATAGTATTAATAATATTAGTACGAATTATAATGGTACAAATTATAATGTTACGAATTATAATGGTACGAATAATAATGGTATGAATAATAATGGTACCAATAACATTAGTCGGAATTATAATGGTACGAATTATAATGGTACGAATTATAATGGTACGAATTATAATGGTACGAATTATAATGGTACGAATTATAATGGTACGAATTATAATGGTACGAATTATAATGGTACCAATTATAATGGCACCAATAATATTAGTCCGAATTATAATGGTACTAATAATAATGGTACCAATAATAATGGTACGAATTATAACAGTACGAATTATAATGGTCCGAATTATAATGGTACCAATAATAATGGTACCAATAATATAAGTACGAATTATAATGGTACGAATTACAATGGTACGAATAATAATGGTACCAATATTAATGGTACCAATAATATTAGTACAAATTATAATCGTACGAATTATAATGGTACCAATCATATAAGTACCAATAATATTAGTCCGAATTAAAATGGTACGAATTATAATGGTACGAATAATAATAGTACCAATAATATAAGTCCGAATTTTAACGGTACCAATTATATAAGTACGAATAATAATGGTACGAATAATAATGGTACCAATAATATTAGTCGGAATTATAATATTACGAATTATAATGGTCCGAATTATAATAGTACGAATTATAATGGCAATAATAATAATGGTACGAAGTATAATGGTACGAATTATAATGGTACGAATTATAATGGTACTAATAATAATGGTACTATTAATATTAGTCCGAATTATAATAGTACGAATAATAATGGTACCAATAATAATAGTATCAATAATATTAGTACGAATTATAATGGTACGAATAATAATGGTACGAATAATAATGGTACGAATAATAATAATACGAATAATAATGGTACCAATAATATTAGTCGGAATTATAATAGTACGAATTATAATGGAAAGGAATTATAATAGTACGAATTATAATGGAAAGGAATTATAATAGTACGAATTATAATGGTACCAATAGTAATGGTACCAATAATATTAGTCCGAATTATAATGGTACGAATAATAATGGTACTAAAAATATTAGTACGAATTATAATAGTACGAATTATAATGGTAAGAATAAAAATGGTACTAATATTATTGGTATTATTATAATAGTATTATAATATATATCGTAATATTAGTACGAATTATAATGGTACGAATAATAATGGTACGAATAATAATGATACCAATAATATTAGTCGGAATTATAATGGTACGAATTATAATAGTCCGAATTTTAATGGTACGAATAATAATGGTACCAATAATATTAGTATAATTTATAATGGTACGAATTATAATGGTACCAATAATAATGGTACCAATAATATTAGTCCGAATTATAATGGTACGAATAATAATGGTACCAATAATAATAGTATCAATAATATAAGTACGAATTATAATAGGACGAATTATAATGGTACGAATAATAATGGTACCAATAATATAAGTCGGAATTATAATGGTACGAATTATAATAATACGAATTATAATGGAACGAATAATAATGGTACCAATAATAATAGTACCAATAATTTTAGTCCGAATTATAAAGGTACGAATAATAATGGTACCAATAATATTAGTACGAACTATAATGGCACCAATAATAATGGTACGAATTATAATGGTACAAATAATGGTATCAATAATATTAGTCCGAATTATAATGGTACGAATAATAATAATACCAATAATATTAGTACGAATTATAAGGGTACGACTTATAATAGTACGAATAAAAATATTACCAATAATATTAGTACGAATTATAATGGTACGAATTATAATGGTACGAATAATAATGGTACCAATAATAATGGTACCAATAATATTAGTACGAATTATAATGGTACGAAATATAATGGTTCCAATCATAATGGTACTAATAATATTAGTTTGAATAATAATGGTACGAATTATAATGGTACGAATAATAATGGTACTAATAATATTAGTCTGAATATTAACGGTACCAATAATATAAGTACGAATAATAATGGTACGAATAATAATGGTACAAATAATATTAGTATAAATTATAATGGTACGAATTATAATGGTACCAATAATAATGGTACCAATAATATTAGTCCGAATTATAAAAATACGAATAATAATGGTACCATTAATAATAGTATCAATAATATAAGTACGAATTATAATAGTACGAATTATAATGGTACGAATAATAATGGTACCAATAATATTAGTCGGAATTATAATGGCACCAATAATAATGGTACGAATTATAGTGGTACGAATTATAATGGTACGAATTATAATGGTACGAATAAAAATGGTACTAATTATATTAGTACGAATTATAGTGGTACGAATTATAATGGTACCAATAATATTAGTACCAAAAATATTAGTACGAATTATAATGGTACGAATTATAATGGTACAAATAATTATGGTACTAATAATATTAGTCGGAATTATAATGGTACGAATTATAATGGTACGAATAATAATAGTACCAATAATATTAGTATGAATTATAATAGTACGAATTATAATGGTACCAATAATAATGGTACGAATTATAATGGTACGAATTATAATGGCTTCAATAATAATGGTACGAATTATAATTGTAAGAATTATATTGGTACGAATTATTATGGTACGAATTATAATGGTACGAATTATTATGGTACCAATAATAACGGTACCAATAATATTAGTCCGAATTATAATGGTACCAATAATAATGGTACCAATAATAATAGTATCAATAATATTAGTACGAATTATAATGGAACGAATTATAATGGAACGAATTATAATGATACGAATTATAATGGTACTAATAATAATGGTACCAATAATATTAGTACGAATTATAATGGTACCAATAATAAAGGTACCAATAATATTAGTCCGAATTATATAGTCACGAATAATAATGGTACCAATAATAATAGTATCAATAATATTAGTACGAATTATAATGGTACGAATTATAATGGAACGAATTATAATGATACGAATTATAATGGTACGAATAATAATGGTACTAATAATAATAATACCAATAATAATAGTATCAATAATATTAGTACGAATTATAATGGTACGAATTATAATGGAACGAATTATAATAGTACGAATAATAATAGTGCCTATAATATTAGTACGAATTATAATAGTACGAATTATAATGGTACGAATTATAATGGTATGAATAATAATGGTACCAATAATATTAGTCGGAATTATAATAGTACGAATTTTAATGGTACGAATTTTAATGGTACGAATTATATTATAACAAATAATAATGGTACCAATAATATTAGTCGGAATTATAATGGTACGAATTATAATGGTACGAATTATAATAAAACGAATTATAATGGTTTGAATAATAATGGTTCTAATAATAATAGTACCAATAATATTAGTACGAATTATAATGGAACGAATTATAATGGTACGAATAATAATGGTACCAATAATAATAGTATCAATAATGTTAGTACGAATTATAATGGTTCGAATTATAATGGTACGAATAATAATGGAACGAATTATAATGATACGAATTATAATGGTACTAATAATAATGGTACCAATAATATTAGTACGAATTATAATGGTACGAATCATAATGGTACCAATATTAAAGGTACCAATAATATTAGTCCGAATTATATAGTCACGAATAATAATGGTACCAATAATAATAGTATCAATAATATTAGTACGAATTATAATGGTACGAATTATATTGGAACGTATTATAATGATTCGAATTATAATGGTACGAATAATAATGGTACTAATAATAATAATACCAATTATAATAGTATCAATAATATTAGTACGAATTATAATGGTACGAAATATAATGAAACGAATTATAATGATACGAATTATAATGGTACGAATAATAATGGTGCCAATAATATTAGTACGAATTATTATAGTACGAATTATAATGGTACGAATTATAATGGTATGAATAATAATGGTACCAATAATATTAGTCGGAATTATAATAGTACGAATTATAATGGTACGAATTATAATATAACGAATAATAATGGTACCAATAATATTAGTCGGAATTATAATGGTACGAATTATAATGGTACGAATTATAATAAAACGAATTATAATGGTTTGAATAATAATGGTTCTCATAATAATGGTACCAATAATATTAGTACGAATTATAATGGTACGAATTATAATGGTACGAATTACAATGGTACGAATTGTAATGGTTCCAATAATAATGGTACGAATTATAATGGTACGAGTTATAATAGTACGAATAATAGTGGTATTAATAATAATGTTACCAATAATTGGCTACGCCGCATTCTTGATTCTTGTTTCCGCACTACCCGCTTTTTCCTTTACATTCAGTCCGCTGTCATCTTTCCTATGTGACGCACTGAAAATACAAAACGCTGAACGCATAATCGCTTATCGCCTAAAACTCGTATAAAAAACCTAATAATATTGTGTAACAAACGCTATAATATATAAACTGTGGAGTGTGCCCGATTACGTGTTGGTGCCGCGCCGCCGCCTGACTGGAGGAGCTCCTGGCTGACAGCGAAGATTTATATGTGTGTTGCTGCGTCAAGGTCAGTCCCTTTAGTCTTTCCTCTCCTTTCGCTATCGCCCCTCGCTATACCTATAAATACAGTCCACTAAAACGCTCACGCTTCAGGAGTGAGCCCAGACGAAGTTCAAAGAAGAACTCGTGGGCGCCTTCATAATAATATGGTCCTTCGATCCGAAGGTTTAAAAAATAATATGTTCCTTCGAACCGAAGGTTTAAAAAATAATTTGTTCTTCTGAACACGCTCGCTTCATAAAATTCTGGTCTATACCAAAAGTTTTAAAATAACTCGCTGTACGCTTCCCGTCATACAATTCTTTTAAACTACGCTATTCTTACTCTGTCAGTCTTTACTGAACAAGGTAGATTCCATTTCTCGCACGAAACGCTTTATATAAATATAAAATTATTTTATATCAAATTTTATCTAAGAATTTATAATTATTTCGCTTTGTAGGTAGGTAAACATCGCGTCGCATCTACGCGCGTACCTTGTGTGTGCGTGCCGCGTGTGCATGTTACAGGCAGTAATTGCGACATTTATTGAATCGTCTAGTTTCTTACGCTTTCAGTTTTAATTCTATTGATTCTATAAATATATTTAACTTCAAATATGCCTACAAAAGGTAAAGTAACACTGCAAGAGGCAGATATTAAAATACGAATAACGATGTTAACTGCGCAACGTGAATCAATGCTTGGTCGGTTGCAATACATCTATAATTACGCAAAAAACTCCTTTGAAGATATAGTAGCAGAAGAACTGTTTTTGTCCAGTATTATTACATTGGAATCGATTCGCGATGAATTTTCTGATTTAGTAAAACAAATCAATTTGCTTGAGCTGACTGTGAATCTTGACGCGGTACCTAATTTTCAATCCTGGAACGCGTTTGATGATTTATATTGCCGCATTAGCGGGTCGAAAGCAAAATTAACGCTCTTAAAGTTCCTAAGTCTACATGCAACGATACTGGTAACAATTCTGAAAGCAAGAAAAGTACTATAAAATTACCTAAGTTGGAGTTATTGTCGTTTTCTGGTGATCCTGTTGAGTGGCCAATGTTTTATGAAAATTTCAAAAATACTATTCATGTAAACAAAAACTTAACAGATCACGAAAGAGTGCAATACTTAATAGGAAAACTTTCTGGTCGTGCTTTATCGGTGTGCTCCGGAATCACTCCCACCGGGGAAAATTACGAAAAGATTTGGTCAACTTTGGTTAAAAAATATGAGGATAAACGTTGTCTCGCTTCCGCTTATTTGGATCAATTATTTAATTTTAAAGCTGCTAGTTACGCCTCTTCAAAAAATATAGAATTATTTTTAGATAAATTCGCCGCCGCGGTCGCTAGTTTGAAATCTTTGAAATTGTCTGATTTGGCGGATTTCATATTACTCCACGTAGCACTTAAGAAACTGGATTCGGAAACATCGCGCGCCTTTGAAATGTTAAAACGTGACGAATCCATACCTACGTATAATAGTTTAATCGATTTTCTTCATGAACAATCCAAAATATTGGATCGCACGCCTTCTTCTATATCTACTACTTCTACCCCGCCAAAGAAGTATGGTAAAAATAACGCAGAACAAAATTACTCGAAGCCTACGCATTCATTTGTCGTAGTGGATAATGCTTGTGTATGCTGTAAACAAACCACACATACACAATTGTATAAATGTGATTCTTTTAAACGCCTTTCAATTAATGATCGTATTAATTTTATTAAAAAACGAAATGGATGTTCTAATTGTTTGAGTTTATATCATGTAAGTTTCGCTTGTAAATCTACGGTTTTATGTCGCTACTGTGGATGCAAACATCATTCACTTTTATGTAGAAAAATGAAGTCGCATACGGAACCGCAAACCGTAAACGTTCGTGCGGAATCCTCTGAAACGCTGAAGCACTCGGCTGCCGCCGGCGGCCCCGCTAACCGGTTTCAGACGCCTGCGCCCACAGTGGATGCGTTACGCGATAATAAAATATCTCTTTGTAATATTAAATCTAGTTCTGAACGCTTGAACACTTGTTTATTAGGAACTGTTCAATTAAACACTGAAGATAACTTGGGTAACTTACATACTATTAAAGGTCTAGTGGATACAGGTTCACAAAATAATTTCATAACCACAGATTGCTGCAATTATTAAATTTACGCTATAATAAAATTACTAGATCTGTCGTTAAGGGCGTAGGTTGCTCCGCTAGTTCAATTAAGGGCATGTTAACACTTAAAGTGTCATCATTAATAAATAAAAATATTAAATATTCTATTAACGCTTTTGTAATCGATCGAATTACGGATAAAATACCTACCGCTCATATAAATACTACTTCATTTACCTATTTAAATAATGTTACGCTCGCTGATAAATATTACTCGGTTCCGGGTGATATCGATCTTTTGTTGGGGGGTTCGATGTTTTCACAAATTTTACTGTCGGGCCGTGTAACGGGGCCTCCGGGTATGCCGACAGCTTTCGAGACCGTCTTCGGTTATATGATTATAGGCAATGTAGATATTGAAAATAATACCAGTAACATATCTCTTGCTTGTTGCGCTGTTACTCAACCCTGTATAAATACGATTTTACAAAAATTTTGGCAACTTGAAGAAGTTAATACCGCGCCTGTCCTTAATGCTGAGGTTCGTGAATGCGAAATTATATTTAGAGATAATTTGTCGCGAGACAAGTCTGGACGCTACAGCGTCGCGCTTCCTTTTTCGCGCGACTCTGCTTCTTTGGGTGACTCGTATACAATCGCTAAAAATAGATATTTTTCTTTGGAACGAAAACTTAATGCTTTGCCTACTTTGCGCTTAGAATACAACGCGGTTATCAAAGAATATTTAGATAAAAATTATATCTCTCCAGTTTATGATGATAATATTAAAAGTGGTTATTACATCCCTCACCACGCCATCGTGCGTCAAGACAAAACCACGACGAAGTTGCGTATAGTGTTAGACGCGAGTGCCAAAACCACTTCTGGCCTATCACTCAACGACATATTATATACAGGACAAAATCTACAAAACGACTTATTTTTAATATTACTCATGTTTCGCTTTTATAGTATAGCTTTCTCAGCAGACATCAAGCAGATGTATTTGCAAATTTTGGTTCAGGAAGAACATCGCAAATTTCAAAAAATACTTTATCGTTACAACTCTACGGAACCTCTCGTCACGTATGAGTTCAATCGCGTCTGTTTTAGATTACGTAGTAGTCCCTATCTCGCTATGCGGGTCGTACGCGAATTGGCCGCCGAAGAACAAGACACATACCCGCTCGCCGCGGATCTTGTACCGCGCGCCGCCTATATGGACGACGTGTGTTATTCTGTTCCCGCGCTACCTGACGCACTCAAACTTAAGAACGAGTTGCTGGGTCTCTTCAAGGCCGGGGGCTGTGACTTGGTAAAATGGTCTAGTAATTCTGCTGAATTGTTAGATTCGTTGCCCGAGTCTTATCGCTACCGTTCGGCTGTTCAGTTTGAACAGGATCAACATTTAAAGATTTTGGGACTTCAGTGGTCACCGTCTACTGATGAATTTAGTTTTGTCGTGTCCATAGAGGAGCGACTATGTACGAAACGAAATATTTTGTCCGTCATCGCTCGTCAATATGACATAATTGGGTTTATCGCACCGGTCATATTATTTGCTAAGGTTCTCATCCAGCAGCTTTGGCTTTTGAAATTGGACTGGGACGAACCAACGCCACCGCACATTGCTGAAATTTGGCATAAATATATTTCCGAACTTCCTGAAATAGCTAAATTAAAATTCCCGCGTCATTTAGGTGTAACTAAAAATTCAAAAATTTCTATAATCGCTTTTTCAGACGCTAGTGAAAAAGCTTATGGCGCAGTTATTTATTTACGCGTATCTAACGCTAACAACCCGCCTATTATACGTTTGGTTTGCGCGAAATCTAAAGTAGCGCCTCTTAAAGTTGTTTCTATCGCTCGCTTGGAGTTGTGCGCTGCGCTACTTATGGCTAAATTAACGCGTCTAGTCATCGACACATACGCTCCTCGTCATAATATTGACGATATTTATTGTTTCACCGATTCTATGGTGACTCTATGCTGGATCCACTCGTCTCCGCATAAATTTAAAACATTTGTTGCTACGCGAATTACAAAAATTATTGATACGCTTCCTCCGCGACATTTTTATCACGTAAATGGAGTCGATAATCCGAGTGATTGTTTGTCTCGTGGTATCACACCTTTACGCTTAATTGACCATCCATTATGGTTTAATGGTCCCTCATGGCTACAGCAAGAACCTGAAAGTTGGCCTATTAAAAGGTTCAAACCTTCTGATAATATAGAAGTACCCGAATCAAAGGTAATCGCTTTGGCTACGTCGGCCGAAGAAGAACCACATGCTTTGTATACGCTATCACAACGCTTTTCTTCGTGGAACGCTCTACTTCGCTCTATTATTTACATTTATCGCTTTTTAAAGAAACTACCTCGCGCTGAAGTAATTACCAGTTCACAATTTGATTTCGCTGAAACTCAAATAATTAAGGTTATGCAATCTAAATATTTCGCTGACGATATAAAATGTTTAATTTCAAATAAAAAATGTTCGCCTCAAATCAGAAAATTAAACCCATTTCTAGATAAATACGGATTGTTGCGCGTTGGTGGACGCCTGCGTAATGCAGACTTATCCTATGATCAGCAGCATCCTATTTTATTACCTCGAAAGGACTATATTGTCGATCTCATAATAAAATATTATCACGAGAAACATTGTCATACTGGGCCGCAACTACTTATGTCTATACTTAGACAACGCTATTGGATTTTATCTTGTCGAAACACCGTTCGCAAAATTGTTCATCAATGTTACTTTTGTTTTAAGGTTAATCCAAAAAATACATTTCCTATAATGTCTGATTTACCAGCTTGTCGTGTACAGCAAACTAAAGCTTTCACGCATACAGCTGTAGATTATGCAGGTCCAATCAGCATTACGCCTTATAGAAAACGCGGTGTTCGTCCTATAAAATGCTATTTGTGCATATTTGTGTGCCTCGTAACGCGCGCTGTACATATAGAGATAGCCTCAGATCTGACAACGCACGTATTCATTTCAGCTTTTAAACGCTTTCTTGCCAGACGGGGTGCGGTTTCGTGTATGTACTCGGATAACGGTACGACGTTTATAGGAGCAAAAAATACGCTTAATGAACTCTATAAATTTTTATGTTCTGAAAATTACAATTTTTCATTTGCAAAGGAGTTATCAGAAAACAGAATCACCTGGAAACTCATACCTCCACGCAGTCCTCATTTTAATGGACATGTCGAGACTTACGTCAAAGCGTTTAAAACTCATTTGTTTCGCGTAATAGGTTCGCAGATTTTAACATATGAAGAATTGTTGACAGTTTTGGTGCAAATAGAGTGCGTACTGAATTCGCGTCCGCTTACGCTATTGAGTTCTGATCCTCGGAGCCTTCTGCTCTAACGCCCGCGCATTTTTTAATGTCAAGTCCAGTAAAACATTTACCTTTTGTAGATGAGACAGGGTTCTCTAATAATTTAGTAAAACGATATAAGCTTTTGGATAATATGGTACAATCTTTTTCAAAAAGATGGAAGTTAGAGTACTTACATCTTTTACAAACGCGTGAGAAATGGAATACACCTTCTAAACCAATCGAAAAGGGTACGATTGTAATAGTAATGACTGATGATACCCCTATCCTTCATTGGCCGTTGGGCGTAGTAGTTTCTACATTCCCAGGAGTCGACGGAGTAGTCCGTGTTGCGTCAGTTAAGACTGCAACTGGAATTTACAAGAGACCAGTCGTGCGTCTCTGTCCTCTACCCACGCAATAGAAATAGTTTAATTTAATTTATTCTCCGCTTTCTTTGTTAAATTTTAAGTTTATTTTAATATTTTTCTTTAATTTTTCCTTGTGCAATTGAAAGCGAGTCTTTCAATGGCCGGGGGCATGGCTACGCCGCATCCCTGATTCTTGTTTCCGCACTACCCGCTTTTTCCTTTACATTCAGTCCGCTGTCGTCTTTCCTATGTGACGCACTGAAAATACAAAACGCTGAACGCATATTCGCTTATCGCCTAAAACGAATATAATGGTTTGAATAATAATGGTTCTAATAATAATGGTACCAATAATATTAGTACGAATTATAATGGAACGAATTATAATGGTACGAATAATAATGGTACGAATTATAATGGTACGAATTATAATGGTACGAATAATAAAGGTACCAATAATATTAGTATGAATTATAATGGTACGAATTATAATGGTACCAATAATATAAGTCCGAATTATAATAGTACGAATAATAATAGTACGAATTATAATGGTACGAATAATAATGGTACTAATAATATTAGTCGGAATTATAACGGTACGAATTATAATGGTACGAATTATAATCGTACGAATTATAATGGTACGAATTATAATAGTACGAATAATAATGGTACCAACAATAATGGCACCAATAATATTAGTCCGAATTATAATGGTACGAATAATAATGGTACCAATAATAATGGTAATAATAATATAAGTACGAATTATAATAGTACGAATTATAATAATAAGAATAATAATGGTACCAATAATAATGGTACCAATAATATTAGTACGAATTATAATGGTACGAATTATAATGGTACCAATCATAATGGTACCAATAATATTAGTCCGAATTATAATGTTACGAATTATAATGGTACGAATAATAATTGTACCAATAATATTAGTCCGAATTTTAACGGTACCAATAATATTAGTACGAATAATAATGGTACGAATAATAATGGTACCAATAATATTAGTCGGAATTATAATGGTACGAATTATAATGGTCCGAATTATAATGGTACAAATTATAATGGTACGAATTATAATAACACCAATAATAATGGTACGAATTATATTAGTATGAATTATAATAGTACGAATTATAATTGTACCAATAATAAAGGTACGAATTATAATGGTACGAATTATAATGGTACGAATTATAATGGTACGAATTATAATGGTACTAATAATAATGGTACGAATCATAATGGTACGATTTATAATAGTACGAATTATAATGGTACGAATAATAATGGTACGAATAATAATAGTACCAATAATATTAGTCGGAATTATAATGGTACGAATTATAATGGTACGAATTATAATGGTACGAATAATAATGGTACCAATAATAATGGCATTAATAGTTTTAGTCCGAATTATAATGGTACGAATAATAATGGTACCAATAATAATGGTACCAATAATATTAGTACGAATTATAATAGTACGAATTATAATGGTACCAATAATAATGGTACGAACTATAATGATACCAATAATAATGGTACCAATTATATTAGTTTGAATTATAATGGTACGAATAATAATGGTACCAATAATATTAGTACGAATCATAATGGTACGAATTATAATGGTACCAATAATAATAGTACCAATAATATAAGTACGAATTATAATGGTACGAATTATAATGGTACGAATAATAATGGTACCAATAATATTAGTCCGAATTTTACCGGTACAAATAATATTAGTACGAATAATAATGGTACGAATAATAATGGTACCAATAATATTAGTCGGAATTATAATGGTACGAATTATAATGGTCCGAATTATAATGGTACGAATTATAATAGTACGAATTATAATGGCACCAATAATAATAGTACGAATAAAATAGTCCGAATTATAATGTTACGAATAATAATGGTACCAATAATAATGGTACCAATAATATTAGTACGAATTATAATGGTACGAATTATAATGGTACCAATCATAATGGTACTAATAATATTAGTCCGAATAATAATGGTACGAATTATAATGGTACGAATAATAATGGTACCAATAATATTAGTCCGAATTTTAACAGTACCAATAATATTAGTACGAATAATAATGGTACGAATAATAATGGTACCAATAATATTTGTCGGAATTATAATGGTCCGAATTATTATGGTCCGAATTTTAATGATACGAATTATAATGGTACGAATTATAATGGTATTAATTATATTAGTATGAATTATAATGGTACGAATTATAATGGTACCAATAATAATGGTACGAATTATAATGGTACGAATTATAATAGTACGAATTATAATGGCACCAATAATAATGGTACGAATTATAATGGTACGAATTATAATGGTACCAATAATAATGGTACCAATAATATTAGTCCGAATTATAATGGTACGAATAATAATGGTACCAATAATATTAGTACGAATTATAATGGTACGAATTATAATGGTACGAATAATTATGGTACGAATAATAATGGTACCATTAATATTAGTACGAATTATAATGGTACTAATTATAATGGTACGAATAATAATGGTACCAATAATAGTGGTACCAATCATATTAGTACGAATTATAATGGTACGAATTATAATGGTACTAATCATAATGGTACCAATAATATTAGTCCGAATTATAATGGTGCGAATTATAATGGTACGAATTATAATGGTACGAATAATAATGGTACCAATAATAATGGCATTAATAGTTTTAGTCCGAATTATAATGGTACGAATAATAATGGTACCAATAATAATGGTACCAATAATATTAGTACGAATTATAATAGTACGAATTATAATGGTACCAATAATAATGGTACGAACTATAATGATACCAATAATAATGGTACCAATTATATTAGTTTGAATTATAATGGTACGAATAATAATGGTACCAATAATATTAGTACGAATCATAATGGTACGAATTATAATGGTACCAATAATAATAGTACCAATAATATAAGTACGAATTATAATGGTACGAATTATAATGGTACGAATAATAATGGTACCAATAATATTAGTCCGAATTTTACCGGTACAAATAATATTAGTACGAATAATAATGGTACGAATAATAATGGTACCAATAATATTAGTCGGAATTATAATGGTACGAATTATAATGGTCCGAATTATAATGGTACGAATTATAATAGTACGAATTATAATGGCACCAATAATAATAGTACGAATAAAATAGTCCGAATTATAATGTTACGAATAATAATGGTACCAATAATAATGGTACCAATAATATTAGTACGAATTATAATGGTACGAATTATAATGGTACCAATCATAATGGTACTAATAATATTAGTCCGAATAATAATGGTACGAATTATAATGGTACGAATAATAATGGTACCAATAATATTAGTCCGAATTTTAACAGTACCAATAATATTAGTACGAATAATAATGGTACGAATAATAATGGTACCAATAATATTTGTCGGAATTATAATGGTCCGAATTATTATGGTCCGAATTTTAATGATACGAATTATAATGGTACGAATTATAATGGTATTAATTATATTAGTATGAATTATAATGGTACGAATTATAATGGTACCAATAATAATGGTACGAATTATAATGGTACGAATTATAATAGTACGAATTATAATGGCACCAATAATAATGGTACGAATTATAATGGTACGAATTATAATGGTACCAATAATAATGGTACCAATAATATTAGTCCGAATTATAATGGTACGAATAATAATGGTACCAATAATATTAGTACGAATTATAATGGTACGAATTATAATGGTACGAATAATAATGGTACCAATAATAATGGCATTAATAGTTTTAGTCCGAATTATAATGGTACGAATAATAATGGTACCAATAATAATGGTACCAATAATATTAGTACGAATTATAATAGTACGAATTATAATGGTACCAATAATAATGGTACGAACTATAATGATACCAATAATAATGGTACCAATTATATTAGTTTGAATTATAATGGTACGAATAATAATGGTACCAATAATATTAGTACGAATCATAATGGTACGAATTATAATGGTACCAATAATAATAGTACCAATAATATAAGTACGAATTATAATGGTACGAATTATAATGGTACGAATAATAATGGTACCAATAATATTAGTCCGAATTTTACCGGTACAAATAATATTAGTACGAATAATAATGGTACGAATAATAATGGTACCAATAATATTAGTCGGAATTATAATGGTACGAATTATAATGGTCCGAATTATAATGGTACGAATTATAATAGTACGAATTATAATGGCACCAATAATAATAGTACGAATAAAATAGTCCGAATTATAATGTTACGAATAATAATGGTACCAATAATAATGGTACCAATAATATTAGTACGAATTATAATGGTACGAATTATAATGGTACCAATCATAATGGTACTAATAATATTAGTCCGAATAATAATGGTACGAATTATAATGGTACGAATAATAATGGTACCAATAATATTAGTCCGAATTTTAACAGTACCAATAATATTAGTACGAATAATAATGGTACGAATAATAATGGTACCAATAATATTTGTCGGAATTATAATGGTCCGAATTATTATGGTCCGAATTTTAATGATACGAATTATAATGGTACGAATTATAATGGTATTAATTATATTAGTATGAATTATAATGGTACGAATTATAATGGTACCAATAATAATGGTACGAATTATAATGGTACGAATTATAATAGTACGAATTATAATGACACCAATAATAATGGTACGAATTATAATGGTACGAATTATAATGGTACCAATAATAATGGTACCAATAATATTAGTCCGAATTATAATGGTACGAATAATAATGGTACCAATAATATTAGTACGAATTATAATGGTACGAATTATAATGGTACGAATAATTATGGTACGAATAATAATGGTACCATTAATATTAGTACGAATTATAATGGTACTAATTATAATGGTACGAATAATAATGGTACCAATAATAGTGGTACCAATCATATTAGTACGAATTATAATGGTACGAATTATAATGGTACTAATCATAATGGTACCAATAATATTAGTCCGAATTATAATGGTGCGAATTATAATGGTACGAATAATAATGGTATTAATAATATTAGTCCGAATTTTAATGGTACGAATTATAATGGTACCAATAATAATGGTATTAATAATAACGGTACCAATAATATTAGTACGAATTATAATGGTACGAATTATAATGGTACGAATTATAATGGTACGAATTATAATGGTACGAATAATAATGGTACCAATAATATAAGTCGGAATTATAATGGTACGAATTATAATGGTTCCAATAATAATGGTACGAATTATAATGGTACGAATTATAATGGTACGAATTATAATGGTACGAATTATAACGATACAAATAATATTAGTCCGAATTATAATGGTACGAATTTTAATGGTACCAATAATAATGGTACCAATAATATTAGTACGAATTATAATGGTACGAATTATAATAGTACGAATTATAATCCTCTCTGGATCCTTATCGTGTAATGTTGAGGAGTGTATAAATTATTTGCTTCTTTTCGATTTGTGTCTTAATGTTATTACGCAAAATATATGTAGTATTTCCTGCAATGTAAGTGATTTTTTGGTTTTGCTGGGTAAACTTGGTTTTGGTAGTGATTTAATTATTTTAACAGAATGCTGGTTATTAACTAATCCCATTGTACCTCCAATACCGGGATACAGGCATTCTGCGTCTCAGGTTCTGCATAATCAATCAAATACGATGGTCTGGTTGTCTACTATAGGGAAGAGTATAGTGTTATGATTGAAGAGCCTGATTTTTCTGAAGGTAATTGTCTTATCATTAGGATTGATGCTGAGATTGCCATTATAGCCATATACCGCCCTCCTTGTTACAAAAATTTTGACAAATTCCTAGACTCTCTTTACTTAGTGCTGGAAAAGCTGTCCGCATTTAACAATGTAGGTATTCTGGGAGACCTTAACATAGATATTTTACCTGACGATAAGCCATTATCTACATTGAGTTATTTAAACCTATGCGCCTTCCATGGCCTCCTACCTGCTCACTACCTACCAACACGATTTGGTAAATCGTGCTTAGATCATGTACTACTTAAAACTAAATTTCCGGCGTATACGTTTGTGTTAAATTCAACAGTCACTGATCATCAAGCTGTACTACTATCATTGAACTGTAAAGCTAAACGTCTGTACTCTCATACTATCTACACTAAAACAAATAGTGAGAATCTCAGAACTGACATATCAAATATAGATTTTCAGCCTGTATACGGTTTTTCTGATCCTGAATATGCTTGTAATTATTTTTTGTCATCCCTTAAGTGTGCCATTGCTGCGAATACCGTTGTATCAAAACTTCCTAGACGTTTTAAAATCATTAAACCATGGATAACACCTGGTATAATTAGATGTATAAGAAATAGGGATAACATGCACCTAAAACTTAAAAAGAGTCTAGATAATATAATTCTTTCTCCGACATACAAAAGGTATAGGAATTACTGCAAAGACTTAATAAAGACTAGTAAGCAGGCTTTTGATAAGAAACAATTACTTCTGGCAGGCAAAAATAATAGAAAGATATGGCAAGCTATCAAAGACATAACCAATACCGCTAAAACAAAGAACTGTGCACATGACTTGCTGAAGGTTGGTGATGAACAAAAGTCTGTAAATGATGTCAATAAATATTTTGTGCAGATTGGAGAAAAATTTGCTAGTAAGATAAGCCGGGGTTTCGATAAAGAACCTCATGTTTTTCAAAAAAAATGTGTTACACAGGACTCTTTTGTATTGTTCGATACCGATCACGAGGAGGTCAATCGCTTAATTGTCGACCTAAAAACAGTATGCTCAATGGGCTGGGACAGAATTGCTAACAAAGTCCTTAAAGAAAACAAAGACTTTCTTGTACCCCCCCTTACTTATATTTTTAACTTGTGCTTGAGTAATGGCGTCTTTCCTAAGGCACTAAAGAAATCAGTAATATCTCCAATATACAAGTCTGGTGATAGAGATTGCACCGGAAATTATAGGCCTATATCTGTGCTACCTGCTGTCTCCAAGATTATGGAACGTATTATGAATAGTAGACTTGTTAGCTATCTTGAGAAAAATAAATTTTTATTCGAACATCAATATGGATTCCGTTCTCTGAGATCTGCTGAAGATGCTGTCTTTGAACTGACAACTTACATAACAAAAAATCTTGATGCGGGGGCCAAAACTATAGGTGTTTTTTGGATATATCCAAGGCATTTGGCACGGTCTCTATTCCAATACTTTTAACCAAGTTGGAGGCTTTGGGGGTCCGGGGAGTTCAACTAGACTTGTTTAGGAACTATCTTACGGATAGGATGCAATGTGTTCGCATTGGTGACTACACTAGCTACGATCTCTCAGTCACTGTTGGAGTCCCTCAAGGTAGTATATTGGGCCCCACACTCTTTCTCGTTTATATTAACGATCTTCAACTTAACCAAGGAAGAATCATATCGTACGCAGATGACACGGCTTTACTTTTCTCAGCTCCTTCCTGGCAGTCTGTTTTTGAGGCATCACAACAAGGTTTGAACATGGTTACAGAATGGCTCTCCCGAAATATGCTGACATTGAATCCAAATAAAACCAATTATTTGACTTTTTCTATTAGAAGTTTTATCCTGCCTTCAACAAACCTTAAACTGGTAGCCCATAACTGCTCGCATTCTAATACCAATTTAGATGTACATCAATGTTCGTGTCGCACCCTAGATAAAGTCAATAGTGTTAAATATCTCGGTTTAGCGCTGGATAGTAATATGACTTTCAAATCACATATTGCCAACCTGAGTGCTAGATTGAGAAAACTGATTTTTATATTCAAAACCCTTAGATACGTTGCCGACAAAGACCTCATTCTGCAAGTTTATCTTGCTTTAGTTCAATCAATAATCAGATATTGTATAACGTCATGGGGTGGTACATCCAAATCCCATCTCATGAAGCTGGAGATAACGCAACGAGCAATCCTTAAAGTCGGCTTCTTCCGACCAATTCTTTTCCCTACATTTGAGCTATACCAGTCTTGCAATGTACTCACTGTCCGTCAGCTATTTATCCAAAGAATAATCCTTAAGCAGCACTCTTCCTTACCCTTTGACATCAACTCCTTAAATAAAATACGTAAAGATAATATCTGCATATTAGCAATAGATATTAAGCATGTATTTCTACATAAATTTTTTGTTTTTCTAGGTCCCTATCTCTATAATAAAATAAATGAAGAAATTAATATTTATCCTCTTAATAAACACGAATTAAAATCTAAGGTGTTTTCATGGTTGCATAGGCTCAATTATGAGGAAACTGAGGGCCTGCTCAGATTGCAGAATTGAGATCCTATAATTGCTTTATCATACAGTATCACGCACGCATCTCACGGTAACACTCAACCACACTCCCACTCATACACCCTGAACGCACACACACTCATACCTCAAGCACTTCGCGCACAAATTTTGTTACTATACCTATAGGGAAATTTGTGAATTAATTAATTACTGATATATTTATTTAATTTGTCACTCATTCTATTATAGTTCTAGTTTTGTGTCTAGCATAAGTGTAAATGTTAATTTAAGTTAAAATTTAAGTTAAGTTTAAAAGTTAATTTAAAACAATTGTCACGGAGATTTCTGTTGTCTGAAGCACAGGTTCTCCTAGTTCAGACACAAAGATCCTCCATTTTTCTTTTCACTCTTGTAAAACATACTTATCAATTGTTGTGTTGTTGTTGTTGTTAATAAATGCTTATTATTATAAAAAAAAATGGTACGAATAATAATGGTACCAATAATATTAGTACGAATTATAATAGTACGAATTATAATGGTACCAATAATAATGGTACTAATAATTTTACTACGAATTATAATGATACGAATTATAATGGTACGAATGATAATGGTACGACTTATAATGGTACGAATAATAATGGTACGAATAATAATGGTACCAATAATAATGGTACCAATAATATTAGTACGAATTATAATAGTATGAATTATAATGGTACGAACTATAATGGTACGAATAATAATGGTACCAATAATATAAGTACGAATAATAATAGTATTAATAATATTAGTAATAATAATATTAATAATAGTACGAATTAAAATCGTACCAATAATATTAGTAGGAATAATAATGGTATGAATTATAATAATACTAATAATAATGGTACGAATTATAATGGTACGAATAATAATGGTGCTAATTATAATGGTACGACTTATAATGGTACGAATAATAATGGTACCAATAATATTAGTACGAATTATAATGGTACGAATTATAATGGTACGAATAATAATATTACCAATAATATTAGTCGGAATTATAATGGTACGAATTCTAATAGTACGAAAATAGTATGATTTATAATGGTACGACTAATAATAAAACGAATAAGAATGGTACCAATAATAATGGTACCAATAATATTAGCCCGAATTATAATGGTACGATTTATAATGGTACGAATAATAATGGTAATAATAATAATGCTACCAATAATATTAGGACGAATAATATCCTGATGGGATATCAGGGCCAGATCCTTTGTTAGGGTCAATATTCTTTAGAGCTAAGTATATTTCCCGTGTTGTTAAAAGTATATTATTTAAATAATTTAAGCTATTAGATACACCGTCATCAATATTATTTATGCTGACATTGTATTGCGTTGTATTGTGCGCCACGGAAGAATTAGGCTCAAAAACTGATCTGAAATACCTTGAGAACATTTCAGTCACAAGGTTTGGGTCGTCTGATGTAACATCCTGCAGTCTCATGATCCGAGGAAAAGCTGCGTTCGTTTCCTTCAAATCATTTGTGTATTTCCAAAAGTATTTAATGTTGTCTTTCATAGATACCTCAACATTTTCCAAATATTTATTATAGCAGCTTTTAAGCAGTAATTTAGTGCGCCCCCGTAACAGAGAGAACTCTTGATAGTCTCGCAATGATTGGTAAGTTTTCCATTTTTGCCATATTTTTAATTTACGTCTAATGGTGCTAATCAAACATTTTGAAAACCATACAGGATATACTCGCGGTTTTATTTTAACGAGCGGTACATGTAGTTCAATAATATTGTTTACGTGTTCATAAAAGCTATCAACTGCAGCTTCACAACTCAGAGAACATAAAAGTAAAGGCCAATTTACACTTGAAATCGCCTGATTTATTTGCCCATAGTTACCTTTAAAGAAGTTTCTTTTATTCTTTAATATATCAGGCATACAATTTGAATATACCAAGGGACACCGGATGTCAAGCGGAGGGTGGTGAGGAGCTGCATTTAAAAGGGGGTCATTTGAAGCACTGACCAGACAATCAGAAAGAGTGCTCAAGATTAAATCTAGCGTTCTGCCATTTTCATTTACAACAGTATTAAATTGTTTTAAGTTCATGAAAGCCATAGTATAGGTTAAAAGCTTAGATATCTCCGTATCAGAAAACATCGGATGTGGAGATGAAGAATCTTTCCATTTCAAGTAAGGCAGGTTAAAGTCCCATAACAGAATGTAATTGGAAAAAATTGTATTAGAGTAGATATCGTGAAGCTTATAAAAATATTTATCATAAACAGAAGTCTTGGATGCTGGAGGTATGTAGCACGCACATAACAGTAACCCAGGGTGCAATGGGAAATGTATGTAAATTTCTTCTAAGTCACTCGCCTCCAAATCAAGCCTTCTTACGACATTTATTGTTTTTTTTACAAGTACCACCACACCCCCACCCCCCCTTTTATTTGTCAACGCCAAGTTACGGTCCCTACGAAACAACGAGTACCCATCTGCGTGAATCTCCGAGTCCAGAATTGTGTCAGATAACCACGTCTCAACAAGAATTATGACATCATAACTAGATATCATTAAATTTAATTTTAGTTCGGTGAGTTTTGTTTTAAGACCACCACAGTTTTGATATAAAATTGAGAGATTTTTGTTAAAAATCATTTTTTAAAAGATAACAATAAAAAATATAAGACATATATTTTGTAGACAGTATAGACATTGCTTTAGCACGCCGCAACATCAATAACATATGAAAAAGATTATAATTAATACTTAAAGGAATAAAATGAGTTTTATCTATATATAGCAACAAACAAGAACACACAATACAAAAATCCAATAGTCATATTTTACTCAAATCATCATTGCAGCGAATACGAATAACGCGCGAGTCGTCGTTTTTTCTAAGCAGAATACAGCTATTCTTAATCCAAACAAATTTGTACCCTTTGGCCTTGGCTTTCTGACGAGTGTTACTAAACAAGATTTTATTATTCAGAGTTAGATGCTCGTTCACGTAGAACCGCGTGTTTTGCGTAGCAGCAGCAGCAGTCGATGCGACGACGCCCAACAGCTGGTTAGTAGTGAGCGTGCGGCGCACGCGCGCAGCCGCAACCACGTCATCCCGCAGGCGCCGGGTGCACAATTGCAGCACAATGTTTTTGGGCCGATCGCCGGGTGTTCCGGGGGCCACCCTGTGAACGGCTCTGATATCCCGTTCTTCGATTTTTACGCCGATCAGTTTGCCAAGCTCGATGGACAAGTGTATGAGGTTTTCAGCTTTCTTTTCTGGGATATTTTGTATCTCAACATTACAGTTCCGAGAAGCCTGGTCAAGGTCATTAAACCTGGTATGTAGTTTTTCAAGATCAGCACGCAACTCAATATTCTCCTGCGATAAAGTAGCAGCGGCAGAGCCATCAAATGCAGAACTGGCTTCACACACCCGCTCCAGCTCCACGATTCGCTGTTCCGATGAGTCCAATCGCTTCTCAAGCCTCTGAATATCCTCTTTAAATGATTTTGAGATATCCTTGATGGCAGTGTGCAGATCATCCTTCCATTGCTGCCGCAGGCTATCAAATTTAGCATCAAAGTACTCAGTAAAAGCTTGAGTGTCTACATTTAATATAGACGATGGAGGCACACTCTGTAACACAGGTGTACCAAGCCCGGCGACGGTCGACATGCCAAGTTTTTTGTTTTTGCACGTAGAACATTTCCATTTCATTTTATTCATGGGTAATATCTTTTTAAAATCAGATTCGGATAGGTTTGCACATTGATAATGCAAACAGATATTACATCCCGCGCATCTCATAGCATCCTTATCACCAAGACATTTATTGCACTTGTCGCAATTCATTGTTTATTATGATGTGCAATCGAAATATGTACGTATTGCACTATGTAATGTTGATATTAACAACTTAACTTACTGAGGGTATATTGCAATACGTTCTATCGCCGACAAGTCACAATAACCGTTAATGAATGTTAAATGTATTAAGTCGACACTTCGAAACTCGACTCTAACGCTGCGGCTATAAGAGCGCATTCAGCTTTAATTTATAATGAAGTACACTGCGTCCTTCCAACGATTTTTAGTTCGCAATTAATTAACTAATAAACTATTTCAACAAATATGCATTAGATATTAGTGGGTTCACTCACCACTCATTTATGCACAAGCACAAGCACAAAAACTCACTTGTAACGTAAGAATAAATCAATTTTATAGAAGATCAGTATAAAACGATGTCGCTCGCTAGACAGTGTCGCTAGATGTGTAATAATGGTACGAATAATAATGGTAATAATGATATTTGTACGAATTATAATGTTACGACTTATAATAATACGAATAATAATGGTACCAATAATAATGGTACCAATAATATTAGTACGAATTATAATGGTACGACTTATAATGGTACCAATAATAATGGTACCAATGATATTAGTACGAATTATAATGGTACGAATTTTAATGGTACGAATAATAATTGTAGCAATAATAATAGTATCAATAATAATGGTACCAATAATAATGGTACTAATAATAATGGTACCAATAATATTAGTACGAATTATAATGGTACGACTTTTAATGGTACGAATAATAATGGTACCAATAATATTAGTACGAATTATAATAGTACAAATTATATTAACAAGAATAATATTGGTACTAATAATAATGGTACCAATAATATTAGTACGAATTATAATGGTACAAATTATATTAACAAGAATAATATTGGTACGAATAATAATGGTACCAATAATGACGCTACTAATAATTTTAGTACGAATAATAATGGTACGAATTATAATGGTACGAATAATAATAGTATTAATTAAAATGGTACCAATAATATTAGTACGAATTATAATGGTACGAATTTTAATGGTAGGAATAATAATGGTACGAATGATAACTGTAGCAATAATAATAGTATCAATAATAATGGTACCAATAATATTAGTACGAATTATAATGGTACGAATAATAATGGTACTAATAATAATTGTACCAATGATATTAGTACGAATTATAATGGTACGAATTTTAATGGTACGACTTAGAATGGTACGAATAATAATGGTACCAATAATAATAATGGTACCAATAATAATGGTACCAATAATATGAGTACCAATAATATGAGTACGAATTATAATGGTACAAATCATATTAACAAGAATAATATTGGTACGAATAATAATGGTACCAATAATAACGCTACTAATAATATTAGTACGAATAATAATGGTACGAATTATAATGGTACGAATAATAATGGTATTAATTAAAATGGTACCAATAATATTAGTACGAATTATAATGGTACGAATTATAATGGTACGAATAATAATGGTACGAATAATAATTGTAGCAATAATAATAGTATCAATAATAATGGTACCAATAATATTGGTACGAATAATAATGGTTCGAATTATAATGGTACGAATAATAATGGTACCAATAATAATGGTACCAATAATAATGGTACCAATAATATTAGTACGCAATATAATGGTACGACTTATAATCGTACAAATTATATTAACAAGAATAATATTGGTACGAATAATAATGCTACCAATAATAATGCTACTAATAATATTAGTACGAGTAATAATGATACGAATTATCATTGTACGAATAATTATATTACGAATAATAATGGTACGAATAATAATTGTACCAATAATAATTGTACCAATAATAATGGTATCAATAATAATGGGTCGAATAATATTAGTACGAATAATAATGGTACGAATATTAATGGTACCAGTAATAACGGTACTAATAATAATGGTACCAATATTTTATATTCAAAATTTCCTTTTCATTCCATCAGCCCTTTTTATGCCCCACTGCTGCTTAACGTGCTCTCCGAGGCACGTAGTCAGTGATGGTTAATGTACTTAAGTCAGAAAAGCTCATTGGTACACGCGCGGTTTCGAACCACGACCACATGGGCTTATAGATTTGGAGCAGTTTCGCTGCGGCTCGGGCTATCACGACATTAAAATTCATTATATTCAAAATACTTACATATATATTGTTTATTATGTACATTTCCCGCCACAGTCGCACAATTCCGTACAGTTAAGTTGTCGCTGGAAACACCTACATCTCGGAGCACCGCAACTCTTTATGCATCTGCACCGGATCATTTCATTTCCAGGCAAGCATCGGCAGCTACTGGCAAGTCTGTACATGCAGGTTGCCAGCTTTCACCGACTTTGGTCTATCCCCAATTAGATGTATCAGGAAGATATGGTGTCAGTGACATCTGACCTCATACATAGACAGCTTCATTTACTCTCTACTTTTTGCAAATCATACGATTTTGACCATAGGAAAGACGTATATATCACAGACGGCCGCAATGTATTATCAAACAGCACTCGTGACACTCAAAAATCAGCTCCATGTAACCATCAAGAGGCTAACACAAGGGTGATGGTGCATATGGCTGACGCAGTAAGTCAAAATTATACCCGAGTCATGATTCGGACAGGGGGAGGACTTTTGATTTGTGGCCCTGTGAAAGAATAGTAGATTGTTACACAAGGGGTGAAAGTGATCTATTTAGGCACGAGATGGTTTGGCGCACAAGCGTAGCGAGGGCGCTAATAGTTCGAGTGCCTAAATAAGTCTTTCACCCGAGGTAAGCACTCTGCTTTTCGTTACGAATATGAGGAAAGTAAAAAAAGCGTTAAATCCATATATGAATCTGATGAACTCGTTTTATAGAAATATCTATGTTTTTTTTGTGGCATTTTACACAGCCAGTATTTTTTATCATTGATGATGGTAAATATTTACGTCAAATCTATATAAATTAAATGTAAATTTAGTTAAAAGACTATTACCTATTTTTTTGAATTCCGTCACAGATACACAACAGATTAATATCCCGCCAATTTATGTCGACTTTTTAAATTTTAAATATGGAACGCATCGCGTAAATTGTTGCAGCTTATTCCGCTCAAAGAAGTTTGCGCTAAGTTCACACTGGCTGTTTAGAAACTCAGATGGCAAAAACTAATTTTTTTTAATTAGTTTTTTTTTACATAAAACTCTTCACAGCTGACAGCAGTTCTACTTTTAAAGTTCATTCCGGCCCTTAGGTGGAACGTAATTTATATGAGGTTTTCCAACTCTAGGGAAGGAAGCAGCATTTTCTACCCAATAATCAGATCAAAACAACACTACTTTCCGAGTATGAGAAATGAAAAATATTTTTTATATTGCCTACCTACTTGGACGTACCATACATAAATAAAAATGATAAGAGTTGTCCTTTTTTACCTAGAGTATTTGCTATTTCATGACATGGAAAGTATTAGTGGTGTTTTCCAGTGCCAATGTATATCCATAACTTCTCTAGCTCAGGTATTTGTTGCACACTTGCGACTGCCAGCACTATGACGTCTGTATCGAGAGTAGGAATGATGACTCGTGTACCATTTTGACTTACTGCGTCAGCCATATGCACCATCATCCTTGTGTTAGTCTCATCATGGTTCATGGAGCTAATTTTTGAGTGTCGCGAGTGCTATCTGATAATAAATACATTGCTGCCGTCTGTAATATATAAGTCTTTACTTTGGTCAAAATCGTATGATTTGCAAAAAGCAGAGAACAAATGAAAATGTCTATGTATGGGGTCAGATGTCACTGACACAAAATCTTCCTGATCCAACTGGATCTAACTTATTAGGGATGGACCAAAGTCGATGACAGCTGGCAACCTACATGGACAGACTTGCCAGTAGCTGCTGATACCTGACTGGAAATGATCCAGTGCAGGTGCAAAAAATTGCGGTGGTCCGAGATGTAGGTATTTCCAGCGGCAACTTAAGTGCATGGAATTGTGCGACTGTGGCGGGAAATGTACATAAACAATAAATATATTTATAAGTATTTCGTATATAAAATACTTTCCAAATTCGTTAAATAACAAATTTTTGAGTTACTTAAAATCATCATTACAGCTAAGTTATAACTTATAGTCATATTTAATATGACTGTATATACAGAGTATATAAAAAGTTATTAAAATTAAAAAGAAACAAATTTACATTGCACTCCAGTCCATCTTAGACAGTTGTACGTTAACCCCAGCAACGTATAAAAATAGTCTTTGTTGATATTATTTATCTAAGATTTCTTAATGCCACTGCCGCGATGTGTATAATATTTTTTAACGCATTTTTTATAAAACTGTTCCAATAAAGTATATATGTTTGGAATATGTATGAATGTGGTTATATAAAAATATTTTTCAAGCCTGCATCGATACTCAACTCTTTTAAATTTATCGTCATTGGAAGATTTTTTTGTTCCTAACATTTTACATTTTCATCTGGAAATCATTTTTTTTTTAATGTAAAGTTTTTTTTTACTATCATAAAATGACTGGCCATCAAATATTTATTCGGAAATGTTACCACACTTGCCATAGTAACTATAAATTAGCACCAATAAAAGTAGTTTGTCTTGTCTTTATTTATCTAAGATTTTTTCATGGCTCTGCCCCGCTGTGTATAATATTTTTTTAAACGCATTTTTTATGAAACAATTTCAATAAAATTTATATGTTTGGAATTTGTATAAATGTGGCTTTGCAATCATATTTTTTCAAGCCGATATCTGTACTCGTTCAAAATTTATCGTCACTGGAAAAAAAATATTCATTCATAAAATTTTAGATTTTCGGCGATAATTCAAATTTTTTGTTCAGAAAATGATTGACCATCTTTCATTTATCCGAAAATGATACCCCACTTGCCATAGTAGCTACAAATTAGCAGTTATTACCATCAACAGTACGCGCAGCGTATGAAAACTTCACCCCCTCGCCCTCGCCCCAGCAGGGTGGCTCCCGCTGGCTACCGGGCGTTTTCCACTCTGGTCCACCTAAGGAACACGTGTGCCAAGTCTCGTTCTATAATGTCAAAAATATTGGTATTGTGCTATAACTCCTCGACTATAAGAACCTCTGCTAGGCGGGGTACCCCATCAGAACCCGGATACAAACGGATAATGCGACCACGTTGCCATGACAAGGGGGGCAAATTCGATTCTTTCAAGAAAACCAGGTCTCCGACCTGAGGGGGATCAGTTTCATCGGCCCATTTAACGCGCTGTTGCAATGTTGCAAGTTCTGAGTCATTTGACGAATGAGTTCAAAACGGGACAAACGGGACGACTTCAAATCGGTACAAGGATACTCTGGTAGGGCATTTAGAGGTTGCCCAATCAAAAAATGGCCGGGGGTGAAGACTTCTAAGTCCGTAGCAGTGGATGAGACAGGACATAAAGGGCGTGAGTTTAGGACTGATTCGATGCCACAAAACAACATGGCCAGTTCCTCAAATGTTAAACTAGTCTCACCGCTCACACGCTTCGCTGTCTTCGCAGACTTTACTGCAGCTTCTATGTTCTATGTTCAGAACGCTAGCCTTCACATGCATAGTGAAATATTCTGCTCTTTCGCTCATATTATTTACATAGTTTTTTACGTAGGGGACTATACGGGTTCTAATAAGGCTGTAAATGAAAAACTTATTAATTATTACAAATATATTTATTAAAATAAACCCATGTAATTATAAAATAAGAACGTTAAGCTGCATTCAATACATTAATTGTATTAACAAAAGGACTAAAGATAGATTTACGAAATTGCCGCCACTCATAATATATCAAACTTTTGACTAGGTTTTCATGAAATAAGAACACTTTTACCTATCAATACAATTTCCTTATTTTAGACCTCTCACTTTTGCAATGAAAAAGGGTTATACAAAAGTAGTTCAATACAAGATTCTAGATGCTTTTTATCGACTCCTGTAATGACTTCTGCACTTGATAGTCGTCTTTTGTAATCATAGGATGTCGCGATCAACTATGATGTCATACCATATAAAATTAAGCTCACTGGAAGTTTATTTCAACAAAGTTGGCTCTGATATGATGATTACTTGTATAGGTGCCTACAATCCTTTTCTTCGGAATAAATCAGTTTAATTTGAGGTCAATTAGTAAGTAGTTGAGGTCAGTTAGTTTCATTCTAAAGTCGTTCTTTTCCCATACTTATATTTCATGTCTCTAAAGTTATAATTGAACATTGTTTGTGAACTGAAACGAGAAAAGATATGTTTTTTTTTAATTACATTGCCAAAGCCACAAAAGCCACAGAATAGCACTATGGGCTTGAGCTATTTATTTATTATATTTAATTTGAGATTTTCATGTAGGCACCGCCTCCTGTTGTATCTATTTATTTCAAAATACTGTGAATACTGCAAATTAAAGAAGCTTCATGTATGATTTCAAAAATGCCAAACTGTCGATACAACGATAAGATACATTTAAATAGCGTAAACAATTTTAAGGTACCCTCGTTTAGATTACCTATATTGCTCGTCTTAAAACACAAATAATTTTTCTATACGTCATACCAGTACTGAACGGGATAAGTAGAATGCACTGTAAGCTTACAGTTTATCAAACAAGTACCTAATCTTCAGTTGCATGGCAGTTACGGGTACAAAAACACGTGTAAAAACTGTTAATCCAGAATTTTACGCTTTTCATTATCAAATTAAATTCACTTACTAATAATAATAGTAACAATATTACAGACATAAAAATGAGAACCAAAAAGAATTTTAATACGACCAGACTTCAATTTACGCAAATCAACGGTACCTACTAATCAAACCATCTAATCGACGATCGAGTGACGGCCATTTTAAAAATGATAATCATTAACAAATCGATTAAATTGTTATAAAACGCTAAACGATCTGATATCATACGATATCATTACAAATGTAGAAACACTGATCTATTACAAATATTTACAATGAAGCTTAAAATTTTATTCAGTATTGTGCTAAAGTATAATAGTTTTGTTATTTCGCTTTACCATATCTAAATATATATATATGTATATAGATGTTATGAGGATCACGAATATGTACTAAATACTTATTATGGCCACTATATATCACGCTGTCTGGACATGATAGCTGAGGTTTTTTTTGTATCGGGAATTACTGACTTTTCGTCAGGTACTCGCGTTACTAAGAAACTGTTTTTGTTTTTTAATTGCTCTTACGGATAGATCATATTATTAAATTTTTGGTTTTCATGGGGTTTTTTTTGTAAATCAATATGCACATCGTACGAAATAAATTATGCGCTTCGACAAACTTCAAAATACTTGTTAAAAAACTGAACATAGGTAAACGTTAGTTCTAAAATTATTTTTTAGCATACCTATTATCGTAAAACAAAAACTTTGGGTTGTGATCAAAATTTGCTACTTAGATTTTTCTCAGTGGCGACTTTGGGGAAATTGGGAAATATGTGGAATAAATATTTTGTATAAACTCAACTAAAAGTAAATGAAGATTGCTGAAAATAAACGAGGATTGCCGACGCGCATAATTTATTCCACACGCCTGTCCCAATAAACTTAGACACAGACTCTTATCACTTCCATGTTAATATTTTACAAAAGAATTCGAAATTGAACTAGAGATCGAAATGTATTTAAATTATGACAAATTAGGGCGACAACACACCAGCGTGTTACGGTATCGCGCCGTACATACGCAAAGTCGTTTGCATAAGTTGCGTACATAACATGTAGTTAGTTTGCATTTACGCGCCGCAATGTGGTGAACTGCATCAACGCAATCAGACCTACCGGGCGTCTTTCTATCAATACGCGATGCCTTTTTCGACTGAGCTAGGTCTTTGGTAGATAGATCAAATTCATAAAATTATTTATTTTCTGCAATACTTTTTGCGATTTTTTACCATGTATATTTAGAGAAAACTAGGTAGGTATCAAGTATTATGAACTAACGCACGTGAACAATTTTAAGCATTGTTACTTCTCATATCATTGACGACCGCTTAGTCTAGTGGGTAGCGACCCTGCCTACGAAGCTGGAGGTCCCGGGTTCGAATCCCAGGTCGGGTCAGTATTTATATGATGAATATTAATACTGGTACCGGGTCTTGGTTGTTATATGTATGTGGTATCTTCGCTTGGTATCCAAAACACAAGCTAATGCTTAGTTTGGGGCCTAGAGACGTTGTTGTGATGTTTACGTATGTTACCAAACTGAAAAATTAATCCGATAAACATTTTAAATTTACATGAAATATGAATAAATAATTAAAAAAGTCGATTTGTAACCCTCATCAATGAAATCTACCGTATCAACATCGCACGGCCTCTAGAATTAGAATAGACGTAATGTATTCTGTTTCTAAGGTTAAATATATTTAGGCACCTAACCCAGATATTTGGCTCACGTGATGCAGAGGGCCAAGTGTGAGTTTTTTACTATTAACTATGTAGTTTGCGTTTTTTATAATTTGTATGGAAACTCGTACAGCACATCTAGCGGTCGTTTTAGGTAACTACGAGTTTCCATACAAATTACGGAAAACGCAAACTACACAGTTAATAGTAAAAGAACTCGCACTTGGCCCTCAGGTACTTCACGCTCGCCGAGTGGAGATGAACGCGAGCGTATAGAGGGTCAACTCGTGTCGATTCGTGTGCATTCGCCTCGGTTCGTCGCCGCTCGCTTTCGTGTCGGTATTTTGGGAAAACATCAAAGTAGCGAGTGGCGAGCGCGAGCGGCCCTTCCACATGCTCGCCTCCGCTCGGCGAGCGTGAAGTGTCTAGTAATAGAAAGCGAAAAACTATCTTCTAACTGCTCATTCCTATGACCCTATATGTATAATAAAAAGAAACGGCTGTATATAATGTCCTGTATTTATTGCGCCAAATCGTTTTTTTTTTTTTATATATATACTACCAAAATATGAAGATGTTAATATGGTATTCATTTCCGTCACAATGGCAATATCATTTTAAATGTCGTATGATAAAGAAATCTAGACTTCACCAACCAATCACAGTATAACGCTTTTAGAGTACTGAACGACTGTCAAGTTCATAGACGGTCGCGTGAGTTGTAAAGACACAGCAGAAAAAAAAATAGCAGAATGTTTTCCTTGCTTCTTATGTTGTTACATATCACAGTCAGATGGCACAGCATTAACTTTTATTGCAGTATAGTTTTACACAAAACTTTGTTTTTGAAAGACAATAATAATATAGACTATTCCAGACCAGCCAATGGTTATATACAAATATGTAGTTTATTCAGTTCTACGTAGACACAAACAATAATTTCCGACCGTCATCGGTGGTAAATACAGTAAAACATTAAAAAACTCAAAAAAAATTACGAAAAAAATATTGATGGATGCTTTGGACGTGGTTTCCTAAAGTAACAAAGTAGAAAACAAGATATTACGTCATAATTTTTTTTTAAATGTGATTAAACCTTCATACTAATGTAAGAACTAATATGCCATGCGTGACGCATCATATAGGTATTCCAAGAAAAGTTGACACAAGCGATGTACTGGATTATTTTTGTTTTCCTTACGCATATGAAAAAAAAAAACATGTTATTATAGTAAAAAGCTTGTGCCAGTTTTGCTTGGAATACCTATACTTACGTATCGAAATTGCGTTGCTGTGGCCCATAATATCTGGGTATTTACTATACAAAGAGTTTTTCTGACTTAAGTACACAATATCACTGACACCGTGCTTCGGAGGGCACGTTAAGCAGTCGGTCCCGGACGCTGTCAATAGATGGCGGTCGTTACAGTTCCCAACCCGCAGTGGAGCAGCGTGGTGGACTTAAGTTCCAAGCCCTCCTCTTCACCCTGGGGGAGGCCTAAGCCCCTGCAGTGGGGTAAAAATGGGCTGGTGATGATGATGATGATGAGCTTTATAAATACGGCACTGGTGTATTTTCGCCCTAAAGGTTCCGTAGGTACTTTATTAAGCGTGGACACACGCACGAAAATTATTTTGTGCACTAGATGTGCACCCTGTAGACATTATTATCGAAGGAGCCACTGCAATTATATTTTCAGAAATTTTATCCCTTGACAGAAATGTATAGTACTGATTTTAAAGAATTAAAATTAATAGAAATATATGACACTGAAAAATATTTTAAACTAAGTCCAAGAAATACACTACTCATTTTGTGTATTCAATATATCATTAAAGTGATAGCACAACTAGACATAACACATTAAATGAAATCGACAAGTTACTTATCATTATTGAAATAAATAAATAAAATCTACACCGTTATTCAGTTTGAAAGTGAAATATATTTTAAATCAACTGAAATATAAGGAATTTGATTATAAATACATTGTATACAATTAATGGCATTTCCTTATCGTTACTCTGAGATACACAACTATGAATTTCTAAACCTTTTATATGAAAGTTTATCATACAGAAACAAGTATTCCTATGCTATATTCTATTTTCATCTATTTGTATAAATTCTACCTTAAAAACTTGATCTACGTCGTATCCGAGTAATCTACAATTTTATTGTACATGGAAAATCTACCTACTGGATATTCTTACGCTATTCTATAATTAAAAACAGAAAATATTTACAAAAATAACCATGCGACATGTTTCGATTTTAACTATGCCTAAAAAGTGCAAAATAAATATAACACAAAAAGGAACTGTCTTTCTTATTTAAAAAAATGTCGTTACACGGATTTTAGAATTCATTTGAATATAGTTCACAGTTTCTTGTCAATCTGAAATGATTTACAAAATTGTTAAGTAATAAAGCTTTTTATAGCTATGTATATATTCATTTGGTAAGTGAAAAAATAATAAAGTTTATATAGTTTAAAATGATATGTGGAACACTATATAAAATTAGATATATATATATATATATACATAGGTAAGTACAAAAAAATCTAGTATAACTTTCAGATCTCAGATCAAAAAAAAGGATGCCTCAAAAACCTTGCCGATTCGCTTGTAAATACATAATAGTCGGAAACTTACTGTTGAACATAGTCATATGATAGTAAAATATTTTAAATTTAAGTATGTATCTATCAATAAATCTATCAAATAATATAATCTCTCTCTTCATTGTAGAGTCTAGAATATATAAGCGTCTGTAATATGAGATGGCAGATAAATTGGGTCTTTTATGTAAGTCCTCATACCTACATGGATGTTCATAGAGGTAACGCATCTTGTGACAGAAAGAGTGAAGAAAAAAATATACACCGTAAACCAAATATACACCAATTAATATTTTGAAATATTCGCTGTGAAGTAGAAAGTGTGATTTACACGTAAAATTCGTACTGGAAAAGAAAATTAAGATTCTGACATTACATATCATGTGTAATTTAAAAAAAAAAACAATGTTTGTTTAAAACAATCCAAGTCTGATATTTTGCTCACGTTTTCGATAGTTTCGAAGTATGAGGCGCTCCATCCTGATTATTTTATTATCTAAGCCAGCATACTACACACGATATACCTACTCTAAAATCTAATCGGCTGCTTACCGCGCGTGCGAAACCGTTATACTAGTATGAAAAAAGTATAAAATTTCATGGTACGTCGTAAACTAATGTAAAAACAACCCATATTTAAAAAAAAAAACTCCTATGTAATTACTTTTTACATGTACGTAATTCTGTAGGAGCATTGGACAATTGAGTTAGGTACAAAAAATTTGTTTTGTACCTAGTTATTTTCATTTACCGAAGTATCATTCACACATTTAAGTGAGCGGGTCCAATCCAATCTATCCTTATTTTTGGTCTGAGAACGAAAGCGTTTTACCAATACAAAAATTAATTAAAAATCCATATATTTGTCTATACGAATCATAGTTTCGTAATTTCATCCGCTTTGAACTGAAATAAAGTACTGTAAAAAGACTTCAGTCAGTTAAATAGGAATATAACCCGCACAAACAAAGAAACAAGTTGAAAACGGCCACACAAGCGAGTAGGTTAAGACTGTTTCGTTTTATTTATTAATTTGTTTTAACAATGGCCGCCTTTTCAATTTATTTCTTTGCTGTGCAGACAATACATACCTACAGTACATTTCAATGTTACTTATTAGGACAGAAAATTTGTTGTGATTAAATCTAATCCCCTTTGTATTCACCGAATGACGACATAAAACAAATAAACACGTTTTAAATTACATAAGGAAATACATATAGACAAGGATGCCAAAGTACAGTATTGGATTTACAGCTTTTAAGAGTTTGTCAATCCCTGACGTTTCTCCTCTTCCAACATCGCGTCGAGCTCGTCCGTTAGGTTGGCGAGCATGTTTCCTATGTCGTTTAGTACGTCTACGGGTTCAGTTGGCCCTTTTTCTTCTTTATCTATGGCGTGAGGCGTGATCGGCCGGACTTCGGAGGGAGCACGTGGAGGTAGACCCGATAGACCAATGGCCGAACGGCCATAGTCCACGGTGTGAGGCCGTCCACCGATCTGGTTGCGGTTCTGCTTTATTGTGCCTGCGTTCTCGTTCGCGAACGGTATACTGTCTGACTCCGTACTCGAGCTCGACTGGAAAGATAAAAGTGTGGTTACATAACAATCATTGAAAAGAGATCAGAAGTTTTTAACACTTTCAGGATTTTAACATGAGTCTTCAGATTTTACATAGCATATTATTAAAATTATCTCCTTTAGACGCGTTCTAAGTGAAATAATATGCAATAGAGGTCTAATAAAAAAAAAGTTTTTGTAACGTGTGTCTGGGTCTAGGTGTCGGGGAAAACCCTCCGTAAGTATATGCAAATGTTACAAATAATAACTACAGGGGATCGTTTAAGGTCAGTGTATAATATTTGAGAGTTAAAGACGTTCTTACAAATTGAAATCAATTTATGACATAATAATATGCTGTTTTCGTAATGTACTTTGGAAACCACGTCAAAAAGCATTGACCAATATTTTGACGTGAATTCGATTAAAGTCTTACTTCACGGATGGAGAAGCATTCCGTAAAAATAAGGGTGACAAAAACCAGGTAGGTAGGTAGTTTGAAAAGCCTACCATTTTCATTGTGTAAATGCTGAAGTTCCAATGATTATACCGTTATGCAGTGTGTTTCGCCTAGATTCGAATGACGATAAGTACATCTTCTCTGCTTTTTCCCTGTCCCTCAGAGGCAGTCGCCAATTGCTGTTCCGAGCACCTATGTTATCGTTTTTAATAGAAATATTTTAGTTACTAAAGCGATTTTAAACTATGGATAAGTTTGATTGAATCGTTCAATAAAATTGTGGATTCTTGAAAATCAAATTAATGAATAAAAGAATTAGATTTTGAAGAGGTTTTGGACAGTGATCCTGAGAAAATGTATCAAAGGGAAACCAGGTTGACTATAAAATTTGAAATAGGAGTGAAAATTCGACACCGCTTACTTCGCAGCCTGATACATCAAGAACTACATGTTCGACTAACGAAGAACTCTGGGAAAGTGTTTCCCATTAAAGTAGACGTTGAATGCCATGATACCATACATTGCTATGTATAATATATAAACATTATGTCCATTATATAAACATGGATTTAGAGGACAATAGGTATGGTCTCCTACAGGAATAAAACAATTGAAGACATGAGTGGCCAAAGGTAATATCTGCAAAAAATCAAAAAGCTGTTTTTTCGGTGTAACAAAGGTTTCATGATGCGCTTAATCTATTCCCAATGCTATAAGAGCGGTTTCTTTTATAATTTTTAATTAATTTTAAAGAACAAGTAGGAAATGCACAACAAGGTTCATATTAAGAGAAACTTTAAACTCTGTTTTCTCAAAATGTCTATTTTGTGAGTTACGACCTTTGGCCACTCATGTCTTCAATTGTGAACCAGATTGTATAATTGATTGTAATATACCCTTATTTTCTTGATCGATTTCACGAAACACCGAGCGGGCTGTAGCCGCGACTACTACCCACCCCGATTTCTTTAATGAATCAAAATTATTTGTTTGTATCAGTAACTGTACTGAAAATATACATGTTTAGCTATGATGACCATGGTAAATAATTTTTAAGTTATTTTAAATTGACTAAACTACATTTTGTGTTATGAACGCATAAATGCCTGAAACCGGCGATAATTTTTATGTAACTATTGTGTTTGAGGAACTCACTGCTAATTTAAAACTACCGGAAAAAGAGCTAATTGTGTGACACTTAAGGTGTGTTATTAACGTTTCCCATGTGTATGTGAATTGCATTCTTCAATGGTTAATAGAGATACATGTTAACAGCAAAACTATATATCTAACCTTAAAACTGGCATCAGAACCGCAGGGTTGCCTTAAATCGTCGTCGCGTCGGCGGGTCGCGTGCGGCGTATGCGGTCCGTGCGGTGGGGAAGCAGGCGCGGGGGGAGGCGGCAGTAGTCCCGTACTGTCCAACGACACCGACAGTGAATCTGAACTAGGATATGCCGGCAGACTCAGCGGTAAGCTTTTCTCTGGATGGATTTCCACTGTTGTTTGTCCATAACGTGGGAACGCAGCGAACTGCGAACTCTGCCGCTTTGGTGGCTCAGGAGGCGGTTTGCGAGCCACATGCGGACTCGCACCGTATGCTACTCTTTGCAGTCGCGCAGAGTATGCCAGCTCATCGTACGCGTATTCCGGAGACTTGTCTCTATATGCCGGTGTAGCTTGGATTTTCGCTACGGGGCGGGGACGTACCAAGCCACGGGGGCGCGGTAAAGTTCCGCCGCCTTCGTATGATCCTTCGTTCGTTGGTGTAATGTCCCCGTCGTCGTACGAACGCCGCCAAGGTCCTCCGCCTGTGTTGCAAGTGCCACTGTAGTACAGAGTGCTGTCCGGTGAAAAAGTTGAGTGTGACCCACGTTCTGATGGGTCCTCGAGACTCTCTAGCGATTTGCCACGCGGATGCCGGATCTGTTGAATCATTGTGTGAATTACAAACTACCATCGATTGAACAAAGCAGGTTTGATCCACGCAAATAAAGAAAGGAATGAGGCGAATTCGTTCCAACTTACTCGTACGTATGACCGCGCACCGGGAGGAAAATGCTACGGCTCCGATTAGCAATTCATTTCTTTATTTGCGCAAGTTATATATACATGAGTTGTGCATAGAATTCCTGCAAATTATTTAATTGTAGAAGTGACTATTAGCTTTATACACAAGCTCGTTTCGATCATTTATTTAAATCGATTATTTATCATGTCAAAAATTTGTTCGTCCATGCTACGTTAATATGAACATTAGAAATATAAGACTCATTTTCGTAATACATGCCATTTCTGATTAGTAATTAGGTTTTAAATATAATAAAGCTTTAGTTGTCATATCATGCAATTAAACTTTGTGTACTGACAATTCAGGTACCTATAACATTCACTTAGATCTTAATCACGCCGGAACCGCGTCAGGCCTTATTTTGGTGCAAGTTGTGCAACAATCAACATCAGATAGGAGTGCAGTGCAACGAACACAAACAACTAGTGCAGGAACCAAACAAGGAAGTTTCGTACCTGGATTGGCACGAGGTCAGTGGCGCAGATGCGATTCAACGCATCAAAGCCTATATCAGGGGGTTTTTGGTAACTCCTTTGCCTCTCCCAAAGTTGGTAATGTTGCTGTTGGTAACAATCCTTACGATGAACGCCGATTAATTACGGTCCGGGGTGCGGTTTGGTGTCACAATTTGGAAATGAAAAGAAAAACAAAACATTCACATGCTGCGTCGGCTATAAGACTGCGTTTGACGTGGCGTGACGTGATGTGGCGTGATGTGGAGCCTACGTGAAGGGTACAATGTCGAAGTGCGCCACTGTCAAGTAGGAACTGCCTCATAACTGCCTTTTATCAAATATTTATTTTTTATTACTTTTATTTGGAGTTTCTATTTTTTTTTTCAAATTTAGTATAAATGAAGAAAGTTAACGACATTCAGACATTAATTATAGGTAACTGCTATAATAAATAATTGGCCGCTTACTATGTTCATTATAATATTAAAGGGAAAGATTATCAAATATAATATTGCTTCTTTAAAACGAGATAAAAGCAAAATTGAAAAGACCTCTTTATAAAAACAGGCCGAAAACAGTACAACTCTCTTTTGTTTGACTCAGTTCACTTTTTTATTATAGGTGTGTTTTAGATAAAAATAATCGTACGTTTTTAATTAATATTTTGAAAATTGCTCTTTTATATCTGGTTCTAAAAAAATAATTTATTATTGAATTTCTAGTTGTTTACTTATGATTTTGCAACAAAATATTATAAATATAAAATACAATATTTATATATATATATTCAGTATGACAGTAGCGCACTTGCATCATGACAATGGCGATATGGAAGGTGACACAGACCGCTAAAATTTGTAAGCGAAATTATTTCGTAAATCCACACCGCATGGGGAAAAACTTGTAATCCCGTTTAACCAACAAAATGTAATTTCGAGAGCCAATTTTGAAAATCCTGTTTTCCCATTACGTATTCAATCTTCATGGTGGCAATAAAGTTTTCTTAGATACAGCAAACGCATCGGGCTGACAATTAAAGTTGCAGAAATGGCTCAGCAGGAAATATTGATTAGTTTAAATTTGTTAAATATAGTATACAAGCGGTTCTTTCAGTTTATTGTTAAAAAGCGTATAATGTTAGTTTATGCAGGTATACAATGAGATAAATAAGTAATATATTTGTTCGTATAACCTAATTTCTATGACGAAAATCGTAATTCGTGTTCATAAAGTCATGAATGATGATAATGGAATGGAATGAACAAACTTAGAACTAAATTAAATATTTCCAAGTGTAGTGATGACTTTTGAGAAATACGTAATTTTTTTTTTGAAAAAAAATCTAAATATGTTTTACACTAGTACGAGTTCATCTAGTGCTAGACACCACAACAAAATTAAGAATAATATATTTTTTTATACTGACTTGTCCTGGTTGAAGGCGGGTGAAGTCAAGGGAGCCTTGGTTACTGATGCTGCGCTTTCCCGCTCGAATGTCCTTCACTCTTTTTATCGCAAGTAGGATTTTCTTCTGATGCCCAAGGCGGACTATTCCCATGTCCTCCAAGTCCTGAAATGTTATAATGTTTTTATTGTTTCAATTACCTTTTTATTATTTATTTACTTTGGTAGTTTTTCATGAATAAAACTATACAAATACTAGCAACTTTTCATAAAAACCACAAAGAAGGCCTTGCGTACCGCATTCCAGACAATCAAACAAATCAATCGAAAAGTATATTTGTGACGGACGGTTCGAATCGTCGAGGCAAACAAACTGAATTTTCTCCACACTCGTTAACGAAAATGCTTATTATTCATTTTAATTACATATATTTTGCTGTCAAAAATTCATACAGATAAATATATACACACAATAAAAAGCCATTTATTAAAAATCAATAACATTATATCTACAGGTAGTATATAATTTAAAATGTAAAAAACCAGTCAAATGCGTGTCGGACGCGTATAAACTTTAGAGTTTTGTTACCTTAAATATCCAATCATACAAAATTTTTGTCAGTGACTGAAAATTGCATACACCTCAAAACGTTTTACATCTAGCGAAATATTCACCTAAATAAAAAAGTCCCTAAAGAAACTTCGTCGCAATCTCAAAGGTCTGTCTAATGATTCCCTTACACGATAGGTACGTGAAAAAAATAATATTATCCTTAGTTCAATGTATGCAGAACCAATCCTAAATAGTTTTCTTATTTTCCCTACTGAATTGTATAGTGGTTTATACAAGACATCTGCCTGTGAAAATTTATCAGGTTTGGTGAGAACACAATCCTCACACCACCACCAATTAGGTAGCATCTTTCTTAAGCGTCGATTAGTTCTAGTTAGCAAAAAATTGGCAGCGGCGTCTGCCTGTGAAACTATCTCATCGCTGTCATGTCACATCGCCAACCTGCTTGCCCAGTGTGGTGACTGGGGCATACACTTAGCGGTATATCAATATGTGGCTGGATGCGAAAGGCCGTACGAGGACCGTGTGTGATGGCGAGCTTACGAGCTGGCCTACGTCAGAAGTGCACAGAAAAAGGACTGATGATGATAAAACAAGAATAGGTTTATATTTTGTGTATACTAGCCTCCCATGCGAGCTGAGTAACGTCATGTACGGTACGGTAGCCCTGCGCCACCAACGCAGGCCCATACTCTTCGAGCCGCAGCAATCGGAGCCATTCCTCTAACGAGCCCTGCAAACAAAGATTAAATATATTATATATGTCACCAGAACATCCGGGAACAATAACCTTCACTAAAGGAACGGTTGTTTGTTACTGGAATTGTATGTTTTGTCATAACATGACTTTAAACATAAGCTATTGCAGATTTTTTAGTTTTAAAGTAATTTGAATTAATCACTACGTGACTATAACCATAGACTAACAAAATTGACATCAGCGATAAGATTACTATAGTATAACGAGTCCCTATTCTAGTGGATACAAAGTACAATAGACCATATTTCTAACTCCTTTTCATGAGTTTATTAGAACTAGAAACAAAAATAAGGAACCAGCATAAATGTACAATGTGTGTTTATGGGAACCAGTAGTTTTTCCTTTTTTTCGATATACTTAATAAGATTGTCAATTCGTTGTGTAGCCAATTTAAAAGTTACTCATTATTTTATAGTTGGTATTGGTACACGTACACCTATTTGGTACACGTTCCAGAGGTTCCAACGATGTTCCAACCATAGATATAGCATTTCCCTAGTTCCTTGGTTCCAGCTGGCTCCAATAGAAAAAGCCAAGGATACGTTCTTTATTTTATAATACTTTTATGTCAAGAATCGTTCAGCTTGAATAGGACATAAATGACGTCATCATTCTTATTTTTTATTATTTTCACAATTTTGCGCTTTTATCCCCAAAAAATTTAAATTGTATACGAGTCATATACAAATGCGTATTTCCAACCAGCTTCAAAAATACTACAAACGATTTTTTAATTTTTTTTCCGTTAGAAAATATGAAATATTGTTAATTCTAACTTTGTTTGGCATTGTTTGTCCAGAAATATAAATTTTGAGTTCAGAATTGAAATTTGTACCTTTAATAATTTACCTGAAGCATTTAAGCTAGTTTTGTTTCGTGCACAAAAAGGATAACTATACCAAATATAAACTCACCGGTATATAATCAGGTAGGTTGTCCGGCAGACTCAAGTTGGCAAGTTCCGCTTTAAGTCGTTTGCGGTGGTTGGGCTTTTTGACGCCCACGGCAGTGAGATCTTCGGGTGTCATACGCGTCATCGTAGGCAGATCGTATCCTGCCTCGGTGAATAGTCGCGCGTACTCTTCCAGCTGCAGTTCTGCTAGCCAGGTTGCCGTTATTTCGTTGTCCTTTCAAATAATTACAAAATTTAAGTTAAAGTTTCATATTTAATTTATCAGAAGGGTATTTACAGGTAAAGTCACGTGTTGCTGTACAACGTTTATAGTTTTTATGGTCTTTTTGGTGCTATACTAACAAACGATATCGGCTAGTAATTAAGTCTTTATAACAGAAATCTGTAATTAGGCAGAATGCAAACTATTCACAGTACATATAGCGTAAAAATTATATGAGATAAGTTAGTTTACTATATGAATAATCCCACATTTCATTTCCGATATCGGTATACTCTGATACCGATATCGCGGTAAATATAATTTACGTAATATGTAGGTATGTCCTTAATTTCACATTGTCCGATACGATATTGGATTCATAAAATGATGTGGGATCGGAATCAGCTATCGTGTCGGGTCATGTGAAAGCGCTGTTACACCTATCTATCTACATTGATTAATTGCCTAGTCTCTGTATCGATTTGCCACTCTACTGAGGAAACTGTACGACATAGTTTAGTTAGATATTGATTTTTATTCGTACCTATTTTTTGAAAATAACGAAATGTAAGGAATGTTGCTATTTAAGCAACATTCCTTACATTTCGTTATTTTTTTTTTAATCATACTCATCTATATTTTTTTTAAAGTGTTTGTGACGATTTAACTTAAAAACAATTTGACGGATTTTAATGATGTTTTATATGATTCACGTGATTCTAAAAATGCTATAGATTATGTTTTACGGTTATAGGTTACCAAGGGGTCCAGCATTAGACGTGTTTCTCTAAATGACTGGGCCGACTTTGATGCAGTTTTTTGCATTATTATTAGTAATGTAATGACTATAAAGCAAAAATACTGTTATTTAATGTTTCACTCAGAGTCACGTTTTTAATATTTTTTTACTTGCTACTTTTTACGTCGTGGGTTCTCAAAAATTAATAAATCTACTTTTTTTAGACAGTTTTGTGAATTTTTAAAAAATTCCTCAATATACTGTGACATTACCTCTTTATCAGGCCCAATATAAATGTGTAAACCACGCGGACGGAACCCTGGGCGGGAAGCTAGTTCATTTATGATAATCATTTAATCATTAAATAAAATTAAAAAAAATTGCTAGATCTGTTTTTATAGCTATATATAGAGCTTTCACTGGCATATGTTTCAGTATTAATTAATATTTTTGTACTTCGTAAAATTTTCATTTAGTAAGCTGTACAATGACTTACCTGATGATGAAAAGGACTCAAAGACTTTCAAAGTATTTAAAAATAAATTGAAAACTTACATTTTGGGCAAATAGTGTTAATAGTTTGTTGTTGATGTCACTCTTTAACGGTTAGAATTATATAATTAAATGACTAATAATTTCTCTCTGAGTGAATTTTAAAATGAATTGTTTGAGAAATAAATTTCTTTAAACTTAAGAACAATTTAGTGTAATCTTATATAGTGCTGCATCTGTAAATTATTATAGTGAATGATAGGCAACATTTTTACCGGCAAACCCTGTGCAAGCATCGCACGGACCGTATCGCCGGCGTCCGGACAGTGGCACGCGTGCGGCAAACGACCGGACGCACGGCCGCTGTCCAAGGAAGCTGACGAGTGCCGGGAACCGGAACCGGCTGAACCGGATGACGAACCGGGACTGTCGCGACCGGGACTCTATAAAAAAAATCAATAAACGAAAAGGGTCAAACAGTTTGCTATAACGGTTGAAATGTTTTCATTAAATGAATTGAAGTTCTTACTCTGGTTTTCGAACGGCACACCACGCGTCATGAAACTGACTATGACAATATTCGGACCTGAGTACTCTGGGTTCGATTCCAATTACTATTAGTCATATCACAAGGCATTATTCTAAATCTGAGTTGAATAAACGAAATCATACATAAAAAACATTACCTGGGTCATATCGATTCCCTGATCGTCGCTGAGAGCCAGTTGGTGGTGATAGTACACCGCTTTATGGCCAAGTGTTGCTTGAGGGAACGTGAACGTGCCGCCGCCAGCCGGACTTTTACCGAGTCCGGCAGATGATCCTGACACACCGGACACCGTGCTGCCATAATCCGAGTGGTCGTCTGAAAAACGCATACAGAAATATTAAGTATAACTATTTATATAACATACACATTAAAAATGAAAAAAAAAGGTTTTTCAACGAACTCTGAAATCTTTTTTCATTTGAAGTACAGTTGTACGCAGGTCCTATTTTAGATTCCACGTCCATAATACTTTACAGAACAAAGTATTGGCATAGTAGAATAATATTTTATAAGTAGAACATCTTCGCGATAAATAGGCGACACAAGGGGGAAAAAGCGGTACGGTGGGTCAGAGGACGCTTCCCGCCATCACTACCGCGCGCGTCAAGAGAGTAGACAAAAAAGGTTTAGTTAATTTAAAAAAAAAGTATTAGAATGTCACAGAAATTTACGTGTGTCTAATACATTTGATACATATGCGAAACTACGAAAAAAAAGATATTTGTTCGTATTCGTAGATACGCGATGTCGACATCCCTGCACGTGTATCTCGCGCTAAATGTTAGTAAACCGGCATTAGTACCGACGATGACTTACTTACTCTGGGCCACGCGCTCCAAGTACTTCGGTATTGGATTCAACCTTAATAACTGTCTATCGATCCGTAATGGCAAAACCAGCCTAGATGGTTAAGTTACATAAATAATAAACAGTAAAAAATATGTACTTATTTATGGTGGATAGCAAGAACACCTTAAAATCCTGTGTCCTCGATTCGTATTCACGACAAACTAATTCATATAATAGTTGTGTATGAATATCTTCGAAACCTGTTCTATATGTTTCAATAGATATAGAGAATTGCATGTATTGAAAGGATTACAAAAGTGAGTCACACTGAGTCGTCTAATCCATGGTGGCTGAGTCGATGTTGCGACACCTTATAAGGCCACACAAGGTTTCACGAGGTATTAATTCTATACAACTAGTCTTCCAATTTTGTAGCGATTATTGATTACGACCTTCCTAATAAGGTATGACCTCACGATTAAGTACAAAACTGATATGTATCGACCACTAAACTACAGTTTCTATAGAGAATGAAAATGACGATCATAGACAAGCAACGACCATAATATACGCTCATATAGATCGTTACAACTATCTTAAGAGCTATATATACGCAACAAAATGTTGGATAAACATAATTTTTGTATGTTACTATTCGATAGTCACATACAAATAGTATAATTTCTCAACGCTCAAATAATAACATTCAAAATATAATTTATCAAGCCGTCGCTCATTGTGACTTTCTGTTACCAAGTCGAATGCTATGAAGTTTTATGGGAGTGCGCTGACTGTGGTGACGTAACATTACGGTGACAAATAATAATAATAATAACACGCACAATCACAACAACGCCTAGGTCCCAAACTAAGCATTGGCTTGTATTTTGGGTACCAAGCGAAGACAACACATACATATAACAACCAAGACCCGGTGCCAGTATTAATATTCATCATATAAATACTGACCCGACCTGGGATTCGAACCCGGGATCTCCAGCTTCGCAGGCAGGGTTGCTGCCCACTAGGCTAAGCGGTCGTCTATATCTAGTTCCTAAATATCTAGTTCCAGCGGCCCGGTGACACTAGGTGACGTGACTGTCACCCGACCTGTACATTTATATGGAAGTGCGCTCACTGGGCAACTTTTTGTCACTCGGCCGGCGGATGCGCATAAAATAGACGTGTGTTACATTGCATAGTTCTTATTGTTACAATGGCGGTTTCTCTGCAAGAGGAAGATATTGAATTGACAACGAATTGTTAATAGAGGAGGTAGAGAAGGGACCAGCGTCATACTCGTATGAAAAAAAATTAAAAGAATGTTCGGATATTGATTAACCAAATGCAGCAAGTCATCAAAACTATTTATTGACCTAAGAAAATAATTAGAGAACTTTGTAGGATACTGACGCAATTCGGAACTTTTAAGTCACCGGGCCGCTGGAACTATTTGTCATCGTAATGTCACGTCACCACAGTCAGCGCACTCCCATAAAACTTCATAGCATTCGACTTAGTAACAAAAAGTCACAATGAGCGACGGCCCTTATACTAAATCGAGCTGCGTGGTCGAGTGGCTTTACATGTATCATCCCGCCTTACATGCCTAGATAGCGAATACGATTCTCACCATAATTGTAATGATCGAAGAGTTTTTAGTTTTTGATACCTTAAATCAAATTAATTTCACAAGTTTGGCCAATATTGTCACCTCTGTGATTGTGGAGAACAACAGCCCTCAACCAGCACTAGATCAACGTCGTAGGCTTATTGTCCAAACTCCTTAACTAAATATCGAAGAAGGACTGTACTCCAATAGTGGAGTCTTGAAAGTCTGATGAAGATTATCCGATATTAATATGTCACTTATTGAATACAAAACGATGTAACTACAAAATTCGTAACTATCTACAATACAATGCCGCCGGCGTATATAGGAAAGACTTATTGAGCTTATTTAGGGAAACTGGTGGTCGATAGGTTCAATTTGAAGGCGGGTCCTATATTGGTCAAACTCCCTGTGTCTGTATTCCAATACTGACCTCTAGTGTGGGAAGGTGTGTCTGGCGGTTGTGGGTACGCTTGGTCGTCGCAGGACGCGTACCCCTGTGACCCGAAGCTGGATCCCGAGTGTCGGTGCTGCGGGAAGGCATCCCCGGGCACGGCGGGGGGCGGGACGCGTTTTGCCGTCGCCGCCTTGCCGCCGCACCCGCCGCGAGACATGCCGCCCACTGGAAAATCATAAAATAACGTTTACAAGGTTGTTGATAATACATACTACAACTTATAGATCCATGGGTACATAAGTTAATGCGTATACAAGGTTGATGATAATATAACTCTTCACTTTTAGATCGATGGGTACCTACTATGTGAAAGTACCTACTATGGGATCATGGGGTGAAACCGGCGCGCGCGGATCTTGTGCACTAAAAGTCGGATAGCTATAGTATGAGTGGGTAAACGCAGCAGAGGGCTTCTAGTCAATTCGTACTTTTATGATAATAATGTCAATATATCATTGGAAGACACACGGACGGGTGGGGGCGTACTACGTATGGCATTCTAGAAAAATGGAACAAGTCTTCGAATTGTCTACGGTGACAATTTATCGAGGGTACTGATTGGCTTAAACTTGTGCGAGTGTCCCGGGGTTATGGAATAGGAGGTAGAGTTCATGTCTGGCAAACAAAAGTTTGCACAGTAATATTATAGAAGGAAATTGTAAATTTAATGTGGCAATACAGTAGATATATAGCTAGGTAAATCACATTTGATCGTTTCCTTGTTATATTCTAATAAATATTTTATTGTAGGTATTTATTATGTCGTAATAGCCCAGAGCGCAACGAACCTGTCTCAAATTTATAAGGCCCCATAGAGCCATGGTTCGAATCCGAGCGTGTGCCAATGAGTTTTTTTGACTTAAGTACACAATATTACTGACACCGTGCTTCGGAGGGCACGTTAAGCAGTCGGTCCCGGACGCTGTCAATAAATGGCGGTCGTTACAGTTCCCAGCCCGCAGTGGAGCAACGTGGTGGACTTAAGCTTCAAACCCCCCTCCTCACCCTGGGGGAGGCCTAAGCCCCTGCAGTGGGGTAAAAATGGGCTGATGATGAAATATTTTGTTATGAAAAATTTGTTAACACACGCAAATTAACCACCTTTGAAGGCGTTAGAGTCTTTGACTCGAAAGGTGCAGGGTTTGATCCTAGTCGGTACATTTGTTTTACTGACATATTTCTTGTATAGTTATTTTTATTGGCACTATTTTCATTAATCCTTTTCACAAGGTCAAACCATTTCAATTTATAATTACAATTTTACACAGTACTCACTACATATTCTTGTAAATCAGGTCGTTCTCTCTAACATCACTATAGACAAGGTGACATTCAAGGCCATAGACAGCCTATCATTAATATTGCGATGGTCTATTCTAATGTTTACTGGTTTACTAAATTTTCTCTTATTATTATTATCTTAATTTAATATTTAGTGTAAGATGGTATATTTTATTCTATAAATAAATAAATACATGAAAGAACCCCAAACAATGTAATAGACTATAGCAATAGATGTCTATCTCCTTAATTATTGGGGCCGGCTTCCTTTTTTATAAACCACTTTCCGCCACTGCTACGCATAGATCGGATCTCTACTGCACACTTATTATTCCAATCATATGATTGTCTATGTGGGATTATATATATTATGTAAGTATTTACATTTGTATGAGTCAAGATCAATGGATCGAATAAAATGAAAACCGGTTATTGAAACTAAATAAATTCAGTAACCGTTAATGGATAACGGTTTTTAATTTTCGCAAATTTATGCGTTGTGAAGGTTTTTAAATAATGTGATTTTTGCCAGAGCTTAAAAAATTTAATTGCACCGCCGCCGCGCCGCCGTGAATAATTGCACTTCAGTGCTGCCATATTGAAAAATATCGCTATCGTGTCATTGGTTGATGAGTAAATAAAAAGTTTCAATCGTCAAAACATCCTGAAAAAAAATATATATAATCCTAAGCAGTGTTAAAAATTTACGCTTCGTTACATTCAGTTTGAAATAATCTAGTTCATAGTTTTTTTTTTTAAACCAAACAGAGACTCCAACTATGTATACAATTAATTCAGTTTCTGTGTAATATTAAAACTTAGAAGTCGTTTATCTCTCTTTTTCGGAATTTAGCAGTCTCTACAATTTGCCAATATGGTGACAAGAATTTATATGACGAAAAAAATCTTCATTGAAATAAAATGAAACCTTTATTTCAAATAATAATAATAATACATGGGGCTTCCCACACAGCGTCATCTAGTTCCAAAGTAAGCAAGTATTATGCTTGTGTTATGGGTTACTAGACAACTGATATACATACTTAAATATTCTTTATAATATATACATATATAAATATTTTCGCGAAGACATCACATACCTACATATAACAACCAAGACCCGGTACCAGTATCAATATTCATCATATTAATACTGACCCGACCTGGGATTCGAACCCGGGACCTCCAGCTTCGTAGGCAGGGTCGCTACCCACTAGGCTAAGCGGTCGTCAATATGTCTATAATATTTGTGGTCTTGCAGGTTTTGTTATTCTACTGAAAATTAATATAGAAACTGCAAATTTATAAAAAAATACTTTCTACTTAATAAATTTTTTTATTGTCAATAAATAAAATACTTAATATATACAACACTATATAAGTACATAACTTTTGAAAGACTGTTTCTTTATTCAAAGAACATTACAAAGCATTACCAAGCGAATTTGGACCAAAAGCTGTGATTTGTGATAAGGCCACGCGTTTGTTAGGGTGGGATAGATAGGTAATTAGATAACAACGTCATTAATCATGTTCGAGCTCTCACCCTGAACGGACGTCTCGCCGGCCGTCGTGCTCAATCGATAGCATATAATGGTTGGCTTAAATCAAATACAAAATCAAAAGATATTTTGATTGTAGAAATGAATATATAGATACACAACACTACTTTATTTTCTGAAAATTAATATACACAAAACTAAATTTTTACACGGTTGCATTACAACCCTAAAGAAGTAATCTCAAACCATTCTGGTCGATTCTTAATTTTTTCCAATAGGCACCCCAACCGTAGCGCTATTGCGATCCGTAAATTAACATTTTGCGTGACTTTTCTCTGTATCTTTTGCGTAATGACCATTAAAAAACCCATTTGCGTGTCATTGATCTATCACGTCATTTTTATATACAAAGGTTAAAATTACGTTTAATTAAAATGTAATATTAATCGAATTAACTACATATTTGCGTAATAATTATTTATTTGCTGTTGGCTTCGTTAACAATCTCAGTTACTCAATGGTCTATGAAAGAAGTATGCTTGAAGTATCTCTGCGAGTTAGAATTCGTAAACAAGAAACCCGCAGAAGAACTAGAGTCACCGAGATCGCTCACGCAGAATCAACAAGTTACATTGGTAATGGACAAGTCACATCGCTTGCAGAATAACTCGATCGTTCGAAAACCACTGGGGAAGAACTAATCGGATATCCTAGCGTGGGACCACCTTCCAATAGGTGAGCTGATGTACTGTTAAATGTGGCAGGTCGCCATTAGTTACCGGTCGCTGAAGACTGCGTTGTGGAGATGCAGGGAAGGAGGCCTATGCCTAGCTGTAGACATGTCTGATAGCTGCGACGACAACCACGGGCTAATCAATAATTATTCTATTATTATATATGTGGTGAAAATGTAGACGATTTTTCATATAGTTTAGAATAGGACCCTTCACCAGTGTATATATGGGAGCGAATAAAAGTTTTGATTCGTTTATGCGTGAAAAATATTTAATTTCACTAATAACTGTATGTCTACTCGTCAAACAGCTTTCGAACGTCGCGAAGGAAATGAAAAAAGTGGGAAAAAAAATCTCACACATTCACGACATAATTAAAAAAAGAAAGGACGGAAATGCAGCTCCACTTGCATCCTATTTGCGGTAATAAAGTAGCTGTCAACCTTTTACGTTTAATCGCCAGAGTTTTATTTGGCGTCGACAACTTGCCAAAATGCAAGTCAGATGAGTTCCACAAAAACGTTGCGGTAACATAATTGCTTATAAGCGTTGCGGCGGGAAGCATGGATAACCTGCGCTATAATCCGTGCACAAAAAGACAATGCTATCAATACTGCATTATTTATTTGTTTACCAATTGTAATTTTTCGAAATTAGGAATTTCAGTTGTATTATTATTAATCAAGCTCTTGATTTTCCATCAGGTTCTGAAGGAAGAAACTTGAATGCAAATTAAATTGAATTTTTTTTAATTCAGATTTTTGAACAGGCTTTTATCCCTTGTGAGATATGTCAGCCTCGTTGGTAACTATTGTAATATGTATACGTATATGCCTTCAGTAATCAAGTCCGCGGGTCAATACATATTTATGTACATAATTATTTATAATGTCAGCAAAATCGGACTCAGGTTCACTCAGGATGCACTGGAAAGATCCCAGATTCGAATCACCAGCGCCTAATTTTGTCGTCATCGATATTCTCTCCGTCTTACACCGGTCTAAATTGAAATAATACATTAAGTTTAATTTATATAATGAAAATGTTAATAAGAAAAGAAAATTCCAAAGCATTGGCCGTTATACATGTTTATCATAATTAATTTGACAGCAGCGTTAAACGAGATTTTATATGAAAATTACAATAGATCTATTATCAGGACGAAAAATTTATACACTGAGAAAAAAAATACCGCCGAACAAAACAAAATTACTTTAGAACGGTTTTTAGGCGATCAAACCGAATATTTCTATGCATATTAGTCATAGAACTCTACGGAACAACCTCCGAATAACTCTATGGGCCGGTTCAATCTTAATTAACCATATGATTCGGCGGACTATAACGGTCGTGTTCTATACGTTTACCGCAGATTATTCGGCAGCAATATCACTGCAGAAAGTCACCGACGAGTCCGGCGGTAAATGTGCAGAGTGATGACTATTCTATGGCTATATGCTATCCGTCGCAATATTTGCTGACGCAAGTTTTGACAAGTTTTAGGTTAGATTGTCTTTGACCATTGCAGAGGATCGTATAACCGAACCGGTAGATTTTCGATCGAAATCTGTGTGGATCAGATTAGACTAAATAGATAGATGAATTTCCTTCGGCAGTTCCAGCCGCCGAATCCTATTCAGCGCTCCAAGCGCAGAGACCTACGGAATGTATTTTCCCTTTGAACTCGACGGTAATTATCCACCGCCGAGGGCCGTTTTTTTCTCTCAGTGTAGATATGCGCTTTATGAATCGACGCGACGCGAGGTAAACCATACGCAGTAAACTTTCCTACTGAGCTTGCCAAAATTTTGGAATAATACGAAAGCTACTGTATAAATCAAAAATACAATGTTAGTGATTTATTAAGTTAAGCTTAAAAAACAACATTAAAGTTTTGAACCTCGCTTCATCTGTTAACTTATATAATTACATTAATTAAACATTAGGAATTTGAAAAAAGAAAAGTTGGCACCATTTGTTCACATAAAATCATATACGTAATGACTTGATTACTTTGAACACTATTTTTACAATACTTAGCTCTATCTATCCGAATAATCTTATATCCTAAATTCTTAAATAATAATAACTGTATAGATAACTAATAAATAAATTTAGGACATAGGATTGTTTGACATTTCATCGATTTTTATTTAATTTTTTTATTTAAAAAGAGTATTACACAATTTACACAATAATTTTACAAAAGATAGCTTCAAACTCGCGTGTTTGAAATCTGTCTATTAAAATATAACATATTATTTTAATATAACTAGCTTTGATATCTGATATCTAGTTCATGACACAGAGTAATTTACACTAATCACATAATGACCGGTGGCTAAACGCGTCTTGACAATAATAAATGCTTGCTGCTAATTATCTGCGATTAAGCGGCTATTATCGCTCGAAACCAGTAAGCTATGCGCTATGGCGCCACATCATACTTGTCAATTAGGCGTCATATGCTGAGCACGGCGATAAAATTATACATTGAGTTTGCGGATTCTGTATGTGTCTAGTGGCGACCTCGGACATTTCTCGTTGTTCAGTAACGGCGAGTTGCAAAAAGGCTCTTAGGCAAACCGCAAATCAAATATACAGCCGCATCGCAGAAGTGAAGCGTTGGGACGCGTCGGAGCGTAAGATCAAATCAGTTTTTGTTGCCCAGGGGCTGCTTTGGGCATCCAAAATTAAAGACGATAAGGCATTCTAATAGACTATCAGCCGAGGCCGTTTTTCTAATGTATCGCATCACGCTTATTTATAACGTAATCCGGCATGAAAAGTATTTATATCATCAAATGTGTCCGTCTTTCTGACCTTTTAGCAAGATTTATGAAGTTATAGCAATCTCAAAAACGCCACCTGATGAAAAAAAATAATGCATCGTATTTCCACTTTTTTATGTAACAGGTTCATTTAAAAGTAAGGGGAAAAATTTATTTTTTATTTATTATATTATTAATATTTTATTTGCATAAACAAACTATATGGAACTCCAATCAAAATAAAATACTATGTTAGTAAAATCGATTTATACCTGTTCTATTCAAACCTAAGCCGAGGTAATATAACTGATTTATTAAGATATTAAACCTCTATGGTTCAGCTGAACCATAAATCAGGTAAAATAATATACAAGCAATATTGGTTACAGTATTGTAATAACAGTGACTTGTTATGGCTTTTATATGTATATTAAAACCAAAAACAAATATGTTTGATAATGAAGCTATTAAAAATGTTACGCCATTTAAATTAGCAGTACAAATAACTTTTTATTACATTTGAATTATTAACTTTCGAATATAAGATAGATAAGATAAATTTATTTCTGTAAAAACTTAGCCTAAGTACATAAAATTTGTCTTAATTAATTAGTGTTAGTGCATGTATTTATTATTTAATACCTAAACTAAGCAAATTTAGTATATAATATAATATAAATATATGGCGAATAAATGTTTTTGTTTTAATTACAATATATAGATTTGACTGTGACTCCAACAGTATCTACTTAATTACGTGCCGTTACATAATGCTTAATAACATTGCTTTACCACAAGACTTCTGTCTCTATATACTTGACTTTTTAATCATGTCGCTTCTTTACCTTCTACAACAATTCGATATTCCATCTCATAATCATTCCTTGCTAAAGACAGTACTTTCGGATGCTCGTTGATTTCAGTTCCAAGGCAACCTACGATTGAGCTAAGGTAATTTATAAACTAAGATATTATTCGGTGGAATTCCCCTCCAAATGCTTTCAGATGTTTTGCTTGATACTTTGACATAAAAAATTTTTTAATAACTCCTGTGAACGATTTCGAAGCACTTTAGAGCTAATTTAAATCACTGATAACAAATAAATTATAAAACCATTATACAATTGAAATTAGCTGATTAATATTGGATTATGTTCTAACTAATAATTTGTTAATAGTAAATGCAAATGTGCAGTCAAATTCAGTCCTATTGCTTAGTTAGTGGTGGTAGTCGCCTCTTTAGCGTAGGGCTCCCACATTTATTTCCAGTATACTTTCTGTCTCTGGCGATCCTAGTCTTTCTATGAATAGTTTGGCCCATCTTTTTCTTTGGCGTCCTCGGGACCTAATCCCATCTCTTGGGTTGGAACCCGTACTATAATTTTTTGGTTTATCTATCATTAGTAATCCGACATATATGACCCGCCCAGTTAGGTTTTAGTGTCGTCACGCTTTTTACAATATCTGTAATTTTGGTCATTTTCTTACTACTTGGTTACTTACTCCGCGTGATGTTAATCTAAATCCTAGTTTACTCTTTTCTATTCTAAATTGACATATTGTTAATTTGCATATGGCAACTTTGACAGCCCCACGAAACAGGGCAGGATTTATATTAATAGATAATTTTTCGTAATTTCTTTCAATCCCCAGAATTTTTTCTTGTTATAGCGATTTGTCTTTGTCTATTAATTTCTCACAAACCAAAATTATTACAAACAGGATTGTAACGGCTCTTATAATAGTCGAGGATCAAAATGCAGAATTCGTCAATATATTAACTTAAGTCAGCCCATTTCATTTTAAAATCTTTGGACTTTCTTTAGATATATTACAGACTCTAGGTACATGAGTAAGTACTCTACGCTGTAGGTACGACAAGACATTACAGTAAAAAGTTACAGCATGATAAAGAAACTATATGTTTCTACTCGACTAATAGCCGAAGAGACCAGGACAATGGCTACGCCTTATCGTCGTCGTAATAACGTCTTATCTTAACGAAGCCATTTATACACTTTCGAATGTTTTAAAGGAGGTTCACATATTTCGTAACTCAATCTATTTCACAGTATTCTAGGCCAACTTTTGTGTTTGATAAATTGATTAACTATGTGCTGTAACCAGACGGGCCCAGTTCCACATCATTGTACGTGTTAGTTACTACACATACTTATGTATGTATTTTTATCATGTTAAGTTTTTAAATAATAAAGATTCTATAAATATTACGTTCTTACGTATAAAATTAGCGTTTTGTCGAAGTGTCCACTTTGATCTCAAATATCTGTTGTTTGGTTAGGAATTCCAAATTTATTTCAAATTTTGGCTAGTGTACTTGTGCATCAAATTTAGTAATTACGTTGTTTTCACTCGATTTGGTTTTTTCTTGACATCCGTCTGTTCACAATATGTAAAACTTAAAATATCGCGTTATCTACGAATAGGAGTTCCACTGTGGCACCAGAATTGCAGAAACAGCTAGAATGGTTAACGATGTGTATGTGTAAGGGGAACCTACTGTAAAATAAAATTACGCAACATTTTTGGTTCCAATGTTTTTGTTCTGGAAAATTTGACCTACAGAACATACTCCGTGGGCGGCCGGAGACCCCAGTTGACAATGAAGAACTAAAAGTGATTCTAGAAGCAGATCCATTGCAAACAACATCAGAGTTAGCGGCAAGCTTCAGTGTGAGTGATAAAACAATTTTCATTCACTTGAAACAAATTGGAAAAATGAAAAAGGATGAAAAACAGTTAACACATGAAATGAGTGAAGCACACTCGAAAAACGAGAAAATTTGAATCTAAAACGCTCATCACAATGGTTAAATCCAGGAGAACCAGCCAAATCCTGTCTCAAGACAAAGTTGACTCAGAAAAAAGTACTGGTTAGTGTCTGGTGGACCAATGCTAGTGTCATCCACTATACAACTGTGTACTACGACAGATCTCTATTGCCAACAATTACAAACCGCGATAGAAAGCTAGCCGTTATAAACAACCGAGACTGGTCAATTGCTCTAGCCCACTGCTGCTTTAGGACTAAGCTAAACTACACACTGCACAACAGGCGGTTAATTAGAGGAGCTGTGATTGAAATGTCTTTGACACCTACCATAACTCCCAGGACTATGCTCCAACAGATTACCACTTTTTTCGAAATTTGGACAGTTTCTTACAAGAAAAAAATTCAATTCCGACAGTTCCGGAGACAATCCAAACCGGCTTCAATGATTTTATCGATTTTCGCTCCAACAATATTTCCAGCGAAGGAATCAATGTGACCATTGTTATCTATGTACTTTCGCCAATTTTTTTTTATTAAATATATAACTTCATAATTATTTTTTTTATTTACTTTTTCCATATAAAACGCTAATCTCATATGTAAGGACCATTTAAGAGCAACGATCTAAATATTATTTACAGTAAAATTATTCCGTCACTTGTAGAAAAATTATTGTCTCAAATTCAATTTGAAAAAAAAAACGATTGATAATAAGTGTTTATCTACCATCGATAAGTATTCGTACAACATATATTTCAGTTCCCACGATAAGTTACGAGAAAATATTTGCTAAGGGAAAAAAAAGCCAAATACAAATACATTTTGTGATGTCAGGCTGTGTGGTGGATACGACATATCGTGTGTTATTTTTCTGTACGATCAATCTTCCATCGTTTTACTTGGATAACGGATCAACTTACAGATAACAAACTTAAAATAATAGAAAACAATAAGGTTCGAACGGTTAGATGGAAGAATTTCTAGAGTGAATGTTGCTATACTATTATTTTTATTGCATACTATATGTGGGTGTGTAGGTGTTCCATTTTATCAAAAAATGACGTAGTGCGTAGTGTAGAATGGCCTTGGACCAAAGTTTTTAACATATTTTTGTTGTATTTTTTACGATAGGTAATACAGTCATTATTTGCATTATCTAAGACTAAACAAAATCGTAATATTTTGATTGATTCATAATTACAATTTGATTTCACATAATGACTAAAATTAAATATCTTAATATTTACTTGCTCGTTTTATACTGTGAAAAGCAGAAGAATAAACTGAACTGTCCAGGTGACGTCATAGGGACAATTTCAAAATCAGATAAATTTCCATAAATATATGTCAAATTTGTGAAAATAAAAAACAAGATATTTTGAGAGGTTGTTGTGGCACCTTATTCCTTTCAATTTTAATAACTACCAGAGCAACTTTAAAATTTTAGTCCAATGGTAATCAAAGGACATAAATTAAATGATGTGAGGAATATTGTATTATTTAAAATAAGAATGTATAGTCTATCCGTATATTAGACCTCTATACACCGAAAGGCAAAGCAGAAACGAAACAGATATAGTACTTTATTGTAAAGTATAACCATTATTTTAACCCACATCCTTTTAGACGCCGCCAAAGTACTCAGACAAAAAATTCACAACGAAAACGCCGCACGTGCCGGCCGCAACAAAGAAAACGATGGCTTGCGCGTGCGGCGTACAGTTTCAGTAAAAATTTATCAGTTTCTATCGACGCTTCATGGAGTAAGTAAATGACACAAAATAGAATGTTTTGTTATAAACACAGATGGTGATTCGAAGGATGCGTCGAGTGATGAAGAATATCATAAGTGTTTGTTTCGTGTGCAGCGAATGTGATAAGTTTTTGATTCCTCTAAATAAATATATTTTAATTTGTCTATTTCGTTTCTGCTTTGCCTTTCGGTGTACCGAGGTCTAATATAACGGATAGACTATAGTTGGCAATGCAAAAGCACTAGGAGTACATGATCAACAAAGCAGAAAAACAAAAAATAATAATAAGTTCAGATGATACCTGTTTCTCAAATTTTTGAAGTATTTTTGATACGTTTTGATCCCCGACGACGCCTCCGTCGTCGGGGATCATGAAATAAACGTACCGCATAAGTAGGTACTTAATGTATTCTGTTGTGGTATAATAAAACGTAAGTACGGCACGTAACTTAGGCAGCAAGTTTGGAAGTGGACCGCAACGCGACGCCTTTATAGATCAAAAACCAAATAGTAAACTAAAAATGTTTTAGACTTTTGACTTTTTATTTTGTATGGAAAGACTTTAAATTTTTAATTGGCGTAATTATTATTGGGTTAATTAACAAAGGGTTTCAATTAAATTATTAAGTATATTTCGTATTCATTAACATAAAAAAAATAAAGAGAGTACAGTTCCGAGATTTGTCAAGTAAGCGTAGTGTATGCGATTCGTGTAAACTTAATATTAAAATTGTGGCTTTAAAAATCTAAAATACAGAGAGACGATATTTTTGAAATTATTAAACGTAGCAGTTTCGAATAGTATAACACTTTACACAATACAAAACACGACATTTTTTTTGAAGAGGCCAAACACATCAATATTTAAAATTTAAAAAAAAAAGTGGACTATGGGTAATGAACGAAATATGTTTGTGTCACTAAAACCTAACAAGGTCCTCAAAATATTTATGTTTATTGTGTGGTTTTTCAATCAATCAATCAATCAATTCGTTCAACCTTCAGCCAGACGCAATGTCTGAAAGGGACAAGTCCCAATACACCAAAGGGAACGTAGATAAAGGATGGAGTGTAGGTTATAGTCTGGATTGTGAGTGACGGGAATAAGAGCCAGCCGGTATTCGTGCAACCTTTAGCCAGAAAAGGGAGCCAGGAGAGGTGATAAATATTATAGTGTGTTTATAAATAACAGTAGGGAGCATAAGTTGTTTTATCAGTTTCTTATTGTGAGCATTTTCGTTTCTTAATTCATTACTCGCTTTCTTCACTTGATGCAGGCTTTATGTGTCTTTTTCCCGAAGTTCGTATACTTCGTCGGCAGTGTTTTTCATTTTTGTTTTGTTTCCTGCCAGTATGGCCCACTCTTAGTGGTCTCGGATATAATAGCCCGTATCTCGTCTAAGCATAGTATTCTGAAGGCGCAATTAGTATATCTTCACGCCCGTCACAAGCGTTAGTGAATTGTTTTCCACGTATACGTTTTGATTTTTCTTCTTTTGTTTCGTTGGCTTTGGTTCTTCTATAATTGTACTATTTAAGAGTGCTAACTTGTTCTTGTCAGTTTTAGTGTTCTTGAATGAATTTGGCTGGGTCTTTTCGAACTTCTAACCATTGATATGGTTAAACGTTAGTCCGAACAGTTCGATCGTTTGTCGAACTCATAACTCAAGTATTAAGACGTTTTGGGAACGCTTTTAAACACATGTGCTCCTTTGTTTAAAGACCCTTTTTTTGTTTATGTCACGTCGCCCGCTAGCGCAGTCATTTTTTGTTTGAGTAGTAATGAGTAGGTACCACTTGAATGTGTACAGTCAGCGTCGAATAGATCGCAGCGTCTAAAATAGTCGAAATCATCTATTGAGCGTTATTTCATTTATATGTAGGCAGTCAAAGCAAACGTATTGTTTGAGGTATACAAAGTAGTCTGTATATTGTCTGTATGTTGTCAGAATGTTCTTTAATATATATGCAAATAAATGGTTTACCGGTATCTGTGGAATCATAGTGGTAATAAGTACTTCTTAACATAAAAATAATCTTTGATCCCTAGTAAGTCATAGGGTACCTATTATTTCGACTTATTTTAAGTTTAAGTTTTAAATTGTTTTCTTTGTAAACTTTGGAGTGAATTACTCGAAGCGAATAAAGAAATAATTATGACACCTTCTTTGTTATTAATGTCATCTTTGCAACTTTAATGGTATTGAATTACTTACTTATCGTTATTGTGCAAATTGGCAATTGCGTTAAAACAAGAAATGTTAAATTTTACCCAGTTGTCAATTTAATTCAACCAAAAACGTATCTCAAAATCAAGGTTTTTTGTTTTACTACTATGAATGCTTTTACTATATCGTTGAACCATCCACTTGCCAACATAAACTAGAACGTGCCGATTGCCTAGACAGATTTAAAAGAAGGAGTGTTCAGGTATTTTGAGGTATTTTGTGCTTAGATCAACATGATAACTTTGGTTGCCTGGATGAAATTGATTTTTGTACGTGAGAACGTTTTGGCTGCGTTAGGCGCTAAGATGATTATGACGCTGACTGTACTTACATCCTCGCAACAAAAGTTCGCTATGAATCATGACGTAATATATGAGCACAACACAAAAAAATATATAAAGTAAAGCATAAAAACAGAAATGACACTATTCAATTAATTCAAATCACAACATGTTATACACTTTTGCGCGTGAGAACTTTCCGCACAATCGCTCTTAGATAGCACAACTTATATTTGAATTATAGTCATGTATAATGGAATTTCCTCACCAAATAAAATATTCTCCTGTGCGAAGCGACTTCGATTTGATTTCAGCTTAATACCACTTTTCGTGAGTATTGACGGCCAAATAACTTTCACAGAAACTATTCAAATTGTATGTGAACTAATTATGTCTATGTTTATGCACTTTTAGTTAACTAAAACATTGTATTCACTCAAATATTTCACAACCACATCAAACAACCACATCACATTTTTAAGTATTTCAAAACACAAACACTTGAGTGGTACCTACTCCAAACGCGTGCGCATAGGCCAGCCGCTCGAAGGAGACCCTTATGTTTATTGTGTGGTTTTTAAGGTAAAAAATTCTAAGACAGACAACCGACTGACACAAAAGTGATCTTAAAAGCGATAGAAAATTTCTTCACTTCTTTATATGTTGAACGAACGAATATATGTCTTCTAGTTTATGTTGCGTTGCGTTCAATTAAGCTCGGTGCTAGTGTTGGCTATCAAATTAATTGAAGACGATTGTCCGTGGGCAATGGACTGCGCTTCCGGCACATGCGGGCTTAGTGACGTATTTGTACTATTAGTTAATTAATCGCATTTAGACTCGTAACGTTTCAATGTACTAGATTTAGTAAAAGAAAGTGACACATTTTGTACTGAAATTGAAAAATAGCTATTTTCCAATCAATCAAAATATTCTGTTTTATCAAGATTAACTTGAAATTCACGCCGAATTACCCATTCTACGTATTCCTACTTTCACTATACGTAGTAAATGAATTGTAGTAAACAATAATAAGAACAAGAAATAAAAATAATTCAAAGTGAAAATAAAACATTTTTTATTTACACGCAGTAAATATTTTCTGAGTTTCTTGTTCACCTAAATTATAAAACACAATAAACTCTATAAACAATAGCTTTAGTTCTAGTTTAAGATAAGCGGAAGGCAAAGGGTCGAAGCAATTAGAAATAGCGACACGGAGGGCGCGGCGGTTAATGGGTTAAGTCGTGCATTACGTAAGTTTAGTGGTCCTTAATGTATGACTATACCTACAAACATAAGAAAGTACAAGAATTTTGGTTAACTTATGAAATATTAATTCAGTTTTAATTTTAATAGAAACTGTTCATAACGCAGCTTTTTCACTGGATATTATTTATTAACAGAAATAACTACCAAAGTAGTTTTTCGAAATCAGGCTATGAAAAGGGCATGATAGTTCGCGTAAGTAGAGCGTATGTGGAATTATTTTATTGGTAATATTTGGTACATGCATTTAAATCAATAATTATTCCCTATTTAAGTATGAGTTGTGATGAAGGTATTATTCGAAGGCTAAAATCATTACTAAAATTAATTAAACAAAGAGACAAATATATATGGTTTATTTCTGAACAAATAATACCTACGTGTCTATACGTACATAAATGTAGTGTAAAATGGCATTTAAGGTTTAAAGTGAAGCTTTCGCTCGTTTCCTTAAAACTCTTGAATCTTTTCTCATTAGATTATGATAATCACGGCTAACGAAAAGTTACTTTTAACAAATTATTAATTACGCGAGTTTTAAGTGTACGGTGAAGATGTTTTAGGTTTTAATACAAAATGCAAAACGAAAAATATAAAATGATTTAAAACATTAATTAAAAATAGTTTATAAGTGGAATTTTTTATGTACTTAGTCATAAATTAAAATTTTAAATTATCAGCAAGAAAAAAAAACAGATAATATCTATTTAAATACTTTCTTGTATAGTAATACAAAAGCCACAAATATCTAACACTACGTAAATATCGAAGGGTATAGATGTTGATTAAAAAATTAAGATATGAGTTAAACGTCCGTGCACTTGATTGATTATATTGTTTTCTAAACTAACCATGCCGATTTGCATTCTTCGCTCTAGAAAATTACCTTTTTATAAATATATATGAATGGAAACCGCCGACGTTAGCTTTTTTTAGCAACTAAATTCTATTATATTTCATAAAAACACCACCTCATAGTGAATACTTTTTTATAAAGGAATTTCAATACTTCCGATCCCGGTGGGATTCACTATGTTTTCTGTAAAGTCTATTTGACGACCGCTCTTGTAATTTAAATCTCTTTGTACTCGAATAAGTCCGCACGTCTCTATTGACACGTACGCTGTCAATAGATGGCGGTCGTTACAATCCCCAATCCGCAGTGGAGTAGCGTGGTGGATTTAAGCTCCAAACCCCCTCCTCACCCTGGAGGAGGCCTAAGTCCCTGCGGTGGGGTAAAATGGGCTGATGATGAAGTTCGTACGTCGACTGCGGTGACTATGACCTCGGCGCCTAGGCCCAATTTTGAGGCACGGTATCTCTTGCTGTGTAGATGTTCGTAATATTAAAAAAAAAACTGTCCTGTGCAATATAGTCTTCTCGAAGATTAAAAAAAAAATACCCGAAAATATTCACTTCTTCGTATTTAATACCCAAAGAACAGTGCCCATTGTTCTTTGCATCTCTAAAAGTGGCGCGCGGTCATAACGCCAGTTGACGCCACCAAGATATTGTGTGTGGAAATAAAACGTGTTTTCTTCGAAACGTTGTTTCAGACATATTCTGAAAAGAAAATGTATTTATTATGTCTATACATAGATACTTTTATTATAATGTATAATTTTCATAACATAATTTTTATTAAAAATTAATAATTTGGATTAATTTAAAACAGCGCCATCTCTTATAAAGTATCATAACTAGTTATCTATTCGGTGTATCGCCATCTGTATAAAATAAAGTAACTAATTATTCCATTTAACGGATGTTTTTTCGATGGATTCGATCACAATTTCACTACTTGTTTCAGTGTTTTTCTAACATGGTTGAATCAGGTTGAATAAAACCATCACTAAATCGAAATTGCAGGTATTGTTGCGTGAAAAAAAAATATAAATACTGAGCTTTGTTGCTTCGATTAGGCACTTTTTACACACCTTCCTGTTTTTCATTGATTTTTATTAATTTTTATCGAGTTAGGTATATTTTTCGAAATATTTTTACATTGTCTTGAAGATACACATTTTGATACGTCATAGTACTTATACGTTCCCGTAGTCTCAGTAGGTACTTTAGGAAAAATTGTCAAATCATACCACTTGCACAGATCTAACTTTGAGGCAATTAATCTCATTGCTTTGAGGCACGATATATCCTATATTCATAAATCTAGGATATGGCTCTCTCGAATGTTAAAAGAAAAAAACGGCCTAGGGCGAGTTGGACTCGTACACGAAGGGTTCCATACCATTGTACAATATAAAAATATAAATTTCTTGTATAGGCGCCACTTTTAATTTTTAGGGTTCCGTAGCAAATGACAAAAAAGGAACCCTTATAGTTTCGCCATGTCCGTCCGTCGGTCTGTCTGTCCGTCTGTGGTTTTTCTCGGAAACTATTTGTAATATATAGATGAAATTTGGAAGGTAGGTGTAATCTATGAATCGCAAAAAAATTTTCATCTTATATTAACGCGAGAGGTACCGAATGATAGGTCTTAAAAAATGATATCAATGTTTCAAACATTTTTTTTTATTTTAACTTTATTATTTGTGGTTATAACGGCCATAGTAATATAAACACTACGAACAGTACAAGTGTCTACCTATTTTATCTAAGACTCGTTTAGGTTTTTTGTTTAATTTAAATAATGTTAGGCTCAGTAGTGTCCGAAATAAGAGCGAACAATAGTCGATTTGCGTATATTTTCTTCAATAGGTATCAATTAACGTATGCATTTAAAATAATAAAATAAATATATCAATATTTCTCATAAGGAACGATTGAAATGGTTTGAAATGTCACATGGCGAAAAATTAAAATTTTCTAAGTTACCTTTAAAACGAAAATTCGTTTATCGCCTGGTTTTTTTCTGTAAAATATAAATGAAGCCCTATTTTTTGATTTTTTTTTTTCTAAATTTTAATCTCGGTTTAGCGGTTTAGGATATAAGAATGGGGGCAATGGGCATATTTTGTATATTTTCTAGATCTCTTAAACTACGCATTCTAAAGATAGGAAAAAAATATATGCATATACTTACTGTGCTCTAGAGTTTGGCTTTAGAAATTAAAAAAAAAAACAGTAATTAAACTGATTTCTTTAAATTGCTTGTTGATAAAAATTGCTGTATACTTAATTGTAAATTAAAATACTAAATAAAAGTTTAAATAATATTAAAATATAAATAGAGTAAGTACATCCATATTTTAATAAAAAAGAATACAAACAAAAAATGTATGAGGCATTACAGAAGGGGCCACCGTGTCAGGTTACGACCACTTGTTGCTACCATCAAGTCGCTATATCCCACTGTGCAAGGCATCGCAAATACAAAATCACGACACCAGAATAACAACGGGAAAATACAGTTGCTGGGATTCGAACTTGGGTCTCCAGCGCTCGAGTTGGCGTCATATGCCTCGAGACTAAAGTACACATGTTGGTGTTGCCGAAATTACGATAAAGTATTTGACTAATGTAGTTTAGTAGGTACGAACTCTATGATTGGCACAAGATAAGATATGTATTTTACAAATCCGCAATAATCTACGTCTTTATTTAAATTGTTGTTATAATTTTTAATGCCGTCCGTGTTTCGTTTTATATTTACATATACCATTTTCCTTCATTAATACGTCGTTGCAGATCAACATACGATTCTGTTGAAAAAATGTTAGAAAAATCATAATATAAATTTCAGCAAACGAAAAATTACGTTAAGCAGTCGGTCCCGGACGCTGTCAATAGATGGCCGTCGTTACGATCCCCAACCCGCAGTGGAGCAGCGTGGTGGATTTAAACTCCAAGCCCCTCTCACGCCGGGGGAGGTCTAATTTCCTGCAGTGGGTAAAAATGGACTGATGAAGTGAAGTGAAGAAACTAAAAATGGTACTTTTTATGTCTATTAATAAAGGACTTTCAACTCTTAACTGTCACTTATTACACTGTAATACAGGTAATGAAATTCATCCTTCACAGAAGACCTCCATTGCTTTGAGACAACTTTTTTTAATGTAACATTTTACTTGAAATGCCATTCAGATATTAAATATAGACGAGTGCAAATAAAATAAGAACAATTAAAAGTAATTTTCAAATTAGCAATGTCGAAAACGGTAACTTTTCAGTAGACGGGTAAGAAAGAAATAAGAAGCGGTGCATTGCTTTAATTTTTGATGAAGTGGGCTCAAATCGCTATCAGTATAACGTAACACATAATATTGTTTTAACGTCTAAAATACAATGCACATGCGGAACATTAATGTAATATTTTATATTAAATCTAAAATGGGTCAATTACCATTTGGTGGTTTCTACGCGGGACTATATAATACAAAAAATATATATTATTATTTTTTTATTGAAAAGTAAAGTCTAAATGTAATGTCTAATAATAAAACCATAATTACTAAATATTATAAATAATAGCGTATTAGGACTTTACATATGACATTGATGTTTTATATAGAAAAAGTAAATCGAGAAAAAAAATATAATCTGAGCGAAAAAGTATACCACATAGACCATGTAAATATACACCAGTTGATGTTTTGAAATACCCGCTGTAAAATAGAATTTTCTGTGACCCACATGTAATATTAGTACTTTGAAAAAAAAATGTAGGTTCTGTAATTAGATTGCATGTGTAATGTAACAAAATATCTAAAGTGAGAACCTAATATTAAAAAGGTAATGCACGGAGAGCACGTTAAGCTGTCGGTCTTGGTTGCCATCAATAGATGGCAGTCGTTAAAAACCACAAAAAAAAATGAAAATAAAATTCGTCACTGTACTATATACAGTATATGACTCCAATTAATATGATACAGTAAAAACACACCAGAGTAAAAATCAAAAACTGATTTGTAGTTGACTGTTTTTACAGTGCACCCTTCGATAGCATGCTTTAGTTTGCGATTATTTTGTATTTATTTATGAATTTTTTTTTTTCTTTAAATTTTTTGCCTTTCATGCACGTTGTTTCCTCTATGCGTAAACGGTCAAGAGTATTAAATGTTAGAAGCTTTAAAAGTTTTCAGCCCCAAATTACATTATTACTTCATAATCCCGCTCCGAAAAGTAACTTTTTACAAATTGTTAATTATAAAGTTTTATGGGCCATTAGGATTTAGGGCCTCTCTAATCTATATCTATTATTTATAAAATTGATTAAGTACTTAATAAATAGTACAAATATTAATGAGTAGTAACCACGTAACCGTTATTCTTCAAAATAAGTCACAACCGGTTGGAACCGTGACAAAGTAACCATAACTTTGACTAAATGACTAATAAAAAAAATTTATACCATTCTTATAAAAAGAAAGCGACGGCGACTTTCAAATATAAAATAAAATCAAAAATGTAAACCAAGTAATATCTACGTACATGTGTAACACAGAGTCTTTAGGTAATGTTATACAGTTTACTGAAGTTAATATTTCTGTCAATCTAGTAAAAAATTATTAAATCTAGCTAACATTGTCATTAAACAGATTTACATAATAAGATAGAGCATCGCCTCCTATTTTTCTACCATAATAGACACTGATATAATAATACGCCGAAAAATTATATATACAAATAGGTGAAAAATTATTAAAAAAAAATTCAAAGGAAATTGTTCACATGTTTCCGGCACTGATACAAAAAGGTGCCGTCTCAAAAAATATAAAGCTCTAGAATTATATTTGCTTATGTTATGATTATAATTAATCAAGTCTTTATTTTTATTATTATACTAATATTAATTCCTCGTCTTCCGCCCGCGTGGATTATACACAGTTGTACAAGGAGAGCTAATAAAGAGATGCAGCGCTCTAGTAAATTGTGAAAGTTTCTAGAACATTATAACATTTAACTACCTAAGAATTCTATACCCAATTTCATCAAAATCTGCTTAGTCATTTTAGCATGAAGAATAGCTATCTCAAAGGAAACGTATATTTTCCTGAGATGAAATTAACCCTGTGTGTTATTCCAAGTCTTAAGACACCTTCGTACCTTTCATCAAAATCCAATCAGCCGCTTTAGCACGAAGAATTAGTTACCCTAAAGAAACCGTGTCTTTATCTGGGATAAAAAGTAGTCTATGTACGTCACTCTTCAGCTCATAAACTATATCTATTAAAATAACGTCGACCCGTTGCTCCGTTGCTCCATTATAAAAGGACAAACCAACAAACACACTTTCGCATTTATAATATTGAAGAAGGGGTAGAAGGGATAGGACTAAAGAGATTCTATATTTGAACGCCCTAATCTCAGGAACTACCAGTCCGATTTGAATTTTTTTTTTAGAAGCCTGTTTATTAAGGAAGGTTTGTAGATTCCAAATTTAACGCAGGTGAATCCGCGAGGCACGGCCAGTTTTATAATATTTTTGTTTTTCTCTTTTTCACTAAAAGGACATAAATTCCTGTCCAAATGGTTCATAAATAAACTGCTACTGTAATGGCAGCCATATGAAGAACGCGACAAGCAATCAACTGGCTAGAAGACAGAAAAAGAACATTAGAAATTGGAATATTATTAAAAAGGAAAAAAAAAAACAAGACAGAATGAAGCAGAGTGAAGAGTCGACGATCGGCTATGATATAGATAAGACTTCTTACCTATGCTCATAAATAAAGTAATATATTGAATACGATAATTATGTTGTTTAAATACTCTCCCAGTAGTAAAAGCCTTTACACTACACTGTTGATAACGCTTTTTTGGGTAGTTTTATATCAGGGTCATCATAAAAGAACATAAATCAAATAGTCTGGCGACAGCAATTGATTATTATGTAAGTTGTACTTAGTTAAATATTTTAATTTCTATTAAACGGTACACATCCACGAAGGAAGATAAACAAAATTGAATTTGTGCTTGGACCACTTTCCCTAGACTTTGAAAGGGGTCGATTCTTGACTTTCATATTTATTTTCAGTCAATATTAATACTTGTTATAAAGTAAAAATATTTATAATAGAAAATTGGGAAACAACGTTTTTATTGGTGTATGTACATTATGTTTAAAAGTATAAACGAATATATGCCAGAATTTTCAGTGTTTCGGGGTCACAGTAGCTAAAATGAAATAAGACGGGTACCGCTGGGTTATTATTATTGCTTATTATGATGCAGAGGCAGTTTGGCTCGCGTCGCACTACCATATCTAGCTCATTTCTTTCACCTAACTATAAGGTTCAAAACAAGACATTAAATATTACTGGAAATAGTTAATATTCAAAATCGGAGCCCACTCGCTTGTTCAGTCCAATTAATTGACGTACGGTTCCGTCCATTCAATTGAATGGGTTGTTCGCTAGACTAGTTAGATCAGGTCGGTCGGGCAATTATGGATTTCTTCGATGGCGGGGTAATAAGCTTCTCGATTATGTGAAAGTCCTGAACGTTTGACATACAATTTAGATTGAGTTCAATCCTCACGTCAATGATTTCATTGTGATAGGATATGGATAGGATTAAAAACTGTGACATATTCTCAATTCTCATCGCATTACAAAAAATAACAAAAACTTCGCACTATGTAGTGGAGAATTTGTTTCTTGTGCGAAAACGGTCGCCTCAAGAACGGTTTTTGACATTTTCATTTTGTTGTTGATAATTTGTAATAGTTATGGAAATTTGGAAACCGATACGATATTTGATAACTAATTGCTGTGTGTGACCAGATAAAAATTTAACAACTCAGAAATTAATACTGCAGATAATAAGCCGTAGATTGTTGAGGAGACTATCCATTCGCGTAATCCATTTGGGGTAAAGGCGGGATAAGTAAATGTTGGTGCGAGTATATCTAGTAGAAAGGCAACCATTTTAGGAGGAAAATCGTGACATCACTAGATAGATAATTTATATCGATAGAGTAATTGACTACACGTAGCTTTTCATTTGGCAGAAAGACGTTCACTTTAAAGTTTGTTCTTTTGATATCTTCTTCATAGTTTCGCCAACGATCCGGATAACAGTTTCTCTGATCTATATACGTAAAACAGAAATACTACTCACACACTCACTCACTCGGACCAAAAGTTTGTTTTGTAACGTCAGCTTCCACCAAGAAAGGAGTTGAGTACGTCATTTTTGTAGTCAAATGCATGAAAATTGGTATTTGGTTTTCGGTTCGGAAACACTATATCGTGGTTCAAGGTTTTTTAAAATTTAACTTTTAAACGGGAAAATAGTAAAAACTTGAACTGTATTCTGAGTTCATAACAGTTGAAATTTTTTTTTTGTATCATCGCCATTGATGTATACAAAATTAAGCAATAAAAAAATTAAATTAGCAAGAATATTGTCCATAGATAAAAAAAAAGTAATATTGTATTTTTTTTCTATTACTACGAAAGTGAATTCTATGAAAACGTAAAAAAAACTATTTTGATATATTTTCTTACGGAATGTATTTAATTTTATCGGATGAAGCGAAATTGGTTCGCAGAAATACCGCCTTAATGGCGTCTCCGTAACCTGTAAACTCTTAACTGTTTCGTAGAACTACAATTATTTAGTATAGTCTGCGGTCTACGAGAAACGGGTAATTTCAATACAGTATGGAAATTACCGGAAAGTTACACAAACCTATATTATTAAAATGTTGAAGAGATATATTTTGTATTTTTCAACATGTGGAATTCAAGTCAATAGAATAATTTCAAATTCTATTTACTTTTTAAAAACCATTAAAATACATTTGAAATAGTTCTAGTTTGTTTCAGCGACAAATGGAGAATTAAGTTTTAAACATTATTGTGTCTTTAAAAGGTTTGTTTATTCTATATTTATTCTTTTTTATCCTATTGCAGATGCTATGATTTGATTAAATTAATCGATTTCCAAAAAAGGAGGAGTTCTCAATTCAAGTGTATTATTTTTGTATTTATGTTACTCGATATTTTTGCCGAGAGTAAAATGATTTCGTTGATTCCTTTTTTTATAAATAAGTTATAAATATATCAAGATTGGTCTAATTTACGTTTGAAGAAAATGTTTCAGTTCAGGTAAGAAATTAAAGGATAAACTTCGTTTATTTGAATTTCACCCAATTACCATTAACTGATTTTAGTAAAACCAGGTACTTGGGTGGAGTTCCAATAAAAATTAAATATTATGGTGATACAGAGCTGTTCTGATGATTGAAATGGCACGCAGTCGAAGGAATCCTTAACGGTGTACAGCAGCTCTACCTCGTTTTCGGGCTCATATAATTCATTACGAGGTGGGTTTCCATGTAACTGGCATCAAGGAGGCTGACTTAGCGGAATCGGAAGCGGAACTGGAGCAGTAAGAAAGATTGTATGCATTTGTATGGAGCCGTTACTTGTTTCTGCTACTGTACCTCTTCCGCTCTATTCATGGTTGCAGCTAAACACCCCAACCATAAATTATTGCATTTCTTTTACTTTTTTTTTTAAATGATCGTTCCTTTCGACACTATAGTTTCCTCCAAACAGCGCTGTCTCGTTTGAGCAGCGGTTTCAGAAGACCAACCCATATTAAATACTAATAAAATTTAAAAAAAACATTCATTTGTTAAAAACAACTCCTGAGCGGACGCATTCTAGTGGTCCTATGTTTGCTGTTCGAATAAAAGTATAAAATTTTAGGGTAACAATTTTTCTATTTTTAACCAAATGTTAATTATTAATTTATTTACAAATTATATGTATACAACTTTTTTAAAGAATGTAACAGAAATTATTACAAAATTTAGCATCTACAAATAAATACATTTCCATGTCGATTTTCCACATAATTTTATCTTCGTGGTAAATAATCAATGAAATCTTAAATATTACACGATATTTGAACTAAAACTGTCCACGTAAATAAATACTCCATGTAAGTTGTTTATAATACAAGACCGTAGAGTCGATATAGAACGCAAAAAATGTGTCAAAAGTGACCTAATTGGCTTAGTTCGGGCAATGAGTGGGCTAATAAATCGGGTAGCGTCGTCGATTGTGTTCGTATGGCTATTGCTATATTTTTACATTTATGTCTTATTGTCTCTCACACTAAGTAGTTTAATTGCTTACAATTTATAATTCATGTGTGTGTTCAATAACGGTATATATGCAGATCTCGTATAACGCAATTTTGGCGATTGTTTTATATTTACTAAGATAACAAATCTACATTACAATTAATCTAAGTTTTAGGGACCATAAGAATCATTAAATTATGTTCGTGCGAATGTTCACGACCACTTAGCCTAGTGCGTAGCGGCCCTGCCTACGAAGCTGGTGGTCTGGATTCGAATCCCAGGTCGGGTCAGTATTTATATGATGAATATCGATACTGGTACCGGGTCTTGGTTGTTATATGTATGTGGTGTCTTCGCTTGGTACCCAAAACACAGACTAATGCTTAGTTTGGGGCCTACACGTTGTTGCGATGTATACGTTAAAAAAATTTAACATTTGGCAACGCATTTTAACGCTGAGATAACTCTTTTGTTGTCTAACAAATTTCTTTTATGAAAGATAGTCAATGGACATAATTAGCATACCACACTCGGTGGACAAAACATTATCGCGGCCGGCACGCACGTCGAGGGCTCTTCGCATTTAATTATCTTCTATAAATTAATGAGCGCCACCATTTACCAAATTGCTAATTACGTGGCCGGTTAATGAGGTCACGCTCGTGGGCTCAACGCGGTGGTTTTAATGGCCATTTTAATTTCGCCGAGTTATACAGGGCGAAATATCGCGGGGAAATATTGTGCGCCCCGAATACGGAAATGTCACTGGCCTTTACACCGACCGGTGACACGTGTAAACGGAACGTAATTAGTTGTTCGTTCGTTTTTGTTGTCTCACTAAAACATTTATTTCGTGATGAGCTGTTGTAGGTCGTCATTTTTATCTAGTCGACTTTATTATTCCGTTGTAAACGTAAAATAGGAAATAATAAAATTGTTTTAATTATCTATTAGTAGTGTACTGGCAACTTAATCTCGAAATTACATTCTTATGAAGACAAGCAATATGACATTGAGGTAGGTACCTACCAAAATACCGAGAGAGACAAAGCAGCAGGGCTTTATTGCCTATCTTTGGTGCAAATGATGGCCAACGGCCCAACTATGGTCCATCATTTGTTGGTATTTCGTGGTTTTTTTCATCTATGATATATTTATACCGAAAAGAATAACATACCCCAAACTCTACTTCTCTATACATTTTGATAACCCTGTGCAATACAATTAGCATATTTAGTAATTATTTTAGAAGTTCTGTTTTGGTATGCATTAATAGTAAGGATATAATGACCGAATGATTGTATTTCAGTCATCGGTGATCCTATACAAGCACAAAATGGTCTCTTTGTCACTAGACGACATCGTTAGTTGTCTTTGAAAACATTCCCTCTATTTTAAGTTTATTTTCGTATAAAATGGACTTTTTCAAAGAGAACTGTATTGATAGCCTATTAGACTGAAGCTGGGGAACTAATTAAGAAGATATTTTGAGATTATAGTTTTTTTTGTCTTAGGTTTAGTTTATAGTTTATAGAAAGAAATAGAGTGACTTAAGACTTTCTGATTCGCGATCTGAAAATCGAAAGCACTATTTTTTTCAGGTCGAATTTCTAATAACCATTAAGACATTCCATATTTTTTTAATGCACCATCATACATCACTTATGTATCTAGTAAGTCTACGAAATTTCATTTCGATAACAACATAATAAAAATAAATTAGTGACCTACCAGTTGACCTAGTGAGTCAAAATAAACTTACTTACTACTTAAAATTTAACTTACTTAAAATTTTAAATGCTTACCTAACTGAATCAATAACTACAGGTATTTTTTATTGATAACCTCATCATAAAAAAGTTCGATTATATTTTTAATGCCTTACGAATAAGCTTTTTGGGCTCAGCTTCCTGGTACATACCTGGAACAATAAATAATATAATCATTGTACATTTCATATTTTCAAATTTAAACCAGCTATAATGTACATAGACACGGTATGAAATAATAATATTATCTAATTCGAAATAGAATATTTATTTTTAGGGTTCGCAGTGGAGACGATTGGTCCATAGGATGCTGTTGCGTTCTCGTGTAAAATTTGCGCGAAGCTCCGATTGGTGTCGGGTGATCCTCTGAGCAAAAAATATTTTGTTCAGAGGATCAGCCTAGGCATTCATAGTGGGAATGCCACTAGCGTTTTGGGCACTCTACGCTCGTCATGTATATTTTTTTATAAATAGTATGAATAAATTAAATTAATATAATTAGACATTACAACCAGAAATCAATAATAGTCAATATTAATCATTAAACGTCAGGCATTCATCTTTTAAACTTGTCCACTTATGTCGAATATGTTTTAATTTACATATTCATTAATTCTTGATAGAAAAGAATAATTACACAACGGAACGCGCGTTGCACTCACTCGGCAATTCTGACGTATGTCAATGTATGGCGCGTCAATCAAATAACTAACTACCATAACCGATGCCAATTTTAACGTATAAATAAATCTTGTACTATCCATAGCTTGACTAAAAGGTATGTAAATAAACAAATGTATACACAAACAGCAATGGTCATCAATCATAATATAATCGACGTATTAAGTGGCGAACGTAAAGACGCGGCACAGAATTGAGTGGTCGTGACTAGACAGTGGGTCAAGTCGATCTATTAACTCGTAATGGTTTACTGTTTGAATTCAGTACTTATTAAATAGTCAACTTCAGAAATAAATTTATTGACGGAATGATACAATACGGTTCGCTTTTCGATTGATCTCATTTAGATTTCGATCGTTAGTGTCCTGTTCTCTTAAGATATTCGTAAATACTATTGTTGAGTATTACCTAATTGACCCTACTGAACTACTTACAGGAATCGATCGTTAAAGGGTGACGTGATCAGGATCGCAATCGGTTTTAGTCATCAATATATTATTATATGGATGTGGTATTAACGTAGTTGTACCTACGTGTTCCGTGGTACACTGTGGTGGTACTATTTCTGGTGTAGTATTTATTTGTGTATTTCTCGTATGACATTTATTATTTACATTAGTTTTACCGGAATGCCAACATTTCAGAGGGTAGCATGTAAAAAACCTTTCCTCCAATAATTATAAATGTCTCTGTATATCGATGGTTTTAGATAATAACTAGCGGCCCGTCCCGGCTTTGCACGGGTGGTATTCGTTTCTTATAAGAACCACGTTTTTATCTCCGTCTTATCTCACTCCCGTTCTTCCTTTCCCGTTTTCGTTCCCATCGCATAAATATTTTATCGTTTCCGTTCCTGGCCCTGGTCTCATTTCCTTTTTGTTTCCATTCTCATCAAGAATAACTTTTTTATTTCAGTCTTAATTCTTTCCCGTTCTTCCCTTTCCCGTTCTTCCCTTTCCCGTTTTCGATCCCGCGACACAAATATTTTATCGGTTCAATTTCTGTCAGTCTTAATTAAATAAATTACACTTTCGCGAAATAATATTTATATAAGCAATTATTAAATTACTAAAATGGCTATTAAAAAATAAGGGTTGATCGTAGAAGGGTGAAAATTGAGGATTGTATGTATTTTTGTATGTTGTATCATAAAAAAATAGAAATTAAAAATTTTGTCTAAAAAATAAAAAAAAATTTAGGGGTGGACTACCCCTAACATTTAGGGGGATGAAAAATAGATGTTGGCCGATTCTCATAGATACCGGATAAGCACAAAAAATTTCATCGAAATCGGTCAAGCCGTTTCGGAGGAGTATGGCAACGAAAACTGTGACACGAGAATTTTATATATTAGATAATAATAACATAATAATAACACACACACAATCACAACAACGTCTAGGTCCCAAACTAAGCATTTGCTTGTATTTTGGGTACCAAGCGAAGACACCACATACATATAACAACCAAGACCCGGTGCCAGTATTAATATTCATCATATAAATACTGACCCGACCTGGGATTCGAACCCGGGACCTCCAGCTTCGCAGGCAGGGTCGCTGCCCACTAGGCTAAGCGGTAGTCGTAAGATCAGAATTTATTATAATATAACCGCTCAAGGGCATTACAGACCCAAAAAACATCAGCGGAAGCGTTCATACAGCAGTCCAGACATCAATCATATTAAACTTTTATTTTGGAAGACACAATTACATATATACTCCACGCAAAAATCATTTAACAGTTTTTCCCGAATGGTCCGGATCTCGGGATAGACTACTTTGCACGCTCTTGAAAAATAACGGTTATTATTAATTTTCATTAAGTATATTTTTAATAGTTTAAAGTTAATGGAAGGAAATTCATTAGGTAGGTACGGTAGGTACAACAAAAAACCATTTGTTAAAAAAAAAAATCATAAAGTTCTTTCGATACAGGTTTGGATAGTACAATTAAACAATACAAAAAAAAAGAAAAAATTAACCTTTAAAAAGTCTGAATTAATACAGGTTTATTAATTTTTAACAGATTTTTAATCTTTGAAGGTGTCAAGAACCGCTAAGTAAACCTAAGCATTTATATTTGATTGCGAGGTAACTTATTAAAAGGTACAGACAAACAGACACACAAGAACACCTCTCTTTATTCTGCGGGGGTCAAAAATATGGTTATGTTTGATTTTAATTATCTGTTAATAATGAACATATAACGTAAACTTGCAAATATAAAATAAATTTTAAGGAACGACTGTATATTTTTTTTACATACAGAGCTAAGAAGTCTGAAAATAAAAGAATTTACGCCAAACAAACACATAATAGCGAAACACATAAAATATATAATTAGCATTTCTAAATAACGTTTATGGTCGTCATAAAATTTAGTATCTAACCGGTGTGACTACAACTTCATGATACACCAGTTATTTTAGCGCCAGCACATGCCCCAGACGCGGTGAAAGTATGTCTTTTGGTTACCCTCCTCTCTCAGGCCCCGTTGACGCCCCTTTAGGCTACTCTGCAGCAACAAACGTGGCGCCAAGATCTGTGTCTTACAAACATTATTTAGACAAAGAAACACATTCGAGTTTGATGAATTAGCGGAGACTGAGTGGAGAAAGCTCACCTTTGACTTCTCGAAACGATATGAATGTTGTTCGTTTGTTCTAGTTAGTTGACATAACTTCATAAGAAAATGGTCTTTTTGTTTGATATTATAAACATCACACAATTTTATACACAAGTGCAATATAAAATTATGAACTATTATTATTGAATGTCAGTTAGTCAATAATTTTATTTTAAATAATTATCTTAAACCAATACAAAATGTACTCACATTTGTTTATCGTGTTTCGTTCCAAGGTGTTAGCTTGGTGTCAGTTAGTTTGTCCTCGCTTTTGTAGGCTCAAATTTCAGTGTCGTGCTCGCCTGCCTCGCGTATCTTTGAAACGACCTCAATAAATCAGTAATGCCACAACTGTAGCAAGAAATTCAAATATCTCACCATTTGCTTGAAAGCATAAAATAAATGCGAGTATTTGTCAGTTGGGCCATTAAATCTGGACTGAACCGAATCAATTTGAAAATGGAACGCGGCTTTGGTTTAATATTCAGAAAAATTACCTAAAGTCATAGAAGGAATGTAAATTTTACATATGTTTAACTTGGTCTAACATGTAGAATAAAGCATTAGAAAGAAAAAGATAGCTGATACAAAATCATTGCTGCCTATGATCAGAACGTAGCCCCCAAATTCATTTCAACTTATTTAAACGATGGAGGTAAATTCAAATAATTTGATGCAAACGTCCGTCTGACTAGTCAGGCTAATGTCATTTAGAAAGCGGTACAATCAGGTTGAAGCAAACCGTTTATATATACTTACATCTTTTTCACTCACACTGAAATTCACCATGTGGAAAACATGTGAAAAATGAAACAAATATATGTAAATACTAGAATGCCTTCTATGACTTTCGGTAATTGTTCTGAGGGTTTAATATAAATTTTTGGACACGGTTGCCTTTGTTACCTAGTTCTATTGGATTTTATTATGAAATTGTAAGAAAAAAATATATATATATAAACAAAAGATGGAACGGCGACAGTATGAACATGTATGAATGTCGTATTCGTATGAAATAAAATGTTTTGGCATTAAACTTGTTGCAAATACTTATTTAAATATAAATAATTGTATTAAATTTTCTGTTTACTCAATTTCAAAATGAACTTAAATGGTCACTTTTGGCCAAATACCCTTCGTATAATTTGTTCATTTACTAATTATTGTATTTATGCTGTTTTTCTTAAACAAGACTTTTTAACCAAGAGTTTACGTAATCAAATCTGCCAAATAATAAAACTCTCCCGACATTTCGCACTTTAATACATCTATAAATTTTACAGAATCTACTACTAACAAATCATACCGACATGTTACATAAAATAATATCATTAAACGTCTGTAGTACAAATTGCAGCGTCTAATGGTTAGATAACCGTTATTTACTATGCGATCCTGTTATCGCCTCTGCCACAAAGCCACCGCTCGCAACAATAATCTGTAACGTTGCACCATCCGTCAATACATTGTTAACGTGCAACTTTCTAAATCGGATGATATTGTTGATTTATGGATAACCATCCAGTTCAGAATCGTGAAAATTTTATTAAGATCGACGACAATATTGGTCGTTTGCGGTTGAAATATCGTAGTGGTGCAATAATTTGAAGTATTGACAAATTGTGTTAACGAATCTGTCAAACACGAGTGATCACGTGTGCAGCTTAGAATAGCAGATGATAGCACAATGAATGATCATGAGCATGTCATACTTCAAAGCGTTCGAAAACGTGAGCAAAATGCCGGAATCAGTGATTGGTCGGTCACAGAGATCATCGTCATTATCATTGTTTCAAACAAATATTTTGTTAAATCACATGTGACATGTAATTTCCGAATCTTTGTTATCTTTTCCAGTGTGAATTTTACTGTGGGTCATACCACAGTAGTTGTACAAAACTCTTCTTCACAGTCAGTATTTCAAAACATCAATTGGCATATATTTGATCTGCAGCGTATATTTTTTTGTTCACATTTTTTGTCACAGCAGCATGGTATGTCTATGTGACATCCATGCCATGGTGTAAACTGGTTTTAGAAAAAGTACGTGTTGCCCTTTCATTTAATTCGTGTGGAAATCAATGATGAAAAATATATATACGTTAACGTTTTTATTATGAATGTTCATAGAGATACTGTGTTGTGACAGCAAGAAGTGGGAAAAAAATTACAAATTTAAAAAACTATTGACAAAAAAAACTAACCTTTAAAAAGTGTGAAATAATACAAGTTTAATACAAGTGTGCGCGCGGCACTATCACCTTGTTTCTACCACATTGATTTTTCTACCAAGTATAATACACTGTATTATACATGCCTCTTACATGTTATGCTTGGTTCGATTTCACCAAAATACACAGAATCGCAAGTATTATACAAGTGTTTAGTAAGTATTATACGTGTCGTGATATTACTTGTAGTTAAAACAAGTATGGCGGCAAAAGTAGGAAATAATGTAGGTAAGTACAAACATTAGTTATGGATGATTTTAGTTTCGATTTGATTAATTATCTACGATAAGTTAAGCTGTGTCGTTTCTATAAGCTAGTAATATCAGTTCGATGCTTACGGCAGTAGACAGTATAACAATAGAGTCGATCTTTGAGACAGAGACGATATTGAATCGTAACATCAATGACACCAATACTATATAAGCTGTGGTATAAGATGCTAGGGATAATATTAAACAATTAGAAAAAAAAAATTGGAAAATATGCCTACTGAAATAATAGACATCTTATCGAATACAAAGTTATTCCCGCCATTATTGTACGAATATTCAATCCACATCGTTGGACTCGAAAACATCAAAGAACATGGATTGAACAAATAATCGAACACTTGAAAACAGAGCTACTTAACTAAAAACGAAATAGCCGCTAAAATGACAACAATCCAGGCTATAAACCATACTATTATAAAAAGGGGTAACTTTAAGTTGAGGAGACTACGAGGAAATATAAGAAAAATGGAAAACCACTGAAATTGCAGATTATTCATATCTGCGTTGGTTAGGTTAACTAATTTTATATTGCGCACACTCCACTCACAGAAAGGCCAATTGAACCGATGATGTATAGCGTATTAACCTCTTTGATACGCCGATTATAACGTTATTATTGACTATAAACTACTGTGCTGTCTGCAGGAAATTTCATCTAATTATAGTGTACTAAAATTTTAATAGTAAACAATCTCGGTTTATCACAGTTTAATGGTTTATCAATTTTATGTGAAACGCTTAAAATATTATTTTAGTATTAATATTATTATGGTTGAAAGTATCTACCTTTGCATTTATTATTCTATGTTACATCAGGCTTTCGTTGCATGTTGAAAGAAGTAATATTTTAAATTGCAGTACGTGAAACGTGTAAAATTTTAATTTCATTTAATATAATTTAAAAGGTAGACAGGACTAAACCATGCCGACGTGGGTTCTTCGCTCTGGTATATCACATTCCTATACATAAACGAAAACCGGCGTCAACTTCTTTATGCAACTATAATAATAATAACGTCTACATCACAACAACGCCTTGGCCCCAAACTAAGCATAAGCTTGTGTTATGGGTACCAACTGAAGACAACACATACATATAACAACCAAGACCCGGTACCAGTATCAATATTCATCATATAAATGCTTACCCGAACTGGGATTCGAACCCGGGACCTCCAGCTTCGTAGGCAGGGTCGCTACCCACTAGCCTAAGCGGTCGTCGAACTAAATTTTATTATATTGTATAAATAAGTTTCTCTTAAGGTTCAGTTAAAAACGTTCTAGGAAAAAATATTTCATATTGTAAAGCATTACCTGTCAGTGAGTAGAAAGCACAACAATATCTTCACTACGAAATGCTTCACTATTTATAGTACATTTAATAAAAACATCCCCCTTTAGTGAATACTTATATTAATTGTTTATTTCTAAAGGAATTTCGTTACTTCCCAATCCCGGTGGAATTCTGTAACTACGTTTGTTTGTAAAATCTATCTGATGCCCGCTCTAGTAACTAGAAACTCTTTGCATTGCAAATATGAATGTATTATACATACTTCATCTATGTATTATAGATTCATCATACTTAAGAAAATAAAAATTGTGATTATCATGACTAATTGTGCTATTACTTATTGTAAATTATTTATTACATTGGTTTATAAAAGGATTTGGGCATAAAGCGTGATTACGAGTAATTTAATTTAGGTCCATCCTTTGTGTGTTTAATATAAATCCCTGCCATATCAGGGCTTTCCAGAGAATTTGGCAAACAAAAGCGACAGGAGCGACGTCCACGTGTGACACGGATATAAAACGAGTTAATTAAAACTGTCATGCGGCGTCTACTGGAAAATTGTATGCACCTATGTCATGTGAAAAACGACAGTTCGAATGGCTGTTGCTTGAATGTTTTTACAGAATGCAAACAGAAAACATGCAAATGAGTGTAATGTTAGGTCTTAACATATGAAGTTGCTGTTCTTTACTACTGGCTATTTTAATAAAAAAAAAAAAATTTGTTTGACTGTGAATTCTAAATTCAAATTAATTTTGTTTTAAAAACATGACATTATTTTTACAAAGTCAGTCTTTTGTTTATTTTGTTTATGTTTTCATTACATTTGAACATTTTTCATCATAATGGATTACTACTACTACTGAATTAGATTAAAAAAAATAAATCAGCAGTTCTTACTTCACACGCATGGTCACTATTCAGAGGGGTAATTCAAATTAAAATTTATGATTTCCCCGTCTGAATCACGCGTGTGAAGTAAAAATTAATATATAAATCTACACACTCTATAAAATAATAGGTCTCTCCGGCGCGGCGCGAGAGTTAAAACTTTTAATAAGTACACATTAGGGTTGTAATGCTTTGCATTCACCTCCGCAAATATGGAATATCCGCATGTTTCTACAATATGCTTCAATAAATATATGAGAATATAAAATAGGTATAAAAATAGGTGTGAACCCTGATTTGTAACTATCGATTGAGTAATCTAATGGATACATACGAAAAATTAGTCAAGCGGTTAAGCGTACAGTGCACATTTGTGTGTCCAGCATATATTAATCTTATATAGAACAAGGTAGTGTCACAACAATATTTTGTTTCATATTAAATAGACACTAAATAGTATACTAGTATCTGAACTCTTTACTGACTCACAACGAAATTATTTTTTATTGTTAAGGCAGGGACCGCATGTTATCTGATTGCTGTTTAAACCAAAAACTAGCTTTTTTCTTTTATAATAATTACAAGCGCTAAATGGATAATTATTTAAGATATTTCTTGTCATTCTCCTCTGTAAACGATTCGATTCAATTATCTTGCTATTCCTCGTTTAATTGTAGTAAATTGTATCGGTAATCACATTCTACAGACGGCCAATAGCAAATTACAAGTCTTATACGCATTAATCAAATATTCTGAATGATATTAAAGACTTAAAAGTACCAACATGGCGCCAACGTACACTTGCATATTTAATATGGCGCCATGGTAAAATCTTAGAGTATGAAATTGTTTTGATTAATCGCTTCGAAGGCGCCACAGGTACAAGCAATTTAAGTACACGTCACACTGTGCAATATAGATCTAGGAAAAAAAATTATGAAGTTGTAGACATCGATATACAATAGTATAACAAATCTGTCTTTTCCAATGCGTTCAAAAAACGATTCAATAAAAATATTTTGTCATTTAATAGTTAGACTTTATATATAGCGACTAGCGACCGCCCGCAGCTTCGCTTGCGTAGACTACAAATTTCTGTTATAGGTACTATTAACGTTCGAGATGGTTTATACGTACTTTTTGCTGGAACCAATTTTGGTCACACCCATTCAAACTTTCAATCTTCATTCATCTTCCACCCTTTAAAAAACCGATACAATTTTTCATCTCCCGTTTCCCACTCTTAAAGTGTGGAAATCTAAAAACCCTGAAATACGTCATTATTTAAGTCCCTCCATTCCCATCCTTAAGTTTGAAATTTCTGAAAAAGCCTTTCTTAACTTAATGCTCACGTTATAAAATAAACTTATGTTCCAAATTTAAGCTTCCTAGACTTAGTACTTTCGGCTGTACGTTGCTAGATCAGTGAGGACAAACGACAGACAGATAGACAGACAGACAAACACAAAAAGTAGCTTATGACATTCTTGACAACCTTCTTTCACGTCTGCAAAGCTTCATTAAAATCTGTTCAGCCGTATTGGAAATTATTGGAGATTAGCTCAATAGACAGATACACGTACAGACAGACAGACGGACAAAAAGCAACATTTGTTAGTTTTAACGACCTTTTTTTCATATTCATTGATGTTTCATTTATATCGGTTTAGACATATGGACGTACAGACAGACATAAAAAGTTCTGTATGTCACATATGGAAAGGGTGTAGTCAAAAGATTACATCCTGTTATATGTGTAAAGTTTCATCGAAATCGGTTAAGCCGTTTTGGCCGAAGCCGATTTGCTCGAATAGACAGATAGTTCGTTTTCTTGTATATAGCCTATAACTCTCCGCTAGAATCAGGCTATCAAAGGCAAAAAGAATTTTTTTAAATCCGACTGGTAGTTTCAGAGATTAACACATTCAAACAAACAAACAAACAAACAAACAAACAAACGGACGAACGAACGAACGAACCAACCAACCAACCAACCAACCAACCAACAAACAAACAAACAAACAAACAAACAATCAATCAATCAATCAATCAATCAATCAATCAATAAAGCAATCAATCAATAAAGCAATCAATCAATAAAGCAATCAATCAAACAATCAATCACGCAAACAATCAAACAATCAATCAATCACGCAATCAATCAATCAATCAATCACGCAATCAATCAAATCAATCAATCTATCTATCAAACAAACAAACAAACTCTTCAGCTTTATAATATGTATTTCTATTATATAGATTATGAGATAAGAAAATAAGATATTACTAAAAACCGTATCAAAGTCTATTGGTTTGGAAGTAAAAAGTTAACGAACAGAGGCAGACAGCGAATTTATTTTCTCCCGCTATAGTTTTTAAATTTCAATAAAAACTCTTAAGATATTAATTTAAATTGTATGATGTAAAGGGCAATTATAATATGCATGAAATGCTTAAGACAACTAACGTATTTAATTTGATAAGGATTAATATCACGTTTAAAAAACATCTTCGCAAATAGTACATTATGTTGAACAAATTTGATTATCATAAAAAAGGTTATAGTAAGTTAACCTTAAAAGATACACATATGCTGTCGCGGACTTTTGGTTAGAACTTTTAAAGGGGAACAATTCCGTAATACATTATTATTAGTTAACATCAACCGTTTACGCAGCGCGCGCGCGCGACGAAAGCACTCAAAAGGAATAATTTTTCCCGTTTTTGCAACATTTTTCTTTGATGCTCCACTCCTATTGGTCGTAGCGTAATGTAGTATAGCCTATAGCCTTCCTCGATAAATGGACTATCCAACAAAAAAATAATTTTTCATTTCGAACCAGTAGTTCCTGAGATTTGCGCGTTCAAACAAACAAACAAACTCTTCAGCTTTATAATATTAGTATAGATAATATGCTTTTCCGAGTAAAGCAACATTTCGTGATAGATTTTGTCGCTGTACGGTTAATCTATACCCATATAACATAAATCTGTGATTTTGGGTTGGGTATACATTTGCAAAAGTGTAATTTGTCTTCGTATGATTATTCCTACACGAGCTGCACCTAATAAATGTCCTAAGACCTGTAGGATTCAGAAGTTTCTATGATATTGAATGTACTAGCAATTTTATGGCGGTAGCTTTAAAAGAAAGTTTCTAAAAAATGGCGTAGCATATCCCCTAAATATCTGTCTATGACAGATAGACGTCAAAATGTCTATTTGTCACAGGCAGACAGGTAGACTTCAAGAAGATCTCATAAGGGTCCATTTTTTGTGATGCTTGCTATGAGATGTACAACTTTGCGATGGAACTCTAAATCGAATGCGCTTTGGTAGGTACCGTAACTGAGGGTGACTTTGCGCCTGCCAGGAATACTTTGCTCCAAATCCTACCAATGTCAAAAGTCAATTAAGTTAAGTAAAAAATAGATTTTAGATTTTATGGTTTTATTGATGTCTGAACGCAATCACAAAGTGTCAGTAGTCTGTCAAGTAAATTGACAGATCGCCATTGCTGCTATTTCCGGTGCAAGGATTCCTCGTTTGGAGATTGAAGTTTTGTCAAAAAAAAAACCTAGTTTAAATCTGTGAGTATCTGTACAATCACTATACTTAGGCAAATGAACCCAATCGTCTTCTATGTGTTATACATTCCATTTGTCTAATTAGAAAGTATTTTACGCCTAAATCCAATCGCTTTAATTTTCAGTTGCAATTTTTATCGTTGGGTCGCAATAATGCAAAAATGGGGGTACTTTGCGCCTGTAACATAGATGAATTACTTGCAAGAATACCAAAAGCAAGCGATATGGACAACACGGTAGTATCGGTCACAGAGTCAGGGCCAAAGAGACGTAAAAACAAGTTCGAAATCTCCGCCGGTAAAAGCATTTGTCATGAAGCATTCGAAGACAGAGAATGGTCAAGCTTTTGATGTGACAGCGGAGTGATCCAGATGAATACTCTATAGATGATAAGTCAGATGATGGCGATGGTTGCTTTTTAGAGCCCGACAGCAGTGATGAGAGTGATGCATATCCCTCTCGACTAGAAACTAGATTTAAATATTTGAATATGATGGAATTTTGTATCCTGGTTTTATCATCGACTTCAATGAAAAGAGAGCAACTGTAGATGCAATGGTTAAATCCTTAAAGTCATGGCAACGGCTACAGAAAAAAGATGTAACCTTCTGTGAGTGGAGAGACGTCCTCGGGAGGATTGATACTCCAAAACTTATCTCTAGGTGAAGTTTTTTCATTGTAAAACAGCTTGATGGCATAGAGTGAACCTCCGCGCCATAAAACATGTAAGGTGTTATTGCGCCAAAATTATTTTGTATGAGTTAAGGCTGATTTTATAAAGTGCCGCAAAATATCCCCACGAAAGGGAATACTTTGCTCCAAATTTAATTTAAAAAAAAAATGTACAATATTATGTGTCATTGTCAATTACTAATTACAAAAATCTCTTAAATAAATCATCTTTCAATTACTAAAAGATCTTTAGCGGCAATAAAAAATATACTTAGGTATTTTATTTGACATTTACTTGTTACATTATAAAATTCGGTGCAAAATCACCCCCGGTTACGGTACTTAAAAAATGAGTGGATGGATAACGGGATGGATTAGGATTTTTGTTTGAAATTACTTAATAATTTTTAATAAGGTTTTGTAAAATTAATTTAAAACTTATTGTGGTTTTAAAGTAATTCAAATACTATGGACACAATAGTATTGTAGACATGATTTAGATTCAATATATAGATAAAACATTTTAGAAGTTTCATATCAAAGGTTCCGAAAAGTGTCCCATTGTTTTTGCTTAGTTGTTTTTCATCTGTTTGTTATCGTCTTCTACACAGAAAAAAAAAGAATTCTGTTAAGAAAATATAGTCTTCAATATATACGATTATCGAATATTCTTGGACCAATGCAATTTCCATTGATGTAAAAATTCTTATATCAATGCAAATTGCATTAGTCCAAGAATATGCGATAATTGTATATATTGAAAACTATATTTTTTTGATAACAGAATTCTTTTAGCTCTCACACTATCTGCATATAACAAAGTAATACAATAGTTTCAAACAGCATTGTAAGTAATAGGTATGTGAATATATTTTATATTTTTTTATGTAGTAGAGGTAGCAGTAAGTACGTAAAAATGTCGTCTTACTACAATTCTAGCAAAAATATAAATTGAATCTTCATAAATAGCCGGTTTAAATAAAAAAAAAAAATTAAAATATGATTTTTTTCACTATAAATAAGCTCAAACAATTCACGAAATTAAATTTTCGTTATACCGATAGTTTGCTGTCATTTATTATATCCTAGCGACCGCCCGCGTGGAATACCTACCGGTAATCTTAACATATATCATTATTAACGCACATTCAGGATGCAGACTATCTCTTTGCCGAATTCCCTCAACATCGGTTCAACGGTTTTTCCTTGAAAAGATAACAAACACAGGCAATTCACCGTGGTGAAAAGTAGCTCGTGTCGGTCATCAGGATGCAAACTATCTTTATGACAAATTTCATTAAGATCGGTTTGGCGTTTCAACTGTGAAAAATAAACATACAGAAGTTTTATTTTTCACAGTAATAAGTTGCCTATATTTTTGTTCAGGGTTCAAACTATTTTTGTATGAAACTTTCTAAAATCGGCTAGCCGTTTTTGAATTTATGATATTAAGTACCTGTCTTACGGATATGAAACCGAAATATACGATTTCTTATAAATCGCTATTACAATTTTTTAATCTTAATAATCCACAGAAGAACTTTAAGATCTTCGTTGACGACTTAAGATGTGTATACGTAAAGCAGGTATCGAACCCCCGCCAGTGTTCTTTGTTCCAAGACATTCCCCGTTCAATTCGACACAGGTTTTAAAAATATTCTGTACGAATTATAATGGTATTCGAAGAATATGAATACTCGTATTTCTTGTTCGGCACATCACTAAAGTCTTTGCATTGCAAACATTTTTTAAAGAAACTTGGGCGCATGTATAAGCACGGGCGCCGCGCCGGTGCCGATACCTAGACCCGATAACCGATAAGAGGGGATTTATGAGTTTACCATGTTTTACCTTTACAAACAAGAACCATCTCCACAGAAAGATGAGTGCAGATAAATGTGAATTTATATTATTATTATTATTATTTGGTTAACACGATAGTGCAGTAATATCGTATTAACATAATCCATTTGTAATTTGCTGGTATATTGCCAAAATCCAGTGAATCTCATTATTTGCTGTACTTTTCAAAATGTTTACAAATTATATAATTGCAGGATTTCGAAAATATTACAAAAAGTATTTCAGTAAAGTGTTATCTACCCAAATATAATTTTGGGTTAATGAAAACATATGTGAGTGAACCCACTTTTTTTGCTTTGAGACAGCTAGGCACCGAACCCCATTTGCGTAATGCGTATTCGATAACAATGTATTTTTATTTTACTGTCGGTGAGCAAAATTATTCAATAAGTCGTGGTTGGTCGGTGGCATGGCGGCGGCGGAGCGTGGGCGACGGCTCTGTCTGCCATAGATAAAGTAGACGTTACTTAAGTACACTGAGCATCGAACCAAATGTACTTAATTTCAAATAAAGATAAGTTATAATAAGCTCTTAGATTTCTAAACTTCTCATTCGTTGAACACTCCAAAAAATGGGAACAACATTTTAAAAAATAATAGCTACGTATACTCTCCAAAAAATAAATAAAAAAGGTTAAGACGTTCAAAATATAACAAATATAAATCAACGGATATGCCGTACTTACAGATCGTGCTAAATAAGTCAAGAAAAGTTAACGTCCTGTTATAGTATAACAAACGTTTTACAGATATAGTTACAGTTATGGAAATTTATTATATATAGACACTCAAAACTTAAAAGCACAAAATTCAAATTTTTGCAATGTAAGAAGTGTTACACACACTTGAAAGTCAAAATGCATTCACTGCCATTTCCAATATAAAATGCTTAAAACTATTAAAACAATAACCAAGCATCGTTATCATTGTGATCGTTATATATGTTAAAGACAGCTTCTATGTTTTTATGCACACACATATTTTCTCAAATTTTGACATTTATATCTATAAAATACGGTTAATAAACAGGTTATCAGTTGTATGTGTAACAGAAATATATTGTATGAGGGGCGCAACGTGTCGCGGCGCTGATTGGGTTAATATATCATTTAACTATTTTCAATCACGTGTTTGGATAAAAGCGTGTCGTAAAATTTGTTAAAATACCCATTGAACACTTTCATATTAATGTTACATTTACAATAATAATGTAAAGCTCACTGTACATGCTCCAAAGCTTCAATACCGTTTTATATCACATGTTTTCTGAACACGATTTATGTTCTGTGTACACAATGACGAGACGATCTAGCGCAACACAATACATACAAAACATGAACATTTTATTTTCTATAGTATATAAAAAATTCATAGTTGGCCTTATTACGTTTTGTGGTCAAAATGTTTTAATTCTTACCAAAAAAAAACAATAGTTTTCCATATTTTTATTCTGTCTTTTATAGGTATTTTTACTCCGCTTGGTATTAATTTTAAACATAAAATAATTGTAAACTACCTACTGACTAAATTACTTTAGATCATGTGGTTACAATGTTATCTAGAATGGTGATTTACGCTTTGATTTATTTAGTTAAATTTACAAATCAGCCATTAATCAATTTTAGTCGTATCCAATACGTAGATAAATGAGAAAATTGTGTTTGGGTCGCGTGTTGACATTTCCTTCTCACGCTAACTAACCAACTTCAATTTGCAAAGTCTGGCGCCAACCCTTGCGAATATGTTGGCGTGTACAGTTGACACAATAATTACTGATCGCGGTGCAGTGAAAAAAAATTTCATTTTTGTTCTGATTTTAAGAACATCGAAATGTTTACATATACAAATTCATGTTCTCACATCAAGTAGTTGACGCAATACTAAGTGCAATAAATGCCAACAGATTTTCTGATTTTCACATCTGTGAATACGGGTGCGAAAGTCAAAGTAAATAGTGGAGCATTTTTCTACACTCTAATTTTCTTCTACATATTAAGATCACCCTTCATTGAAAAAAAATATATCTAAGTCTTTGCATATAAAATGATTTTTCCCGAAAGAATTACAGATATAATTAGTGTGGTTACTAAAGGCCGGTATTTCAGTTCTCAATTATCCTAGGACTAGCATTGAGGGAAAAGAACAATTGAAAATTTGTATTAGATTTTGAAAATTAATCTTCACTTAACGTTATTCCTAGGATAAGTGAGAACTGAAATCAATGATTTACTGAAATACTGGCCCTCAGGCAAACATAAATAATACGCACGAAAAAGGGCCGACCGCGGGTGGGTGTTGTGCTGCTCCGTGGTGTAGTGGGAAGAAGTACCAACCGTCGCAATTGTCAGTCGCGTGCGCAACCCCACAGTTATACAATAATTTGTGGCGGCATAGCTCAATATTTTAATATCGAGAGATATTGAGGGAAAAAATACCGTATTTTTAAAATTATATTTCACCTAACATGATACTAAACTTCGGAAGGTGATGAAAAAATCAACCCGTATAGATTAAAAAATCAAAACAGAAAGCAAAATTTTATTATTATAATGCAATTTTTCTGTTTACACCATGACAAGGATTCCAAATTTGGGTTAAAATTCATATTTAGAAATCATATTAAAATAATAAATCCCGTTACATCTATCTCTCCTGGAAACAGTAAATCTGCTTCATGTATAAACAAAGCAAGTATAACAATCTAGTGACCCTTGGGTCGAAAAAAAAAGACAAAACATATTTTAACTAACTGGGTGTAAATCAAAATTTCTTAATCGGATCGTTAGAAAAATAAACAATGTATTCAAATATGGATGACCATTGATTATCGATAATTCACACAAGAGTAAGACATTTTCCGTTGCGCACTCCAGTGTATTTGTCTTCGTATTTTCTCACTGACTGTACCCGCTACATCTGATTAACGCCTATTAACAATTCTATTAAGCTACCGGCTAGTGGTTTTACAATCTATCTTGCGATCTCTTGTTAGTATTCTTACGCAGCACATTTACTTAATTCGTTTACCTTTTCTCATTTTAATTTGTATCGCAACAGCTGGAATTAAATTCCAAGAATTTTTAATTGATATTAAACGTGAATAATAAAATTGAATGCAGTCGCTAGATTAGTAGGTACGGTATCACAGTTTTATTTATTAATATACACACCGAGTTTGCGCTGATTAGATTTGTCTTTAAAAATACTTTTTATAGCACATGGCGAGGAAAGTCTAAAAAGTTTATTTTTAAATTAACTATATGCTATATGTAAAAATAAACTATATGCCGTCCATTAATGCTCTTTTTCAAAAAATAATAATAAAAATTTTAAAATATATACCTACACACATAAAGTTCATATTTGAAATTATGTCCGCTGTTTTCGCAAAATTGTACGTATATTACTTCGTACCAGGACAAATAATAAAATGGCTTTGTATTAGAAATATTAAAATATTAACTAAAGTAGTGTTACTCAATTTGTCTGTCTTTGCATAAGATAGTAAAGATAATTGCCAGCGTCGCGACAGTGTCCAAACCGTATTACGCAAAATATGACCAGCGAGGAAGCCGTGCCATGGATATATCATAATCTGGACAGGCTAATGTGTCTATTAGACTATGAAACGCCGCTCACGATTTGCATATAGAGTACCATATTAAGATTTAACGGGATCCTGTAAAAGAAATTATCAAAATGTTTAAAAACTGAAGTGTGTGTGAAAAATATATAGTTTTGACCGTCGACGTGACGTCGTCGGTAAAACAGTTCTCTGATATATCAGAATCTTTAAGCTTTAAGATTGTTTTGAAATGTAAGCATCTAGATTTTATTTAAGTAAATTTAATATCGTAGTATTGTGCCAAAATATACTTAAATACATTTATACAAGTGGTAATGGTTACTGCGCTGGCTCTAGGTATATGGAGTGAGAACTGCGCTCGTGTGTATAATAAAGAAAATAGTTAATCTTATACACCATCTTGTAAGCATAAATTATAATAAATAAAAAAAACTCTAATGCTAACGAAAAAGTAACTTAGAAGTTGTAAAACACAGTAACTGCTCTTTAACATAAGATCTTACTCAATCTTACTTTACAACTTAGATAGGATCAGGATATGGAGTGTACTATTATATACTTCGAAAGGATAGAAAACGTGAACAAAATTTTAGATTCATTGATTAGACAGATGATACGTCTTAATTTCAGAATCTTTATTCTCCAGTACGAATTTTACACGTGGGTCACACAAAACGTTACATCACAGTGAATATTTCAAAACGTCAACTTGAGTATATTTTGTTCTGTATCAGTTTTTATTCACATTTTTGTTGTCGCAACGGAGGATCTCTATGAACATCTATGCTTCACAGTAGAGAATATAGACGTTTATTACTAAATATCATGCAGAAAAAAAGCTTCAAGTAATATACATACACTCGCGTTCATAAATAAGTACATTATTTTGTACTTATTGCTGAACGCGTGTGTTACAATCATGTGAAGGTGGATAGATTTCGAGATAGTGTTTTTTTTTCAAAAACTATAGATAATAAAGTATTAATATACTTATTTCCCATAAAATTGTTTATTTCGTAACAAATATTTTTAATAGTTAACGTAAATAAATGTTCCGGTCAAATAGTTATTGCATTAAAAATTTAAACGAACATAAAAAATTATGCAGAGTACCTAAACATTTTCAAAGTCTATATTTTTCCGTGTAACAACATTTGCAAATTTGAGCGTTTATTGTGGTAAAAAAAATGTATATAATGAGGATTCTAAAATGGTTACGTGATTGATCATATTTTTTTAAATAATTATTAATTTATGAATCAGTCTTCATCGTCTTTCAAAGATAAACACCTATAGATTGTGTTTGTTTGCATCCACAATAAAATAATGTAGATAACAAAACTAGGTTGTGGATTGCTTCAAAGGAATCTTTAAATAAATATCACGGCCGTTCCTACTCTTTTACAATGAGGTTTTATGAAATTGCTTCCTTATCTTTTTATTTTTAATTTCAGTTATAAAATCAAATTTTAGAAGCTCATGACAGTTTTTAGTCACCGGCTCCCGGACTAATAGCTATATACTTGTAGAAGTTTCATTCAATTCTACATGAAAAACATCGAAAGGGCTTGGCGTTGCATACCGCATTCCAGACACCCAGTCAAATCAATCGAAAATTATAGCGACGCCGACGTAGACTTTACGGCCGAACGCTACGGTCCGAATACCTACTTGATGCAAACTGAATTTTCGTCACGCTGCTTTTGAAAGATAGTTCAAAGGTAAAACTTAGAAATTCACTGCACGTACTATAAAGCACTTATTAAAAAAAGGTCAAGGAGTGTATTGAGTCATATAAGTTAAGATTTTTTTGTCTATGTCACTTATGAATAATAATATCAAAACATAAAAAAATAAATTTACTAAAAAAAAAATTAATAACGACGCCATATTTTTTGGACGCAAATATAAATACGTATCTAAAAGTTTTGAAAAATTAAGAAATTGCATCGGTGATCCCCTTATAAAGCAAGCGAAGCCGCGGTTACTGTCATATCAGAAATAATAACGAAAATTTTAATATGCTGTTTTAAATGATTGTACTCTTCCAGTTTTCATACCGCTAAAAGCTCTTCCAAGCTCATTTTTCACAGCCGATGACGTGATAAAGTGCAATCAATTGCAAAGTACACCGATAATGACTATTATCGCATGACGCGTATGCCCGCGGCGTAAGCTCTCTCTGATAAAATAAAACAAATTGTTCAAACTGACTTTCGATACACGTCGGAAGGGCGTACAGGGTTTTGGCGAGCCAAATAAATATTATATTGACAGCGGGACTGTCTTGTGTATTGTATACGGCGGTAATTTTATTTTTTTCATTTCGACTGTCGGTTATATTGACGATAAATTACAGCATTTACGATTTAATAAGATTCCGACGTGTTATGGAATTAATTATATAATAATAGCCCTGAACAGTATTTAAAAAAATATACGGAACATTAATTCTAAAATTTATAGTGTGACTTTGCCATTATATTTTGAATTATAAAAATTATTTCTTATACACAATTAAAGTTGCACAATTAAAATCATCTTGTTCATCATAATGTTCGATTGCAATGATTTATTGAGAAAAAAGTCACTCTTGAGTTTTACGCAGTTTCAATGCAATTCTCCAAAGATCTATTTCATTAACTGAATCCATTCGTAAAGATAAGTTTAATAGGCTAAATGTTTATCTACTACGGATTAGTAGATTAGATTAGTGGCCCTTACATTAACGGTAAAATGTCCCTTTTAATATATAGGCGTGTCAAAATGTACGAGTTGGCCATCACGAAACCTTATCACCGTGCACTAATCGATTCGATCGCCTTAAGAACGGGTGCTTTCATATCTGGGTCTCGGGTCTAATCAGAAATGTTGTCAGCCGATGCGTATGAACAAGGCGGCCTGATAACCCAGGTTACCAGGATACCAACACATCGCTTAATACGTATGGCGAAATACTAAAAAATTAATTTGAAATGTTTATTCCGCTACAATGGAAGAAAGAAAGATGGAGTTATTTTGCATTTAATGGATGTTATACTAAGCAAGTATTGTATTGAAATTCTTATTCAATCTGATGGAAAAAGTTTCTGTGGAAAGTTTTTTTTTTCCAGAACAAACTAAAACTCCTAGTATAAACACAAATTAGAGGTTGTCGTAGTAAAAAAGATTTTCATAATACCTAGACACTAAGATACGTTTTATGTCGTTACGCATTTTCTTAATAACGAAACGCCTACACTTCCTACATCATTCTACGCACTACGAAATTTACAACCGAAATCGTTACAGTTTATGACATCATGAAATTTAATCACCTCCGTGATTGACGGCGCGGCGTCCCGCAAGCAGTGTAACGAATCTCAATAAATGTAACATATCCCTTGTAACCAGTGCCTTCGTGTTACAAATCAGGCAATGGGCACATCAAGCTGTCAAGAAACGCCGCGGGCAGCCGGGCAATTTTAGGCGACTGCTTCCAAGAATTTTATTTTTATTTCAGAAAGTGTTTTTAAACTATAAAATCGCAGTTTTACAATCGTAAACACAACAACGACAAGACGTGTGTTTTGAAGTATACATTTTCAACACTGTTATTACAGGTTTAGACATGAAGGTAATTTTTGGAACAAAAAACTGGTATCTAAATTAATTTCAAAATAAAAGCCGGGCAACATCTGCTGACTTTCATGTGCAACTTTTGTTGCTATTCGCATCACAAAACAAAAATAATTTACACCGACGCATTTACCAAAATGTAAGAGAGATCACAGCACATCCCGACCACGTCGCTTATGGATTGTGGTGCAATGCATCGCCCGCAGAATGCCTAATGAAGCCGCCTCTAAATAAAAGGCTTTGCGACAACCCTGAGTGTTTACATGTATATTCAAAATCTCACTAACGTATTGTTAAATATACATTGCCGTACAAGTTAAAAGACAACCTTAAAGCAAGCAGAATAAAACAAGCGATGTATACCGAATAGTAAGACATCGAGTGTTGTGTTGAGCAGTTTGCGATAGCGTGGGTGCGCAATTTATGGCCCGTGCCGAAATTTTGATATGCGTTCCGTCCACGCACGTGTTGGCAATATACACGTAGAGTTTTAGCATGCGAGCCTTGCACCGCTGCAGATGCATTCACAACATATTTCCGATATTAATATTACGTTCAGAATTTAGCATATATTACAGAGTTCAAGGGTTTCTTACCCAAAGAGTAAAACGGAGCCCTATTGCTGTCACCCTGGTGACCTCTGTGTATGTCTGTCTGTTCGTCAGTACGTATATATGTACTATATTTATAAGACAAAGAAATTAACAGCATAACATGAAACAGCATTAATTTTATCTTGGTTAATACTGTTAATGTAAAAAAAACCGGCCAAGTGCGAATCGGTCTCGCACACGAAGGGTTCCGTACCACCATACAATATAAAAAAAAAACAAGCGCGACGTTAATTGAACTTGCAATAAATAAATAAATAAACTTAACCATTAATCGTTATTATCATGTAATTTAAGAATTATTGTATAAATATATTTCATTTTTATTTCATAAAATGTTTTTTTTTAAGTATTATCTTTTACAATAACATCACAAATATAAAATGCATCTAGTTTTCGCTTATTGGCTAAACGCTATATGTCATTTTCTATGAAATTTTTACAAAATTTTTACTTATAAAAGTTAATTTTATAAGTTAATCTATTACTCGTTAAATAATACAGTCTAGTTAGCTGTGATACTTTTCCTTTTAACTACGTTATATAATACTGCTGACATAAATTTTTTAACAACGGTTTAGCTGCTAGAGAGGGGGAGGACAGGTGACTCTTAACAAAAATTAGGACTTTAGGAGTGCATATCTCAACAACTGTTGACTTAAATAAAAAGAATTCTTTGAAACCTTGATATCATTTTTTAAGACTTTTCGTTTGGTACCTCTCGCGTTAATATACGATGATTTTTTTTCGTACTTCAGTTACATGTATGGCGCCCTATCCCAAAAAATTTTTTTTCTTAATTTCACTACGTCGTTGTGTAGCGACGATATCATAGATTACACCTTACAAATTTCATCTATATATTGCCAATAGTTTCCGAGAAAAACCACAGACAGACAGACAGACAGACGGACGGACGGACGGACATGGCGAAACAATAAGGGTTCCTTTTTGCCATTTGGCTACGGAACCCTAAAAAACACAAACTGTAAATGATTCTACTGATACCAGCAAGGCTTCGTGGTAGTATTTATTATTGTTTTTTGGTAATGTAGGTCTAATGTTATTTGGTAAATACATGATTATTATTATTAAATCCATTATCTGAACTGTGACATGAAGCTTTGGGTAATTAGCTTGAAATATTGTACTGGAGTAATGATCACAGTGTATTTTAATGAATGTCAACCCCATTGATTATTATCAATGTGAACCGATTCAAGAAATCACTCACATAATAATTGTTATAGACATATGAACGCTGAACGGTCAAATATTTGTAATACAAGTAGTAATGTGGTTTTAATACGCGGCAGGAGTCGTGGACGCCGACTTTTATATGCGTACTGATATTTAAGATTTGTTCGACGGCAAAAGTGAGATCATGACAAAAATATAGCGTGATAGAAAGGTTTCTCTGTCCGTCGCCCCTCCCTTTCTACCGCCAAACAGACCCCAAATAAACTACTACGCATGCGAAAGTCAACACTGTGAATACAGTGCATTGTAAATAACTTGTAAGGTTTTTTTTGCGTGCAATGTCTCTAGTATTTTGATCATGTCGAATTTCTGTCAAATTTTAAATATTCCACTGATCCTTTTCTGAGACTACAGACATAGTAGTAGAGAACGCTTTCTACATTTAAAATGTATACATCTGGCTCGAACGCGCTTCAGGCCAGAAAAGAAATATACTAGCTATTGCTCGCGGATCCGTTCGCATGGATACACATAATGCCCCATAATCTTTTACTGCTTAATGTGCCGTAATCCGCAGCGAATAAGAAACACAAGGGTGAAGGAAAATATATGTGTGAACAAGAATAATTTCATGTTGATATAATTCTTGTTTTTTCTTTTTTTTTTAAATCTATAAAAATCACAGTACTAAGTTTTGACTTGGTAAAAAGAAAGAATTTTTAACAAATTGAACTACCTAGAATATATTTTGTCATATATTTATATTTACAGATGTATATATTTCTGTTAAGCCCGGATTTGGGAATTTTAGATCTTGATTTTTTTTAAGCCTACAGCCTTGTGATGTGCCTATACCGTGTAGGTATATTGTATACTGTGTAAGTGTGATTTGGTAATTTTTTGGGTTTTGAATAGTGTGTGCAGTTCCAATCAAACTTTATGGCGGATGCGAACAGGCACAAGGCGCGTCGCAGTAACCAGTTTTAGGTGTAGCGGAACGCAGTGCAGAGAGGGGTATATGACTGTACCTGCGCAAGCACGCCTATAGCGTTGTATTCCGATCCGCCATAAAGTTTGAGCCGAACTATACTAACAAACGAAAATTCTAAAATTATTTCAACTTCATACGACTACCCAAACAATGCGTTCCATAAAAAAGTTTCCATAATATATTTACAGCTCTTCAACAGTTTGTATAATGCTAATATTAAGAATTGATAATGACAGGTATTATTTACTTGAAAAAAGTTTAAACACGTTTGGAAACCTGGAGTTTATAATAATCGAATATATTCCCTAACTTTTATAGCTGTCACATATAGATAGTATATCTAAAGAAAAAACTATTATATTTAAATAGAATAAGCAAAACTTTAAATATAAATTTATGTTCTGACGTTGATCTTTGGCCGGATACAAATATTTCAATGAACGCGACAAATAGTCGACACCGCTAAGCATAAAATAAATCTACTTAGTATAAACATTCTGACGTAATATGAATGCAAGACGTCGCCAGTTGAATCTACGTAGGTATTATATTAGCATAAAGTAGGTATTCCTACTGTTAGCTCATACTCATAATAGTCTACGAGTATTTGCAGTCGACTCATTTATACGACTTAGGGTGCATTAACATATAGTACCTACGTATCGATTTTCCATAAATAAATTCATAACATAGAGAAATGATGCATCATTACGCTTCTTAATAGTTACGACAAACGGGAAGTGTATGTGACACTTTTATTATGTGGACGACTTACAGATTTTTTAAACTTCGAACGTTTCTTTTTTTTATAATTTTACAAAACGGGGTTCGCTTCCAAGAGGGAAACAAATTAATGAAGTATATATAAAATAATTTAATAGATGAAGCTGAGGAGTTTGTATGTTTGAACGCACTGATCTTGGAAACTACCAGTCCGATTATATAGAAAAAATATTTTTTTGCGTTAGAGGCCCATATAATGAGGCAGATTATAGGTTCTATGACATCACGGTACGACCCATAGGAGCAAATGGCAAAGTGTTAGTCGGACTTGCACACGAAGGGTTCCGTACCACCGTAGAATATTAAACAGAAAAACAGTGAGGACCCCTTTTAATTTTTAACTTTATTTTTATTTTATTATTTGTTGTTATAGCGGCTATAGTAATCCATACTTCATGAAAATTTCAAGAGTAGGTAAGCAATGATCTCAAAACCACCAATCACCCAAAAACGTAAAAAAAACCACGTTTCTTGTATGTAACGGCCCTTAAATTTTTAAATTTATTTAATTTTTATTATTTGTTGTTATTATTAAATTTATTACATTAATTCGATCTCGCTAATTGCACGCAGCGATTGACTAAAATCGATCGTATGTGTAGATTTATTCTGTTTTGCATTTTTACTTAAATACAAGAAAATACACTTTTGCCATGCCTAGACAGGATTTGAAATAAACCCAACAGCCACCAGAAATCATATTTTATTCTGCTGTTAAGCTTCTTACTGCCTTCAGCAAAATAAAATATTATTTTTTTTTGTCATGTTTTGATTGATTGTGTTTGAGAATTACTATCTTATCATAACTTAAAAACCTGGTCTAGTGCAAGTCGGACTCTCAGATTGAGGTTTCCGTACCACCACACAATATATTTGTTATAGGTATGTACTCGTATTTACGAGAACGAGTTATATAGATAACGCAACATCCCGTAAAAGAAAAAATGTTTTTTATTTGTATTAGTCACTACTTTAAAACTACATAAGAATCGACCTTTTCAGTATTTCAGTATCAGAATCCCTTACTAACCTAGTTTATAGATAAACACCGTAACAAAAATGGTCTAAAATTGATCACTTTAAAAGAATAAAAAAATATATTTGTACAATTGTACAATTTATACAACGAAACGTGCCACGTGCCAGGGTAAACACATTTTTTTTTCGTGTCCTATTTCAAGTACCGGAACTCTCCTGAAAAATTTATTAAATTTCTGAATCCATATGCGGTTAACTCAACATTTTACAACGAAATAACCAAAAATTTTAACTCTGTATATCCCATTCCATTTAAGAGCTAAAATTCGTGACATACGGACAGACAGACTGACAGACAACCAGCCATATGGCTCCGTTTAACCCTTTAGAGACGGAACTCTTAAAAACATCACGAGAAACCATAATTTTTTAGAACTTCCTCATATAAATATTAGCACACAAAGGAGCGAACGATGACTATATAACAGATGCGGAATATCGCATTAGAATATTAATGTCACTTGAACAATATTACTAGCGTTGAATAATGATTATTATTAGTTCGTTATCTAAACAAAATATACTTGTATCACATGACTTGTATGTAGGATATAATAGATTTTTTTTTTTCAATTTAATTATAATTTCAGACTATTCAGTTGTAAATTGTTTTCCTGATGACAAGACGATTGACTCCTTAGAAGTCTGATTCCACACCTTATAAACTTAATAAAAAATCTGGAAACCGTGTATTCCCTTTATGAATAATAGAATTTTATTTGAAATTTAAAAAGTAATAGGTAAGGTACGGTACGCTTTTTTTCAACACACCAAAATTCAATATCTTTTCTATGTCACTTCAACTCTTGCCAATGATAAATTCTTTCAGTAAGTACAACCCTTTAACCTTAATGGAAAAATCATGTTTATATTTTACATACTCATATAATTATCAGAAGTTACTATATAGAACGTATTTTTAATTATGATCAATCGGATAAAAATATGTAGATGAATTTTGATTATTTCTGATTCACTTTGTCTCAATATAGCTTGAAAAATTTCATCAGACTTTTTAACTTTGTAATGATATTCCTGATTTATTGATATGTAGCAAAACTAGGAAACAATGCTATGAACCAACTCATCTTGTCGTTCCAATTTGAGATAATTCAAATAAATATTTAGTTTGGTTATGGGTTATGCGATAAGTGTCATGGGCTCCTTTGCGTCAGAGGTGACGAGGGGTGGTTTACTGGATAAATTTTATTTGTAGGTATTTTTAATTAGTTTCTAATTTGGTATAAGCTTTTATTTTTAATTAATATTAGCTTTTGTTTGGTTATTATATAGAAACTAAAATAATAACAAATCTAACGAACATTGGAGAGAATTGTTTTATTCAAAACGGAACACGACCTCAGGTTTTTATTATAACCTTTTAAATTTTTAGTCCTCCCGTGGTTCACGAAGCGCATTTCAGGAATATTGATGAGATGCACCAACAAAGGAAATAGCGGGACATCAAAGCGATACAGACCTCACGCGATTTACGTGTTTTACTTGGGCATTTTTTACAACATACTGTTTGTTAAAGAAATAAACAGAATTTAGATACGGGAATATATTTTAAATATAAGAAAAAACAAGAAACATACTTACTTAGAAAAGGAATTTGTTTTAAAGAATAAAATTACAAACAACAGGCGAACTGACTTTTAGAGGTGGCACATCCAATCTACTAAACTTTATTAAACACGTACGTATTTTATTTTTTATACATTTTCAGATCTTCCACAAAAGATGTTTAATCTAGTTGTTTGTAACTGTAACTCGCCGAAACAATGGCATTGCAATGTAATATAGGTTTATAATTTATTTAATTAAATTTAACTAAATTTAATATAATTATTATGCAAATGTAGGGATAAGTGTACCTACTTTTTATTATACATTATACTGTTTATGCATGATCTTTCTCTTTGCCAACCGGAACGACAGGTCGTTCTGAATGCCCACTTATTATGTTTATACAGTTTTATGGGAATTATAATATTTAGTTGAATAATTTTATAAAGTCAACAGTTTCATCGTTAATAACGCCCGTTAACCCTTTACAGTTACGAGTTAAACGTTATAACTGTCGTGTATACACGACCACGATAAAAATCCTACGTGAAACAACCGACAAACATTTGTGTTAACCCGTTAAACGCCTGTTATAATCTCAACACTAATTATTAATAATAGTAAACATTCATAATAAGGTGGCTATTAGATTTTTATCGCCGCTTCTCGGTTTTCTCCTCTAGCTATTAAAGTCAACACCTTCCATTTTGAAATAGGATTATTTTTAACTAACACTCGTCTATTTACAGGGTGTTGAAAAGACAAATTTCCGTGCAGGCGATTAAAAAATTTATAAAATTGTTTGATTAATTGGAATGAAAAAATATTTATTGAGTTAGTTATATATTTTATTTTGATTGTACCTACGGAGTAACTCTAACACTTTGTTGATATATCTCAGAAAAGTATAGTATTAATAACACAATATAACAGAACTTGGTACATGAGAATATAGGTATGTAGTACCCTCTCAAGCAATGGGTAGGATATTTCGCGACTCACGGGTGTCTTTACCCATAGAATTTTATGGCCCTACCTCTTGTCTAGGATTTAATATGGGTATATAGTTTGCAAAGGAAAGACGACAAACAAACGAAATATTTTTCTTTATAATAAAATCAAACAACGCACAAAACAATTACGAATAGGAAAACGGAAAATAAAACATAGAGAAATGAAATAATCTGAAATAGAAAACGTTTGAATTGTGGTCAGTACGTTAAAATTGCCTCCAAAAAAGATATTAAATATTCATATCTACAATAATTAAATCTTACATAGCATTTGAATCGCGCAATAAACGTGTCGTATTAAGGTCCCGCTAGGAGTTCAAATGCTCATATAATTGTAAAGATAATTACCATAAGTATTTTTATGTATTAAAAATTTGAACAGGCATCGTTTATAACGATCATAATCCCGTTTATACTAGAGTTACATTTAAAAAAAAAAGTTTATTCTAAAAGTTATGGATCTCAGAATTAGACAATGTTATGCCTATTTGACGCAACTCTAGTCGTTGAAATCTAATTGTAAGCTTACGCATTTCATCATCCTATTTCTAGGATAACGGAAATAATTTTACGTGAATTCCAAATGAATTTCCTTCCGGTTACTATTATGAATACGCTTTTTACAATATTACAAGAGTTGATAGCAGTTTTTCCCTATATAAAACCACACACCCAGTCGTCTTATTATATTGTATTTGCGTTACTTTTTTCATCCGACTGCCCCCGGAGTAGGGGTTTACAAATACAAAGCGTGAAAAAAAAAACTTCTTTGGCACGCTTTGTAACCAAAACTGTTTGATGAATTATAACATATGAGATGTCGATAGATTTGTCTATATTAGTAGGAGTGACAATATTTAAGTATGGTGGATGTGCATCAAAAAAGAGAGAAGGAACAAAAAAAAATACTAACAATATGGGTATCAAATAAAAGCAATTAAATAGCCAATCGTAAGTATATTATATACCTTTATGTTTCATTTTGACACAAAATGAAAAAAAAAAAGCTTTTAACGTAAGAACCTTTCACGAACTATGAACTACACTGGATCGTTTCGTTGTGGATGCCTAATTAGCACTAAAATCTTTAAAGAGTCAAGCTTAAGTAGCTCTAAGCCAATTTAAAACACTAAAGAACTTTTCTTTTTAGTTCAAAAAGAAAAGAAACCGCTCAATAATCTATAAAATTTTGTTTGAGCTATGTAGAATGCAACATGCAATGTTTTTTTATAATCATAGTTTTCGTCGTGTATATCGCTATTATATACGTTTCAAACGATTATTAGGGCTTTTAATGTGAACTGTGTATCAGGAAAATCATCAAACAAATTGCAAAAGAAAACGTTTCGCAGAAATAAAAACTATAATAATAGTAATCAATACGTATCTAAATGATTCTGTTCTAATTCTTCTACCGATGCGATGTCACTATTTTTAATATTAAATTCCTAAAGAAATGTTGAACTTAAATTCAAATCAATTTATAAAGCGAGTTAAAGTCCAACTTATGAAAAAAGCTTACTATTGTATTAGCGAGTATTTAAATGATAAGTGCGCATGGACACCATTGTAATGGTTGTAAGCATTTTAAATTAAAAAAAATTATGAATTTTGAGAAACATATATTTAAATAAAATAAACAGGGAGGAGTTTCTTGTCGGTTATTCTCCTTCTAGTTTTGGAACCGGTACCTAATCAATTCATTTTGACTTTCAATAAGTGTGTGAAAACATCTTATATTGAATAAACATTTTTTGAATTTAAATTTGAACGATAAAAAAACATGTTGATGCTTTAACTAAATATCACCGGGACGCACAATGAGCTTACTAGAGGTAGGATCGAATCCTTCGCATTCGATTCCTTCATATGGAGAAGCCATTATTAGATATTCTCAAACCACAGAACAATATAAATACTACCACGTTAAAAATGGTAGATCGCTCTGGAATTTTTAGATTGATTATCGCCTATGCACACGCAAATTTATCAGTTTATAGCTTTAAGGGGACGACGACCGCACCGAGAAACGTAAAACACAACGGAGAATCAACCGTGAGTCGTGCGAGTAAACTACAGAATTGAACTTATCTTTAAAAAATTAAGTTTGAAACCAAGAAAACATATTGTTGCATAAGGTTTTTTATCAAAATTTAGAAGTCATGTGGTTACAACATAAATCAGAAACCGTTTGAGAACGCATGTTTCTTTTTTCATTAATAAAAAAAATTACAACGGTTATTTAAATTATATTTCTCTATGAAAAAAAATAATATTTATATATAATTGCAATTAAATTGTGTAACGTTGCATTCTAATTAATCTATAGACACGAGTAACGCTGATGGCATAAAAAATAGATTAAATTCAATATTAGTTTTGTAACCAGTTTATAATTCGTCAGAAAAAGGAAATTACACGTCGTACAAACACCGATTTATAATTAAATTCTTTGATAGGAATCGATCATAAATAAAATGATTACAAAGTTTTAACACCTTGTATTATAACTGAATACTATATATACTTTTTAAAACCATTCGATCGTATCTAAATATGATAAAGTACCAAAACATTTAATTAAAACAACTGTTTATCTCATATATATATCAAATCAAAATAAACAAAGAGAATAATTGTTACTTTGAAAAATTGTCATGAAGAACTAGGTTTAGTAAATAAATGTACATTTATTTACTAAACCTAGTTCTTATTAATCAAACGATTTATTTTACTTGTAAGTAGTTCTGTACGCAGTAGGTAGATAAACCATAGGACACGAGAACGCGTCGATATTATTTCCAGCTTCAAAATAATTGAAGTATCTAGAAATTACGGGTTTCCTTGTAACTTTTCTAGTTACAAATATTTTTTGTTGTTTGGTTTCATTTTTAGTTATTGGGTTAAGTGATGGAAAGGTGCGAGAAATGAAAATAACTGAGGACAAAGTAAGATCTTTCTTAATAAACATTTTTTGGCAATTTTATTGAATCAGGTTAATTGTTATGATAGTCATTTAGAAACATGCTTGAGTTACAGGTTTCAGGGATGCAAACCGAAATTTTATTCATCTAGTAAGTTCTGTGATCCATTCTCTTAGTATTCTCTCTCTGGCATAGAGATATCGAAATGTCAAGAGAGATAAAGTAGAGCTGTATTAAAGAATTAACCATTCCCAAATTTTTGAACTAAACTCCGTTATCATTATTTTTGAAAAAATAGGCAAATTTGAGAAACTATTTTTTTTGCTTTAGTTCGGTATTTACGTATTTATATCATTTTGAAAATTCTTATAGCGTGACGTCACAGGGTGGAATTATAAGGTCAGCCATTGCCTTTGCGTATTTATAAAAATAATGTCACTCTCAGAGCGTGTCTCTGTTTATCGAAAAAATAATAACGGACTTCAGTTCAAAAATTTGGGAATGGTCATATATATACATAATACAAAACACTTCAAATATATTTTTGTCAGTAAGAATATATTTATACACTACGAAGAGTGTTCACCGTCAGAACAACTATGGACGACCGACTTCATAAAATATATACGAGTGAAATAAGTGGCCGCGTAATAAAAATTATGGGCTCGGTAACTATGCGATTAAGTAATTGTAATAAAATCAAAACAAAATAAATATGCTTCTTGACATTGGCTGCCCAGTTCTTCTTCGCTGACAATTACCAAAAAAAAATCACACTACTTTTCACCAGTTCACTATATAGCCTATACGGAATGCAGAAAATCAGATCCAACAGACCGCGAATCGCTGTTCTTTCTATTTCCACGAGTCTCATACTAAAAAAATTAGGTTAATTTTTACGATGTTTACTTAGATGAGGATTTGTTTTTATTTCGTGTCTTAGGTCTGTCGACTAAACGTTTATTATATGGCAGCGCTGAATATCTACGTCAAAAGTAAAACGGCAACTCCGTTGACGCATGTGTGCGGCGGTGTGGCTTATCTATCCTTAACTTTACTCACTTTTAAGAGTGAACATCCGATAGAACAGTCTTTAGTGTCATATATCTGATGGCAGTCATTACCCCCCGCTGACTTCTCTTCCACCTCGGTCATCCATCTGTAGCGCGAACAAATTTCATCTGGCCCACGTCCAAAGGCAATCGCGTTGACGGGCCATTTCAAAACATTTCATTGCGCCTTTTATATTTCTAACCTGGATTTGGAACCGCTCGTAATTCTCGAGGAATGGCGCAGATTTTAACTGTTCGAACTGAAATAGGGGAGCCGGATATTAAAAAAAAGCTCTCCGAGGTATTTGGTAATTTATATATTGTAGGTTTTATACGACAAAGACTGTAAAGGTGGGGTTACACTAATTGTGCAATTGCCGCGCCGTATGAACGAGCGGATCCTCTTCAACAAAATTATGTATCATACGCTATTTCACTAACTGTATAACAAACTGATGACTATACTTTTTGGATTCCGGGAAAATACCGATTTTTACCCGAGATGTAACAAAGCAAAGTTTGTGTTTTTACGACCCGCTCATGACGTCACTCGGTGCCGTTACGTACAAATTATTCACGTTAGCCCATAGTAATGAAACCGAGTGACGTCATGGCACGATTTACTTTAAAAATACGGCATTTTTATAGATATCAATAAAATTCTTTCACTGATTAATTTTTCTAAATAAGTATGACATATTTCTATAAAAGCAAAAATGACAAGACGCGTTCATTGCGGCAGCTACACCTGCATATTGCAAGTGTAACCTTACAGTTAATACGGCAGTTGATGGCATAATTATTAAGACTGACCGATTGGTCGAGTGGGTTAGAAATCCTTACTGCAAAACCAAATCGCGAGTTCGATTCCCACCCGAGACAAATATTAGCCTGCGTGAACCGTGAGTATGAGTAACCATGACAGACAAGTTCTTCCTAGTTTGGAGCTTGATGTTCACGCACAAAAATATTTGTTGCGGGCCGGTGGTTCTGCATTTAGCGTTTCTGACCACTCGACCAATCTGTACTTGTTTTGAAACTATCGACAATAAAAAACTATCGTCAGAAAAAGTACACATTTTGATATGGAACAAGAGGCGGTGAAGAGGTGAAGAAAAGGGAAACGGGAAACGAAGATATTACTTTTCCGTTTTTCCAAAGGAGGAAAGGAAAGCGAGGCGAAAGAGGTAAGGAACTTTGCGAAATACGAGGTGTATGTGGCGAGATATTATCGAATTGTACCCGTAAGTTAAGTAGAGATTAAGAAGTTTGTGATAAAATTCACCTGCTTTAAGTTGAAATAATACGAATAAGTAACCCGCGCGGTAGAAGTAGCGAGCGCAAAGTTAGTATGGAATATAAAAAACAAATTACCATCCGTTTCCTTAACAGACAAAGGAAGTTATGCAAAGTGAGATAACGTAAACATTTTTAGCGAAAGCAAGAGGCAGAGACGAAACCGTCTATTTCCTTTAAAAACTGATTACCTTCCAAATAAAGAAAAAACCTGTTAACCATTTGAAACGAAAGATATACAATTTCTGCCTGCTATTATCTATAAATCTATGTAGTAATATAACAGTAGGGGTTCCTCGGAATTCACAATAAAGGTCATTTTCTTATTAAGGGCAGCTGTTATTATACGAATTTCACTAAAAACGATTAAAATTAAGCATCTATAAAATAAATGCTTATTAAGGGGGTAGGCTTTTCATTCAAAAAAAGAGGGTCTATACTGAGGGTAAATACTGTCACAGGGCGGTATGTTTTTTTTATATCTTGTTTAGTTGTTATAGAATAAATTCTGAAAAACATGATTTCCGTCGTTTCTTTGTTGCGAATATGCGAATAAAAAAAAAATAAATTCAAAACGTACCACCCTAGGGACATCCTTTCTTAATGACCCTGTTGGTTCCAATTCATACACATTTCAGGGGTGGAAACAGTCACGGCCCGCAAGCTGTTTCGACGGGTATTTTATAGGTGTTTTTGGGATTTTGTTCTTGTCATCTCTGTCACTCAGGAATAGGTTGGGGAAGAGGGATTGAAACGGAGATAGCAATGCCAATTCGAAGCCGCGGATTGAAAGACTATCCTCTTAAATAATACGATATATGAATCGCTTATTTTCCAAATTGTACTGAGCCAAACTGAGCATTTTTCAGGAGAAACAAAAAACATTTTTTTTTGCAGTGACTGAAAATAAAAATAAACTAGAATATATACATATTAGTGACATATAATCCCTTTTTAAAATTTTTGTTAAATATTTTAGAACTAACGTGGTTTACAAAATAAACGTGGAATACTGTTCTTTGAACATCAGCTGGTATATAAAACAAATTCTATGGAATATTTATTGGAAAATAAAACCAACTTACAATTTATTTCATAATGAGTATAGAAGTAAAAAAACTAATAGATATGTGACAAACAAGTAGTTTAGGACTTCTGCAATTCGGTAAGTAAACCAGCATCTATATATAAATACATGAAGGAAAAGCTTTAGACCCTTTTTTAAGCATGCCTAATATGCGCACGGAAGAGTGTGATATTCGGCATAGCTACAGTTTATATGGAGTAGGAGTGCAGAGAGCCAAAATCGATAAACAGGCTGAATTTTTGAGATGGCACTGTAGAACAAAATACTGCATATTTACATTTTCGAAAAATCTGTTACTTTAACAGGGAATCAAGAGTGTGAGATTTGGCATAGTTACAGTTTATGTGGAGTAGGAGTGCAGAGAGCCAAAATCGATATACAGGCTGAATTTTTGAGATGGGACTGTAGAACAAAATACTGCATAATTACATTTTCGAAAAATCTGTTACTTTAACAGGGAATCAAGAGTGTGAGATTTGGCATAATTACAGTTTATGTGGAGTAGGAGTGCAGAAAGCCAAAATCGATATACAGGCTGAATTTTTGAGATGGGACTGTAAAACAAAATACTGCATATTTACATTTTCGAAAAATCTGTTACTTTAACACGGAATCAAGAGTGTGAGATTTGGCATAGTTACAGTTTATGTGGAGTAGGAGTGCAGAAAGCCAAAATCGATATACAGGCTGAATTTTTGAGATGGGACTGTAAAACAAAATACTACATATTTACATTTTCGAAAAATCTGTTACTTTAACAGGGAATCAAGAGTGTGAGATTTGGCATAGTTACAGTTTATGTGGAGCAGGAGTGTAAAAAGGTAAAATCTATATACAGAATGAGTTTTTGAAATTGGACTATATGGCCAAATCCAAACCTATGAGAAATAGCTTAAAGTGTTCAAAGTATTCATGAGCTATATTTATGAGGAAAAAACCTGCATTATCATATTTCTGAAAAATCTGTTACTCTAGGAGGGAATCAACCACTTGATTTGGTAATGTATATATTAATACGTGAAGAGAAAATTTTGTATTCCTTTTAAAACATACTACGGGTACGGAGGAGTGTTAGATTTGGCATAGGTAAAGTTCATATGGAAAAAGAGTGACAGTCTAAAATCTATATATACCTAATGTACGTTACAAATACTGTCAACCACACGAGTTTAATAGTCTGTCGTTTGATGCAGTTTGAATTGAATTACTCGTGCCTATTTATTATTCGTGGTTTCAAAAAAGTGAGTACAGTCGAACTTCGACCGCTGGGCGACCACTAGTATTATTAAAATCGAATTTTTGTTATTTCCAAAAGGAACTAGTGAGTTTTTATTCCTTAAAACTTATTTGTAAAGTTGAAAAAAGAATGTTGTCAACGGAAAAGAGAAATTTAAAATTGGATTAGTGTGGTTGGAAATTAATTGATTCAATAAGGTGAACAAAGGTTTCAAACGACTAAATCCACTTGGGATGTTCAAAACAGGAAAACATTTTCGAAATACATAATAGTCTACATCGGACTTTGAAACAGAAAGGAAAGGTTAACAAAGATTAATAGAAATGAGGCCACTTTGCAAGAAATTAAACACACTCGCTTACCCTCGTCAGGACGAAGCAAATAACAGAAATTGCCGAAGTTGGGCTGTACTGAGCCGGTTGGGAACTGCGCAACAGTATATTGACTTACTTGTTTGTCACTAGGTTTTACTTAATAAAGAAACTCGTAAGAAAAACAGACTAAGAAGTCAAATATACTCGGATTTTATTTGTAGCATTTGTAGGTACTTGTTACACGAGATGTTTTTAAATTGTTTTGATAACATTTTCTACATTAATATATTAAGTACTTTACCTCCCTTACATTGAGGGATTTTGCTATTCAATTTGAGAGTACACGCTTTGGAGTGTTCAATCAATTTAACATAACATAACATACGTATACATCACAACAACGTCTAGGTCCCAAACTAAGCATTAGCTTGTATTTTGGGTACCAAGCGAAGACGCCACATACATATAACAACCAAGACCCGGTACCAGTATTGACATTCATCATATAAATACTGACCCGACCTGGGATTCGAACCCGGGATCTCCAGCTTCGTAGGCAGGGTCGTTACCCACTAGGCTAAGCGGTCGTCACGTTTGAAAATTTTCAACACTTTTGCCTTATATTCGTTTAATAAGAAATATTTTTAATGCCCATTATTTTAAATATTCATCGACTTAAAACCACAATTAGAAATAACCTAAGCATCGTGTTGGTGAAATTTCGAAGTCAAACTAGAATCGGAAGAAGTAAAATTACCACCTACCGTTCGTTGGGAAACGAAAAGTCACTTATTATTTGATTTTGAAATTGTCCGTATTGGCAATTCATTAATTTTCGATAAAGGTCAGATCTCTCTGTTTCCAAGCCATATAAATTTAAACAAAAGCATTTAGGTCAATTGTATACCTGCTGTCTTTGCGTCAATTTTTAGAAACTCTTTAATATAATTTTTAATTTAAATATTCTTCATCAGCCCATTTTTACCCCACTGCTTAGGCGCAACCCTCGATGAGGGGGGGGGGGGGGGGGCTTGGAACTTAAATTCACAACGCTGCTCCACTGCGGGTCGGGGATTGTAACGACCGCCATCTATTGACAGCGTCCGGGATCGACTGCTTAACGTGCTCTCCGAGGCACGAATTCTAATATTAGCAGCTTTAAAACTCTCATTCAGGTCAACACGTTTGTCACTCACACTCCCAAGTTTAAAACTGAGTTGTTGGCAACGATACTTTGTACGCTTTTAAGCTATCTGTTGGTTCATAAAATAAGTTTTGTATTTTGGGCTATTCGCTCTTAGTGACATACTTTGCCACTTCTAAATGTTTCCTTCGAATTTTGTACTCACCGATTACAATATTTTTTTAGAATTCCGTAGCAAAGTATAAAAACCGGTCAAGTGCGAATCAGACTCGCACACGAAGGGTTCCATACCACCACACAATATAAAAAAAACGAGCGCGACGTTAATCGAACTTAACTGTTAAGCGTTATTATTATGTAATGAATTATTGTATAAATATATTTCATTTTTATTTCGTTAGTTGTTTGTTGTTGTAAATATATATTACCAATAGTTCCCGAGAAAAACCACAGACAGATAGACAGACGGATGGACGGACATGGCAAAACTTTAAGGGTTCCTTTTTTGCCAAAGGGTTACGGAACCCTAAAAAAAAAGGACAAATCTTGCGTAACTTTATTTTATTTATTTATTTTATGGAGAACCAACAGTTAAACACAAATTAAAATAATTAGCAGTGAGTGGTTAACAGCCAACCATTTACAGGTTCCATTGTGTAGCGGTTTATAAATCACACATACCTACCAAATTTCATCTATATATTGCCAATAGTTTCCGAGAAAAACCACAGACAGACACACAGACAGATGGATGGATGGACATGGCGAAACTATAAAGGTTCCTTTTTTGCCATTTGGCTACGGAGTCCTAAAAAAACGAAACGTAGTTTTGCTTTTTCATCCGTCTGTCCATATGTCACAGGCTCATAACGCCATTTTTCTATCAGTCCTGATGAAATTCCACAGGCATGCCTTATATTAACCGGCATGCAGAAACGACAGTTTACATGTTGAAACCATTGAAATTCATGGCGGAAGAGCTGTAATCACTTTCGCTTTAAATATTAATAATGAAACATAACGCCATGATATCGACACTTATCTTTGGTTGAAGTGTTAAAAAAAGTTAATATTTGGGGAGTTGCGAACTCGTCGGTGACAGATAACCTCGAAACAGATCCGCCGTGTTTGGGAAAAAAACCGTTACTCAAGTTGGATAACCTTTCTCGTTGATATATTACACACAGTTAACACCAAAGAGCGTTTGTTTTTGTTATATTATCTCGCTTCTGATAAACTGCGCCTAAACAAACGTGACGAATGGAAATAAACCTTAAGTGCGTATCCGTCATTTCCGGATATTGTCATATAAAAGAATTAACACTAAATTTTTTTCACATTTCTTGGGAGAATATCTCGAAGCAAAACGTCAAACCGACTAATATATACTTTTATTTTTATTATAAAAAGCTTTAAAATTTACACTTAGTTATTAAAAATCGTTGCTGTGAGTGATGTATAGTTAGACGATAGGTCAACACGCAAGGCAAAGGCAAGCGATTATTAAACAAACAAGACACAATATAAGCCAGGAATAAATATGTAACACGACTTTTTACGAAGTCGGAATCTTCAACCGAATACAGAACGATCAGTCTTTAACTTTGAATGTTATTGAAACTGTTTACTAGAAACTATATCTATCTACAAACGGTATTTGTGCAATATGTGTGCAGTTATACTGAGCTCTTTTGTTTATATTGTGAATCAGACGAGCGCAGTCTGCGCACACGCACCTAATGAAGCGCTATTTCATATTTCACACGGTTCGTTACTTACACAATGCGCTTGGACGCATACATTGATTATATGTAAGAATTTGGAAGAGGTGATTGAATGAATAATATTGTATTAAACTATTATCGTATAATATAAAATGCGTATACAAACAAACGTTTTAAACCTTTTACATCTATGGAATATAATGATGCTTAATACAAGCAAAAAAATATAAAAATACCATCTAGTTAAAAAATTTAACTACTTATATACTTTTAGAATATAAGTAGTTAAATTTTTTAATTCCATAACTTAGTCTATGGAGAATTCTAAAATAAATGGTACAAACGGCGCGTCTCTAAACAGGGAAATAATAATCAGGTATACAAACAAATGTGCATTAGAAACGCGTGACGTAAATTTTCTCTCATATTCAACATTAAGAAGGCGTGAACAGTAATCTTTGGTGAACAACAGTTCGCACGCCATATTAGACTTACACGTTTCGCTGTTCGACACGCGGATTAACAATTACTGAGGTCGGTTGCACAGAGCGACAAAGAGTATAATATAGAGTAGACAATTCTTTTATTGGTATAGCGGAAGGCTGCTAGTTAAAGTTTGGCCAAAGAATCGTGACCATGGCTGAAGGTGTTTTGTCTCTTTTTGTTCCCAAACTACTATTACATACAAAAGAGACAAAACACAGTCAAATAGGATCATGATTCATTGGCAAAATTCTAATAATCGTTTGTTGATCAATCATGCTTCAAGAGATAACGGGTGGTTTGTATACCGACAAACTACTGCTTCTATAAACGTCGTCTATAAAGTTCTACTGAAAATAGCAAACTCAGCCATTTAGCTAAGACACATCCGCCGTTTGCTATCAGATGGAATTGTATATTTTACATTCGAATTCAAATAAATATTATATATGCATAGTATATATTCTGCCTTACTACTCTTTTTGACATAAGAAATATAAATATTTCCTTTATAATATCTGTAAATATCACAAACATTAACCCACGAAAATACAAAAACAAAAAAAGGTAGGTCCGTTAACCTGCACAGTGCTATATAATAACAGTACCTGCGACATTTAACACACGGCCATCTAGTATCAAAAGTTCGCTACTATTTGTGCTCACAATCACAATGACATTTCTAAATCTTTATTATATCTGTGGCATACTCAATGCAGGACTGTAGGCGGTCTCCAGAGGCGATTTCGTCGAATGTGCTTTTGACGTTTTTTTCCTCGTTCCGATTGGACGTGATGAATGAAGCAAAAGCGAAGCGAGTCTCGGTTTATGAGTTCCTAGTTCTAGCACACGTACTAACTCACCTGACTGTCGCTGACTGCCGCTAACTGCATTATGGGTAAATGCAAAACACAAACTAACTTCATACTTATTGATTTTTCTACAGCTTTAAAGTAAATAAGGTTTGCGCTTTATGAGTTCTTATAGTACTCAACTAGTACGCCTTACTTGACTTAAACTGCAGCTGTGCCGTTTAGCCGCATTTGCAGCAATTATCGAAGCACATTGTGGTAGAAAAGCACAAGTCTACAAATTGTATAAAAAAGCCCCTTTTTTAAATTGCCAAGTTAAATTAAATATGTAACTAGGTACTCTTTTTTTTAGAGTCGATACGAAATAATAATAAATTTGCACCTACTTCTCTGTGAACAGCGTGTTGCTGAATTTTGTACTCACCTGCAAAAGAAAAAAAAAAAGTTAATATATTGCATATTTTAATACCTATTTGTTATGCTATTCTGTAAATATAGCGTATACGAAAATCTGCCCAATAAACTGTAAGTATGTTAATTAAAACATAAAAGTAACGAAAATGGACTGTAATTAACTTTTGAGTACCACGTCGCGTGCCCGCCGTAGGCGGTCTGCCTCCATTTATCATGGTCTAAGCTAAAAACATGGATAATTTAATAAATAACTGAATCTCTAGCCGTTAACATAATTGACCATTTCTTTTACCATTTTTATCTTGACTAATGGCTAATGCTAAGTCGTAGTTTTTATTACAATGGATTCCCGAATTTGGTAACATTTTGAGAAGTCGCATTTTAATAATCGGCATAAATGTATTATTGTTATGTATGGCCGTGACCATAAAAATTTTTTTGGGTGTTGTGAAAAGAGATATTTATCACGGCAGGCGGCGCTTCACATCATGTATACCAAATACATATTTATAAATAACTAGCCGTCGTACCCGACTTCGCCCGGGTGGACTACGGAAACGTTCCTCTTCCCGTTCCACGCATTAGTATAGTTCGCCTCAAACTTTATGGGGGATCGGAATACAACGCTATAGCGTGCTTGCGCAGATACAGTCATATACCCCACGCTCCACTGCGTCCCGCTACACCGAAAACTGGTTACTGCGACGCGACTTGTGCCTATGTTCACATCCGCCATAAAGTTTGATTGGAACTATACTAGTGATGAATAACGTATTTAATTATAAAACACCTTCGCAATACAATACAATTTTGCAATACTCGTCTCACCGGTACGGGAACGGGCGGAACAGTTGTAAAGTCCGCCCGGGCGAAGCCGATAGTTATATACACAAACCTTCCTCGTTTATAGCTCTTTGTATTACCGAAAATAGTATCAAAGTCCATTGCATTGTTTAGAAGTAAGAAGATAACGAATAGAGGCCAACAGCAAATTTATTTTGTCGTGCTATAGTTTTAATATTTCGATAACTGCTAAGATATCAATTTAAATTGTATAGTGTAAAGGGCAATTATAATGTGCATGAAATGTTTAAGATAACTAACATTTTTAATTTGATGAGGTTTAATATCATGTTTAAAAAACATCTTCGCAAATAGTGCAGCAGATGTATTTTTTTAAAGTGACTGTGTTAATTTTGTTGGAAGTTTGCATGGGTCACGGAGACCTTTAAAAAAAACGATACGAGCATTTCACCATGAAATAACAACCATTACCTATTATATTAGCGAAAATCGGCAAAGCAAAAATTTGGTCTCCTATAACATCGTGGCCTCTACACAATTGCATTACAACCACAGACAAGTCAACCTTTAGACCACGCTTTATCAGGGAGTAGCATTCGCCAAGGCTATGTAGTGACACTACATAACTACGTCACTAGTGAGCCGTCAGTTGGAAGCACGTCGGAAGCCATTAAATTGTCAATTTTCAACGAGCCAATGAAAACTAGTCGACCTCTCCCCGCAACCCGCTACTTTTTACGACGTTTATTAAAGCGTGGTCTAAAGGTTGACTTGTCTGTGATTACAACTTATTGAAATGTTAAACGTAAAATATTCAGCTGTACTTCCTACGGGAAAAAATTAAATATCCAAGTATCCCATAGGTACTACGTGTAGCCGAAATAACTAAATGCAGTCTTTCCACATTCCGTATGCAATAGTTAATCGTAATGATAATCTATCTTACTCATAAAGATAGTTTATCTTTTTTGAAGCTGTATGTAAATTAATTGAAATAGGAACACAAATGATTGATTAAAATGAACAATTTGAATATTGTAAAAAATTGTAATCGCACGTAAGCATAACATATTATGCGCTTTAACAGACACGCGCCGTAAATAATTTTACGTTAGATTTATCTTCACAGAGGAGATTATGCAAGTAGCTGAATGGGCGCCATCTAGAGTGATCTACAAGCAAAGTGTAAGTAAAGTATCAGTAGACGGAATCGTAAATTAACTACCGCGATGTATACGAACTGCAGTCCGTTGCTAGCCTGCGTGGACTCCATGATTTTCTCTATTTAGTCATCCATTGGGTTCAAACGGTGTTCCAAATAACAGTAAATCAATTTATTAAATTTATAATGACGTCACATTGTTCAGATTTCAAATTACCTCACTGCCTTTATCGAAGCCGTTTATCATGCGGCTGATTTGAAAAGCCCTTGTTTGAAAAGGTTTATTTCTAAGCTCTATGACTCCAACCAACTACACGAATCGAACCATCTTTTCCTCAAAAATTTATAAAAAAACAATTCCGTAATACATGATTTTTAACATCAAACGTTTACGCAGCGCGCGTGACGGAAGCTCTCAAAAGAAATAATTTCTCCCGTTTTCGCAACATTTTTCATTGATGCTCCTCTCCTATTGGTCGTAGCGTGATGTAATAATAGCCTACATAGCCTTCCTCGATAAATGGACTATCCAACACTAAAAGAATTTTTCAATTCGAACCAATAGTTCCTGAGATTTGCGCGTTCAAACAAACAAACAATCTCTTTAGCTTTATAATATTAGTATAGATATGTACTTTTCAATTTGTAATATGCATTGAATGTAAGTTCTGATTTTACATAATTCTTGTCATTTATTGACAAGTCTATTATATTGGTTGAATGTTTATTATAAAATCTGACACAATTACCTTCGAATGAATAACTTATTTTATGGTGCCTAGTAGTAGGTACTGCAAATTTATGTTTATTCCTAGTATTAACATTGTGTAGATATATCACAATCTAGCCACAAGTGGAAACCTGAAGCGATTATTATTTTTTTACTCTAGAGGGCCATTTTTGAAATAGGCATAACGTCTTAAATTTTCTTAAACGGACAAAAAGACGTGACATTTGAAGATCGGAAGGCCTTTTAAATATGTCGTGTGCAATCCTATAACAAAAAACTATAAGGGTTCCTTTTTTGCCATTTGGCTACGGAACCCTAAAAAAAACCTCTGCCGACAGGCTTTATACTGAGTCACATAAAAATGTTCAAATATTTTTTTTCTCAAAACTAAGTTTTTTATGTCGCTTGTTCTAACCACGAGAGTGCATACAATGTTTTAGCTACACACTATCTGAATATATTCTTATCACTTGAAACAGTCAACGTTTCAATCGTGAAAATCCTGTTTTAAATGAGCTTTCTCATTCTAAAGTTAGCTAGAATTGTGCAATGGGCTCTTTCCTACGTCTCGTAGGCGGTTAATTCATGTGTTTCGTTATTGAATTAAGCTCATGGGGAAATCAGATTAAATCTTATTAGTTTGTTTTTAGATTTTTAGAAAACTATTATTAGAAATGATTTTACTATTAGATATATTAAATATACTAAATACTATTAGAAAACTGTAGCGAAATAATTTCGGGATGAAAGTTATTGTCTAGAAAACAATGATCGTCTGTTTGCAACATTATAATTTCATCACTAAATTTGATTTTGATGAAATTTTCGCATTTCAATCGAAAATATAATGGTTCAATAACATATCAGGTATGTATCATCAAGCTGTTATAATATTTAGGAGCATAAAAGTAAAAAGAATATACTCGTATAAAACTTTCAAATACAGTAGTGAAATGGTTGTCGATCAATTAGTAAAAATACTAGTCAATAATAATTACAGGTGATTTATCTGTAAACACGTAGTTTTGTCCTGTTTAGGTAAACTTCAAACTTACGGGTGCTATGACATCGACTAGACTACATTTAAATATTCTACGAAAACTGTATGTATAGTACTTATACAATACGAAAAAGGAGCTGCATATTTCTTGTTATATATGAAGAAGAAAAGACTGATATATTTAGGGCACGATTACAAAAATTAATAAAAACAGAGGTACGATTAATTGCCATTTAAAGTTCAAAGAAAGTATCCAATATATTTAAATAAAATATTATTTTTTTTGGTTTAATAATCTTTGATTCTAAAAGAGTAGTACACTTTGCTCCGAGCGGTGGCGTCAACATTCAAAAAATCAGAATAGAATTAACTATAATCTACATTTGTATTACCTACGGCGTATATTAAAAGGAAATCTAATTAAGAAATGTATCTTAAAACCATCGTTATATAAGACTTATACCTTTAAAGGATTTAAACAGATTCCACTGTGTACAGTGTATTTCGTATGAGATATAGCGTCGTTTCCGCGAATACGAAGCGATTCATCTGAAGCTTTTCTCGACGTAATCTTAGCGATGCGTTGTTCGCGTCGCCTGATGGGACGAGTTGAGTCCGTAGGCGGCTATGATAAATTAGTCGGTTAAGATCGCGTTTTAGAAATCGAGATAAGGGCTTTGTTTGTACGACGAATCTACTGCGAGCGTCGGCGGTAAATTTATTTAAAGTCTATTTCATAATACACGGATGAAATAAGCTTTTAGCGATGGACGTGGAAACAAGGCCCTATAGGCTACGGCCGCAAGCCCCTATTCAACTAAAATTCCTTTGAGAGTTCAAGGGCTGTGCAAAGTAATAAGCAGGGAAGCAACAGAACAGTTGAACAAAAAGAAAATGAAGGTTTCGTAGTTAATTGTGTTTTGATTCGAATAATGAACACGATAACTCTTTATCACCTGTACGTACACTGTCTTCATCTAAATTATAACAACACGCAAACCCCCTCGATCGGAAAAACGTAATTTTCCAAAGTATTGATATAACCACACACAAATTCCCATCGCCTCTGTAGAATGAACACCCATCAGCAGAGATACCAGGAAGCTTGGAATCGCTGGAACAAATAAAAGACCAGCTGGAGTTCGCGAGCATTTTTTCTTTCCATCAAATCCTTTATTCAGTGTAGAAAATGATTCAGTAAAGTCGTGTAAAACAGTATATATGTCGTGGCCAGATCAAAGAATTGACCATTTTATGATGTGTTCGCTTTCGGATTTATTCGAAATTCGGCCAAAATTGGTTGATGGTCCACCATTTCTAAATTGATGCATTAGGTTAGGTTAAGATGGCACCAAATAATGCGAGGAGCGAAGCGGAGCGGAGCGACGAGCCATTCAAAAAATTAACATTGATAAAGTCGAATACATCATGAAGTGATATTTTATGGTCTGGTCACGACACAAAAACAAAAACATCATGAAATGATCAATTCTAATATATGGCCATGACATGTATATTTCACTTATGTCGATATTAAAATAAAAGAATGGCAAAGTCAGAGATCACGTTGTATACTTGGTCGATTGATGCCTTAGTGCACGATGGATGACTAAAAATAAAAATACGTTCTGATTTTTCGATTTTTTTTTATGTAAGTATTTTATTCAACGCAAATGCATTGCCCAAAAATCGAACAAAATGCAACGAGATAGGCAACAACTCTTAGTAATAAATTTGAATAATTCGCTTATTCCTTGCACACAATATAATTATGTTGTGATATTGTATCAACTTTATTTTAATAATTTCCATTTAAATGTGTATTTTGTAAGGAAATCTGTGGATTAAATTAGCAAGCGTAGGCGCCCGTAGGCGGTTTCCATGACCTATACGACAGGTTCGGAACACTAACTTATAGTTTTTAGCTGAACCCACGCACACGCTAATTTCAAAAGCAAATATTTATATGTTTATCTAGAAAATCAAGTAAATTAATACTACTAAATAAAATGTTATAGGTAAATATTTGTAGTAATGTCGGTATGGTGAATCACAACATTCAAGAACAATAAATATACTATGAATATGAGAAAGACATAATTTTCTATCATTACAAATTAAACACGTAGTGGGCGTTGTTTATACGTACCTATAGGTCCTTCACAATAAGATTCGAAACATTATTGCAACATTGAATGAAATTCATTTATAAAAATTCAAGGAAATATAATTAAGAGCATAAAGATAAAATTGCATGATTACAGATTAATACCTTAGTTTAAATACTTCAGGTATTGTCTGCATTGTGAAATGTTGATATTTGTAGCATTTTTTTACATAAATAAATATACTTATGCCTATATGTTATTTATAAAAATTACAATTAGGATTTTAGATTATGAAATTTATGTTCCGAAATGTTTATATTTTCTGGATTAAATAGCTTGAATTATATTCATACACTACGTGAATATGAAGATATTAAATGCAATATTGTGGATTATAAATATTTATGACATAAACCAACCCATAAGATGTGGTTGGCATTCACTCTCTCGATTGAAGTTTAACTTTTTGAACTTTTATCTTATTTACTGTTAATTATAATTCAATTAGAGCGTTAATTAAATAAGTACACATATCTATAGATTTGAATCATCTAAGGTAGTCAACTTGTTAGCTACATTATATTAGTATTTTGTATGCTTATTTGTTCCCAATTCTAAAACAGCTAATCCGATTTTCATAAATTAATTCTATTCTGTAATCTGTAGTGCGGATTCAGAATAATAATCGAAAGAGCAACGTATGGTATAGGCTTAGTTAGATGTGCTTTCTCAGTTTGAACTGTGTATCTGACATGTAGTTAAGTTTCGGGTGTGAAAGAGATCGCGCGGGTGTCGTCGAACGGTTGTTTGTCGGGAACTGTTTCGCCCTACAGATTGGCACGTACACACCAGTAAACTGGTCAACAGTAATCTGATGTATAGTTAGTTATACGAAACGATTGACACTTTATCTAAGTACACTAATACATATTTTTACTGAAGCTAATGTGGACGAAACAATAAAAGCACTCACTTTATGTGGAAAAGCACTTTATATTTTGAGGGTAATGCAATCAGAACTTAATTCTATTTATTTTCCTTTCTTCGCATAATAAAGTAAAATTCAATACTAGATACCCATACAATTTCGTTACTCACTTGGGAAATCATGGAAAACTTAATAGAAAACTGACTTTGAGGCCAGAGCATTATGTTGAGCGTCATATTGTGTAATTTCCTTTGATTCAAATCATTATTCTCTTACGTTGGGCTCATGAAAAACATTCAACACAAAAATGTTACACGACGAAAGATGTGACAGTCAGGGTTATATTTGTCACTGATAGAGCTTTTAAAAAATATAAAAATACTCGTGGGTAGCCCACAGTAGATTATGATATGACATTAGACCTGTGTCAGCAACACTTTGATGGCGCATGCTCTACTTTATCATATATGCCAGGTACCTGCCTGTAGGCGTAAAGCCAATACCTGTGTTTAGCCCCGCGCTATATGCGTTGAGTCGCAATATTATTCGTCCCCGTTATAATCGTGGTAAAACGTGTAAATTTTAGAGGTAGTTACCGATAGGAACAATTTTAATACATGGCATAAATATTGGTGAATGAAGATATATTAAATAAGATATGCCATGAAAATTTACGAATAAATTTAAAATTATAAATCTTCACACAAGTGTGAAAAGAAAACAAGAACCAAATTGTGTACGTCAAAACAAAGTCCGTCTATACGCAACCCAACCTTATATTTTACTTTGTAAGAAGGTCCTTGACTGGACGTCAGAGAATTGAAATTAAAAAAAATATATATAGAAAGCGTGAACACACTTTGCCTCTACCGTCATGGATTTGGGATCATGCACTTTCTGATTTAGCGCATCGAGTCGCTGTTTAATGCATATATTTTTTTATCCCTGGACATTGTTAACGAGGTGTTATAAGTTTGAGGTCTATTCATGCGTCTGGATTTCTATAGGAAATAAAAGTACTTATTCTAAAACCTTTTATTTTTATTGGTTTATTTTTAAGGGTTTTGTACCCGAAGAGTACCAACGGAAACCTATTACTAACACCCCATTGTCCGTCCGTTCGTCTGTCACAGGGATGAACCTTAATATGTATACACTTCAAATTTTCACACAGTGCGTATTACTATGAGCGCTATAACAACAAATAATAAAAATTAAATAAAGTTAAAAATTAAAGGAGTTCCCCATACAAGAAATGTGTTTTTTATTACATCGATCGGTGGTATGGAATCATTTTTTTGCGAGTCCGTCTCGCACTTGGCTGGTTTTTTGTTGTTTACTGGTTTATTTTAATGTTTATTGGTATTCTATTTCCCTGATATTCAATTAGTTTCCATTCATAGGTACTGTAAACATAAAATGAATCTTTGAGTTTATACGAGTCGGTATTTCCAACGAAATCTTTTTGAAAAGGACTGATATTATTGTTTTGACTGTATAGGTATTTTGAGTGATCTGAGTGTGTCGTCATAGCTGGTTTCAGCGTTCGTTTGTTGTTAAATTGTATGAATTTTGTGGCTAAGTATATCGATCGCTTTTTATATGTTAACTTTTACATGTCCACTTGACATATAAAATACATTTGTGTAAATGTATTTACTGATTCACATCGACAACCGATAAGAATAATAATTCGACAATTCAAAATCAACTGAATGGAATTTTAACAGACACGTACGGAAAAAAAATATTGCTACACTTTGCTCTGAATGAATACCTACTATAAATCCAATACTCTACATTAATCATGTGATTGACCTAGACATATTGACGGGTATTGTCGCGGAAGCCGGTCGTTTCGTAAATCGACGGAAAATCTGCCCACGTGAATTCCGCGCACGCGCCTTGTACCCGTCAATCACTGCCCACATCCTATAAATTAAGGTATTTAAATCGTTTCTACGTATATTTATATTGATATGATGTATATTATGAGCATAAAATTACGAAGTGTGACCGCGCGCCCTTTCATAGAAGCATCATATCGCTCGCTAGTGCCTACCACTAATACATGAATCATATATGAATTTGTTATGCATAACGGCGCAGATGATGCGGCAGCTGTCGTGACGGCATAGCAGCCACAGCAGCCAGGATCGTTTTGCAATAGTTAATTTATATATGAGAACCAGGTTAGTTATTACAGTCGTAGAACGCAATCCCCGCCACACAACCGCAGCACAAGTCGGTCTCGCTCCATAGTCAAAACAGATACCGGACTCTGCTGTGCTACTGTGCCACACGTAGCTGTCTACTTTATTACTGTCCTAGCGACCCGTCCCGGCTTCGCACGGGTAGCAGAGCATATAAGCCGTAGTGTTTTTTCTGCGTAGTGTCCTATCAGATTATTGCGTCGTACATGTGAATTGGATTTAATTAGATTCTAATATAACGTAAACTCATGCTACTTGGAGTATTTTTAATGTATTTTATTTTCAATTCTATAAATATTTGAAAATATAAAGAATAAATACATAAATGCAAACTACAATATTTCTATCTATACAACATTGATAACTTCAGGCTAACCACGCGGGTCGCGTCGTCGCGTCGTCCGGTACGCCTGGCGCGGCGCGCGGTGCGCGGCGCTCAGCTGTTTCGCGATATTTATATTTCACGATAGCTCCTAAGATATTAATTTTAATTGTACAGGGAAATCATAATGTGCATGAAATGCTGAAGGTAAATAACGTATTTAATTTGATAAGGATTAATATTGTATCTGTATAAAGTGCTTTCCAATTACCTCATCATATGACACCATTTTTATAACATAAAAATAGGTATAGTCAGCTATCCATAAAAGATAGACATATGCCATCGCGAACTTTACTTTAGTCCTAGAAAAGAGACACAGTTCCTCAAAATATTATTTTGTTATATCTCAAAAGGATTAAGTAGTGTTTTCGATGTAAGCTCCCAGCCGGCTAGATTTTTTTCCGACTTCTTCAACAATAATCGTCATATTTCAGCAAATTTCCACAAAACATTAATAAATTATACACGTAAACCTTCCTCTTGAATCACTCTGTCCATTGGTGTCAATAATATGCCAAACCGTTCGGTAGTTTTTGAGTTTATCGCGTTCAGACAGACAGACAAACGCGGCGGGGCACTTTATTTTATAATATTATGTAGTGGGCTACACAACATGACAGAGTGTTTATATCACAAAGAAATAACCAAATGGCTTATCGATCTTTGACATCATACTCACTTTTTTGCTTGATATGAGCATTCACATAATACAATGCCAAATGTTGTATGTGCGTCTGTACAGATAACATTGTAACACGTGGTTATCTAGAGTTGCAATTACAAATATGGTATATTGAAACACTACTTGTCGTTTGAAAGTCCGATGTGGTCTGGTCGCGTCTCGAGGATGCCACATGACAGTAACGTAAAAAAATAATGTTTTACTTAATGAGCATGTAGTTTATTAATGTAGTTCAGTAATAACGCAAATTTTAAAGACGATATTTTATTTTAATAGCTAAACAGCCTTTAAAAATTAAAAATTTCTCAAAATTCAGTAACAAATTTAAATCGAACAATACTAGCTATACTATAATTGTATAAATTCAGTTTTTTTTTTGCACCTTAATGATATTGGAAATTTTTGTCCGTTTAGAAAATGCAACGTAGTAGATAATTAAATATGGCGATGAAGACATTGACTAATGCGGGAATTATGCTTATACGTCTGAAGGACCTGCTTGAATTATTGGCCTCTACAGTGCAGCCGACAACACGTCGCTTACGATATCACATGTTCCGAATTCGTTGTTGACTTATTATTTGATATACGGATACGGATAAGTCAAACATAGGTTGAGGATGTCGTTTAGCCGGTCGGATTGCACCTTCTGTGTTGCCTTCCCAACCTACATTTTTCTGTCTCTCAATTCAGTCAGATATTATATGTGATTTCATTCTGATTAGTCCTAAAGCATTCATATCGAATTCTGAAAAGTTTATTTAGTTTGTTAAGTTTAAACATGCTTCGTTCTTTTATCTTTCATTGAAACAATTTAAAAGTTCAAAGAATGAGACAAAAAATGTTTTAAACAGTACAGCTCGACTCTTTTACAATTCCATCTCATAACTCAAAGCCTTGCTTGTTATCATCGTTGTTTTGTGTCCCATGGGAACCTTAGACCGGGACACATAGCCTAATAATTAGTCTATTTCGTCAACTGTTTGCGTCAAAAGTCAAGTCATTTCGTTGCTCTGTTGCCATCAACGTGCAACACAACAAGAAAGAACAAAGAAACCAACACTTTTTTTGTGTTTATAATATTTGTAGTTAGGATCATTTATTTCGTTTCACGTGGATTCGCGGTTCCAACATAGAAGAAGTCGCGCGAAAGACATGTAAATGAGTAAAAACCGCAATGTCCGTTCACTGACGCCCACGTTAGAGACTGTGGCGCCACCTCGCATGCCGCGACCGCAATTATACACCTGAAGCGGACGCAGGCGCCAGACAAGTTAAGCAACACGCCCGCGCACTATTGCTCTGCACATATTGACTATTCATTTAAAAGTGTTTAATGCAAAATTAAAGAGAGCGCTTGTTTTGTTACTGCGACTTTCGCATTTTGCACTTGGATTTATTTTACGGACTTATGGGCATATTTTATTGACATAATTTAGAAGTAGAAAATATGACCTGGAAAAAAAAAGAAATGTTCAAAATAGACTTCTACATTTTACATCTGCTATTTGACGCCAAGAGGCGTGCCTATTTTGGATTTGCATGAGTGTCTATAAAATCTCGGAAATACGGAAGGGAATTTAAGCCGGTATCGAAACTCCTCTAGAAGTTTTCATACGTTTCGCCGGAACTTTACAGCTAAAATCGATGTGGCGGTGCTGTTCTTCAAAAAAGGAGATAATACCTATAATAACAATATAATAAATTAATTAACACCGTATGCCACAGCCACACGCTTCTCCAGATTACACGGAAATCGCAAAAATATTATCGTCCGTTATGCCTTCGTTTCTATTGAAAACCTAGAGGCCCTTCAACAATGCCAAATTAACTATCGGTATATCAAAGTGTTGAATGTTTGTCATGCTTGTTCAGTGAAACCACCATGTTAGTATAAAAATGTTAGTAGAAAAATGCAAGAGACATTTTTTTTGTTGATAATTTTACTAGAAACAATTTTTATAATGGCTGCTATTGACGTCCGAGCAATAGGTGGCGAGATATTTGCGAAAAACTGATTTTAGTGACCTTTTGACCTTCATAACTTTTTTAGTCGGCACGATGTCGATGTCGATTTTTCACATCTTCATTACAACACCGTAATAAAAGTGTATACAACAATCCAGCTCACTAGGAATTGTTCCGCAGATTGGGGTTTAAAATGCCTAAAATGACTAGACTAGGCAGCATTCAGGAAGCTACGAGCGTTTTTAGCCCTACATACTTCGGTGTCTAAAGACAAAAGCCTTTGAACGGTGCATGCTGCCCGTACTGACATATTGAAATAAGATGTAGACCCTTATTGTTCGCCTCGTTAACCAGCTGAGTCACTGAATGTACTATGGTAAAACATATCTATGGGTAAAACCTATGCTTGGAATGTTTCTGCGAGATGTAATACATGATGAAGAAATCCAGGAACGGGAGTAATCGACATAGCTTTCACAGAATTAGCAAGTTGAAGTGGCATTGAGCAGATCATACTGCTCGTGAAACCGAAAACCGTCATTCATGGAAGGTTCTTAAATGGCAACCACAGAAAAGACGTGTTGATCCAGTTTGGCATTTTAGATAAATTAAATTATGTGTGTTTTGTAATCCAGTTAACGTAGTAATATATAATATACACCGATAGTAAAATTAATGTACTGTTGCACCAAGATCTCACGCCACCCACGCCAGCGACGGCAACATCACAAAACAGAGTACCTCTTGATAATTATCTTTATGACGAAAGCATTAAATAAGCTTAAAGTGTGACATCAAACAATCGCATACTGTCTACACTTGACATCATAAACTAATTTTATGAGTGCGAATGTGTATTTCTTTGTCATGGCTTCACATAGTCGTAACGGAACAACGAAACGTTGTGAAATTTTTGCACGGAAATGAGACGACAGTAACATATCTACTCATGTGGTGACATAGGTTATTGTTTACTATGATCGAAGGTCCCCAAGGGATAAAAATCTATTCAATAATAATAATAAATGACGAAGAAAGTTTCAAGCTGTGAGACTGAACTAAAGAAGTTAAGAAGTAAAACGGCTGCGTGAACGAGAACGGGAAAACATAGATAAAGGGATAAAGGCCTAGTTCTCTATTTTGTCCCAGTTTACGTCTCGAATTCAAAGTTTTTTAAGCGTTTGTTCTCGACTTTACAATTATGAATGAAATATATGTGTTATTATAAATCGTAAAATAAATGTTAAAAATATTGTACAAAAATTACATATCGAAGAAAAGTTGTATATAAAATTATAATATCTGTACATAGTATTATTTCAGGTAAAAATCAATGACATCATAAGTTTCGCAACAAAATTATCTAGTAACCAATAATAAAAAAAATCGTTTTATCTATGAATTTCCAAATTAATCAATATTTATAATAAAAACCCTATTTTTATTTGTGTAAAAACAAACGATAAAATAAATATTTCCCAATGTTATTGTTCTCTTTCTTTCTTTTAAGTACTGCCGCGTAGCATTTCTCCCTCTAATTTTAGCAATAACTTCCGGTCTAAATCTAGTAACGATTATTGTTTTTAGGACGAAAATTAAACATTTTAATGCTCGTATGTCTGTCACATAGTTCTATTTCTCAAACCCTGAGCTCAAACCGTTCGATACCAAAGGCAGAAATTTGGCAGCATTCTATATGGTAGTGAACCAAATGCGGACTTTAAGCAAAATAAAAATTATTCAAGATTATAGGGATAACGTTAGCGAAGTCAAACGAGTGCCAAAATGTTTTTATTTCAAACCCGTTGTATGGGATACCGAGTAAAAGCGACTAACGCAAAAATTCAAATGTATGAATAACTTTGTATGAAACAACTTTGTTAACGAAATGAAAGTAATACTATACTATCATATATAGTATAGCAAACATTATTATTTTTGTCTATCTTAAAAAACGAGTAAAAAACAATGTGAAAAAATCTATATGTATGAAATATTATATTGAAGTATGACTAATACGTCATAGATTCTTTTTTTAAATCGATCGCGCGAAAGATTGAACATTTAATAGGTACATCAACTGTCGTTTTTTTATTTTAATACGCTTTTTATAATAATTCATTGCGACATTATACTAGAAAAAAAAATTTGAATAAGTTTGAGTAAAATTACAATTAACATTGCAACAAAAAATATCTCAATCAATTCTTTCTAATTGTTTCGTGTAGATCTTACAACTTTGAAGTTACTTCATCATGTTCTGTCCCGCTAAGTTTGTTATAGAGGGTAAACACATCTCAAAGGATCACAGGATGCTATGAGATCCTCATATAGCTGTTATCTCTATTGTACAGGAAGTGTAAGTCGTTTTTGTTACACTAAATTGGTGTATGGTTGCTTGAACTTTAAGTGCTTGTAATGTTATATGACGTGAGTAGATTCTAAACAGTTAATAACACTTAATGGACAGATTAGATGGTAATCTCGTTTTTATGCGATCTCTAATGCAAGTCCTATGATTCAAATTAATTATTTACAATTAGAAAATACATCATTTATCGGTATAGAATATATGAACTTTCTTTACAAAAAAGATAATTTGACAACTCGCTTCGAAAACGTCATTAATTTTACTTGTCTTCATTGTTTACTTTAAAACAAAATACGACAAAGTTTACAGTTCTTATTATGAATTTTTATTACATGATTTGCACATCCTATTTATCCCAGAGGAACACTTGAATCCAAGATAATGGAAAAATATAAAATGTAATCAAGAAACCTCAAAAAGCTATTTTGACAGGGACCTATATACCCAAAAGTTCAAATACCAATTCAGTACTAGTTCGGCATCGAAGTTATGACCACTTCTCGTAACAAAAAACTTGAATTTTGTACATTATGACATATGAATAACACGAAAAAAGAAAATATACCACTCATTATTAAACTGTAAAAATAATGAAAACCACACGAAGTCGCGGGCGTTTGCTAGTGTTATATTAAAACAGAGCGTGCTTTATAACATAAATATTCAGAAGTCGCATCTCTGTAAAATCATAATATTATTTTACCGCTACGTTCATTATTGTCACGTGGAACTGTATAATGATACCAACTTTAATATTTATAACGGTCCCGAAGTTTATAATATCAACTACATGATAGATTGTCGACGGTTGCGTTGGTTCTCATGGCGAGTTAACAATCGTGTTTGCATTTGCTATCGGTCAACTTTTATCTAGAGAGGCTTTGACGGCGCCGCTATAACTAGGGCTGGCATCTTTCAGTGTTTGGTTTTAATAAGACGTGGAACAGGTTGTGTGAAAGCATTCTTTAAATTAAACACTTCGTTTCAACCCTGCACTGAATACGCATGAGCGCCCATACACACGCTCTTAAAAGATTACGACCTTAGTACGCATTTTAATAGTGGTTTGTTTTGATTTATAATCTCATTTGAGTAAGAACTAGGTTTGTATAAAGCCAAAAATTCGTCTATTAACATTCCAGTCATAGAAAGGACACGTTCAGATTTGTATGGAGGCTGGCCTTTGGATTCCGACTTTAACATAACTTATATCAGCTTAAAGCGCTTAAATTATGGGTTTTATCAAGCATTAAAAACAGTTTTTCATCACCAGCATTAATTTTAAATAACTGATTTTAAAAAACTCAGTGGAAGTTTAAAAAAGTATATTGGCAACACTAACACCGCCGTCATGTGTCATGACAGATGTATATTAGAAATTCCAATTTTCAGTCAAGATCGATCATGAAAATCGATTCGAATCGAGGATTCTGAGTTTGTCCCAAAAAAAACCAAGGAACTAAAGATATGAATGCCTTTTAATCATTTAGATTTATTTTCATTGTTCATTGTTAATTCAATTTCACAATGACCTATGACAATTGAATATCAATCAAAAAAGATATGTCACAGAATAAAAAGCGTGTATATAAATTGTCACAGAATAAAAAGCGTAGTACATAAATTGATGCGTTCCGTTTTGTGTAAAATATGAAACAAACATACAATATACGAATAACATTTAATAAAAAACGCTGGCACCAAAAAATATTTTTTATATATTTTTAAATAACCCAGTAAATAAGCTTTCTATTGAAATATATACTGTACTTGTCGGAGTTCAAAGGCCACTTCTGACCGTGTCCTTTCGTAGTTGTTATATAAATATACGAAATCTCTGTAATTAGAATGTTTATGAAAAATTCGACGATTTCGCTCTATACAAATTTAGTTCTAACTTAAATGAGACTATGATTCAAAACAAACCAACATTATAATGCATATTAATATCGTAATCATTTAAGGATGATTGTATGTGCGTTGATGCGTACAGCCCGTTCTTAAAGCCTTCATTAACCAATCATATGACAATATTTGTTTTTAAATTCCTAACTCTAGCCAATAAGATTGGTCAAGGAGACCTTAGTTCTTAGTTCTTACAACTTATCAATAGCGTAATCTTGTTCTAATAGACTACAAATGGACATACATAGAGATACCCGTCTTGACTAGTTTTATTGCCACAGATTTTGGAAGTGGCAGCCCTAAGTGTGACGCTCGTCAACGGTGCATTGACACCTTGAACTGGTTTCAGTTACAGTAACTCGTAAGCGTTGTTTTCGTCTATGAATATAAATATTGATATTTATGTAAATGTTATGTTATATGTCTATATTTGATTGTAGACAAGTCTATTCATTAGAGAGAGCATGATTTTTGAACATATTTTTGAATTTATGTTGCATGTAGTAATTATAACTATTCTTTGAAAATACATTAATAAAATAATACTGTATATACCTACTGCTTAAGTTTCATAGGTAGCATAATGGAGGCAAATGATATTACAGCCTTGGAATCAAAATTACTATTTTGTTGGCTTAATTGCATATTTTTTTTTTAATTTTTATGTTAATTATAAAACTAGTATTAAATAAAATTTGAACCCATTATATTGTTCATTTATTTATATTGATTGATATGAATAATTGAATATACTCGTAAATACGAATCCATTCGAATTTCAATTAATCGAATCGCTCGTCAGTATGTCAGTGGTACGTGGTGGTACGTTATTACTGCTTTGACTCTAATTTGAACCTTATATCCGTTTGTACGAATATATCGCGAAGTTAGTAAGATTTGGTCAAATAGTAACACTGTAAATTAGACTGTAAGCATTCCAAACACAATAAAATAAAATAAAAATTGCACATATTGATTTAGTGTGGTATATTTCGCACTGATATAGGGAAAAGTCAATAATAAACGTTGTATTTAAAATCATTATATTTTTGACAATGCACCTTCATTCTGTATATTATAAAGTACTATTTGGCTTTTGCCTGAGTGCTGAAGACTCGTGGCCGAGTGGCTAAGGAACCCGTGATACAAAAGTAGTGGGTTCTAGTTCCACAATAAATCAGGCGTATGGACTTATGTACACAATGTATAACGTATACATCACGACAACGCTAAGGTCCCAAACTAAGCACTAGCTTATGTTTTGGGTACCAAGCGAAGACACCACATACATATAACAACCAAGACCTGGTACCAGTATCGATTTTCATCATTCATGTGTTTTTAATTTATAAAAACTGAATCAAATAAACATTACAAGCTACAGCAAGATCATCACACTTCTGACACGATGGAGATCAACAGTCCCAATCAGCACCGGACCAGCTTTATTAACTTATAGTCTGAATTATTTAACTCAATATTGAAGAAGGGCTGTATTCCAGCAATAGAGCCATAAAAGCTTGGTGATGATGATGATGATGATGAAAAACTACAATTTATTTATAATTCATACAGCCAAGGTCACAATATTGTTGTATAAAGCTTTGAAACTTTTTTAACTTTAATAAGCGAAAAAGTACCTACCGAAGTACGAGAATATTATTATTCTGGCTAACTATTGGGACGGAGTTCAAAATTTTATTTTTAAGTGTCATCTTTTAAAAAAAGCAATAAGATTGAATAATTCCGATTCTGGGCCAATGACCATAGTAGGCCATAAAATATGGTTACACTGTAGGTTCGTCAGGCGCATCTTACATCTCATACCGTTGGGGAATCACGGAAGTGGAGCATATGGACGGAATTGCAATTTTATAAAATTTTCAAACTTGTTTAAAATAACCGCAAATGTACACAAACCTGACTTAATTTTTAATTTTATAGTGTAAAAGGCAACGAATTAGTAATAGTACCAGGACAAATACAAGCTACAAGCCGCCTACACTGCATGGACATGAAATCCTATGTCGAATAAAATATACTTTTTATCTTACGTGCGCCAGTCGCACCGCACCGCCATTGAATTTGTTGTGGATCAAATTACAAATCGGACATTCTGTATAATATCCGGGCAATATTAAAAACGTCTAAATGTACAGGGTTAAGAAATAAACATTATTGAAATTATTATACTGCATTGGCATTATGCATAATACCTTTTGTGTAGTGTATATAGTATCATTAAAACGCCTCTAAAATCACACCTTTAATTAAACAACTGCCTATATTCTGGTCCATAACATATACTTGTATATTTCGGAATACCGGCAAATCATCGTTAGTTGTTTTTAAATGTACAGAATTCAATGACTTTCGATATTTTGTACTACATACCATTACGGAAACGAGCAACGCCATTAACTGCTCCATTTCTCGCCACTAAAAAGTGATAACTCTGGTACCGTGATAGGTATTGTTTTTTTACGAATTCTGTTCCTTTATAATACGCATATTATAGACTCGGTACATATAAGCGTTCAGTCAGAGCGATTATTTGCGAGTATTTAATCAATATTGAGAGCAATTCACTATATCTCTTACCTCATACAGTATCTAAAATCACTAGTCTAATTTCGACGATTTATACCGGAACATGCTAAAATTTATAACTATAATCTACGATTAGGTCTTGTAAAGCAACGGTGACATTAAGCTTTGAAGTAATATTTCCGTGGTGTGGTACATACCAGACGCGTGTCAAATGGTCGACTCATTATCGCTCTGCCTAGTAGTGCATAAAGGTAGTGTTTCTTTGTTACTTATAAACGACGTCCGATGATAGTTAAAATTTTGTAAGAAAAAACATAACTTTTTATGATGGAGGGTTAAGACAAGTAAAGTGGTAATAACTAGTACAGACATTTAGAACCTATCTATGCGTGTCTGTCTATGTATAAAAATATACTTATTTTGCTATGAATATATGTGTTTGTGATAAAGTTTCACAAGATTTTACAGCACCACTTTTACCCACCACGGGACTAATAGGTACAGCATTACGCGTTTGGGGTGAGAAGCTGTCTGTTTGTTTGTGTATATATCTGTTACTATTTTTCTCACAAAATCCAAGACTGAACCTAATGAGGTTTCTAATATTAAATAGGTATTACTCCAAAAGAGATTCTTAGACATGTTTTCCGGTTCCAGGCTACCGATGGGTGCTCCTCTCCTTCTAAATTCTACTTCTCTCTCTAAATACTTTTTTATGTATATGTATATACATAAATTGCAATGAGCATTGTCCATTGGTGAGTAGATACAGTCCGACGATCTCAAAGATCTATCGTGAAAGTAAAAAGTGCATCGTTTGAAAACTGGAAATCATTTTTGTTTTATTTTATCGTGTTTACCTTCATATTTTTTTACAGTATTATATCTCCTTCAGCCTCATGCCGAGGGGAGGCCTAAGCTTTTGCAGTGATGCATAATGAACTGATATGGTATATGCCCTGTAAAACTGATAACTAAATAAAGCTGCCAAAAATTGCGGAAAAATTCATATCAAACAATTGAAATAAAAATCTTATGTTTATAATTATTTTGTTTCATACTATATTCATGTAATATTCAACAGCAATCAACCAAGATACAAATTAATTTCTCATAACATACATAGCGAGAAAGAAACGCGACCTTTAGTCGAGACGGATTAGCGTCCCGTTGATAGCGCGCCACACACGCGCTTTCGTAATCATTCTGTGGGAAATAACTGTATTGCTGACGCAGATACTGCACCGCACTTTATCCTATTCTTAGACTTGTTAACCGAGTGTTATTTTCTAGTGTTTTTATTTGTCTACATATAATTAAATAGGTGAAGTGATTTTTCTTATCACTTAACAGATGTTGGAGAGTGCGGTATCTGTTTAAATATTGAACCACGTGGGCGTGGGGATCGCGCGACGGTACCTACTAGCCTCAGTATTTTCACGACAGCTTATTGTTTAATAAGAAGTCATTAATTTATTCATTCAAGAGCGGTTTAGGCATCATGCCTCTTGAAAAGAGCTTCCGGGCTGTAAAATGTCGAAATCTGTGTATTTTAAACATATTTTAATAAGCTGTCTGATTATAGATGAAATCTAAGTACTTATGTTTAGTGCTGCATTTAACAGATTTTTTAACCAACGTCTTATTCATATAGTTCCGTGGACATCGAATATTCGATTATTGACACTTTCCTATCATCGATTCTGTTCCAAATAGTTCGGTAAAAAAAACGTCAAAATTAGGGTGAAACTTTTCTGGAAAGCGCCGAAACTCAATTCCTTCATCAAATAGATTTGATGTGACAGTGGAATGATAACAATGAAGTTGATGAATAGTGATGTGTGGATTTTACGTTAAAATTACAGTAAATTTATTTTGCAGTAACAAACTGTAAAGAATTTGTCGTATGTTCTACTGAGCGGAACACAAAACCGAAAATGTCACCATACTATAATAATTTTACATATTAGGTACATCCCAAAACAGCTATACAAATGAAATTATTTATTTTTTTTAAAAGTTTAGAAAACACGAACAAAAGTATATTTCTTCGTTGTCTATCGAACACTTAAATTAGGAACCACAAGCAAGGGATTTTCCTAATGTCATTGGGGTCATAATAAATATAATAATTTTCTATAATCTAAGATCATACTACTGGTTGTTAGTCTAGCGTCAGGACATTACCTGTGGGCATGTGGGCATAGCTTCTCAACCAAAAGCACCTTGCTCAGTGTCTTGACATTTGCATAATCGAGCGTGCAACGGTGAGCAGACTGCCAGTCCAAACATCTCTCTCGGAAAGCGACGCGACACTTCATTGTATGCAAGTGTGCGGTTTACTTCTATACACTTCAGTTAGATCACATTTGGGAGTGTAAATCAGTAGCACATGCTTAAATTCGTAAATATGATATTATCATTTCAGCTTATTGCACGATAATTGCCCCATGATTTGTGGCGAAATCGACTCTTCGAGTATTATAACAAGCTGATGTTTTACATAAAATCGATCGTCAATACAGTAGTAATAATATACCAGACGTATTGGCATTTGTTAAAATGTTTAATTAAGAATGCATCAACTAAAAACATCATACAGCTTTAGCAGAATAGCACGAAAATATCAAAACAAATAGTTTAATGCACTACCGCAAAAACGCAATTACCTAGTACACAAATCAATCACTGGAGTGAAACTGAAAGTTCGTAATTTTTAAACAGACTTTTTTAACCAAGGAAAAAAAAGAAAAAGTTCTCAATTTGTCTGCGCATATAGGCCGATTTGGATAATAATTTTTTTATTGGATTGGGTATACCTCCAAGATGGTTCATAAATTTAAAAAAAAAACATTTCTAAGGATAGAAAAATAAAGGAAGTTTTTACAGAGTAGTTCGATTTCGATAATTTTTTCATTGCATAGGGTATACGTCAAAATTAACGAGTAACGAATTAAACCGACAAAAAAGAAAATGAAAAGTGGAAAATAAGTTTTTAGTATTAATAACTAAGCCCTTAAACTAATGTAACTATTTTTGTGTCAGCAACATACAAACAACCAAGCAAATTCTTAGATCTTCGTTGTTTGTTTGCCGCCGACTCAAAATAGGTTAGTTTTGGAGCTTAGCTATTAATATTAAGATGGTTTATTTTTCACTTTAGGTTTCTTTCCTTGTCGGGTTAATATCTTGATGAAAACTTTTTTTATTGTTAATAACAAAAAGATGTAAAGATTATGAAATTACATTTCATAGTACGTTAATTGAAGAAAATGTTTGTCCAAAACAATGACAATGATGTACGGGCCCGTCCATTCACTGAGTCTGTTATTTTGCTCCTGTCTACACATACGACTTTATATAGTTTGAATAACGTGTCAGTTGAATAGGTGTTTGCCTAACATGTATTCATCGTTATATTATTGAAACTAATATTAATTACATCATAAATTATATTCACATGAAATATCTTTACAGCGAATAAGTCTTAAGTCTTAAGCCATAATTTATGTTTATGAATAAAAGTCCTTTATTCTCTTTGATCAGTGGTCTGAAATAAACAATGATTTAGTAGCCGTTGTGGTAAGTTTTCAACTTTCAAATTATGTACAGTAGAACTCAAAATAATATTGTATATCATTAAACTGTTTGCTCCATTAATTAATATTTGATGTTGAAAAAACCCAACCAAAATATAAAATCTAGCCACTAGGAAGGGCAAAGGTTAAAGTGTCTAATAAGAAAGAAATTTCCTTATCTTTTCTGATTCAGTGAAAAGTTTATGAAAGTTTTCATAAATTGAAGTGAGATACGGAAAAATAAACAATAACCCGTGAATTATTTTCGAATTAATTGATGTAATTAAAATCAATTCGAATAATTAATATGATTGCAATTAATTGTAGAGATAGTAACGTGTTACGTTATAATAGAAACCGTAAGCAGTTGTGCGTAAAGGGCTTAGATGTAACAAGCGACAGGCTTAAAGCAATGTTAGCGCAGCTGTGGATGACTTAGATTTGTATCCGGCTCCTGAAATACGGCGGTTGGGCATTCGCCTATATTGCTATTAAATTAAGAACTTCTCTAACTCTAATACCCTATGTTTATTACATATAAACTATCCAGTAACTTTAATATGTTTCAACAACAAATCGTGTAAATAATGTTGGCGCCAACTCTACAAATACTTCATTATATTTTCTATTTCTATTTTCATTGCGGGTGAGAAACTGTACTCCGGGTGAGGTTTTCTGAATCATTTACGTGAGAGCATTTACAGGTTTATCGTATTTCATCTCAACAATAGAAAACAAATTTTATTAAGAAATGACCTTCATACATATTGTGCTGAACGAAAGCTTATGCTTCAAACGCTGATCAATCATTTAAAATTGTTTGCTCCATGTGTAACGAACTAACGACGACCGATTGGCCGAGCGGTTAGACATCCTAACTGCGGAGCCAAGGGTTGCGGGTTCGATTCCTGCCCGTGACAAATATTTGTGTGCATGAACATGGTTATTTCGTTCCGGGTCTGGGTGTAAAATATTTATATACGTATATAATATTATAAAAAAAAAGAATATTTAAGTATGTATATCAGTTGTCTAGTAACCCATAACAGAATTATAATTCTTGCTTACTTTGGGACTAGATGGCTCTGTGTGGATGTCCCATGTATTATCATTATTATTATTATTATATTATTAACAGAAGTTCATTGGAATTAGTGCAGGACGATAAGAAAAAAACTAAGAGAAAGTAATCGCAAAAATGTTCTGCGGACTATTGCATTTTTTTGACCCCCAAAAATGCATGTGAATATTACGATCACTGAGAGGCGCGACTTCTTCTGTAACTAATCGTATGCTAATTGCTTTTTATTTGTTTTTAATTATTTATTTATTTATAAAGTTGTATAATATTTCATCAACCAACCGCTCATATTAAGATACACGCTTATATATTATTAATGGCCCTGATATCGAATCTAGTAATTACCTTATCCTATTTTTTTAACTAGTTATTTTTATTTACCGCGCTGCGTGTCTGGTAATAAAGTGCGAGCGTGGGCGAACGCGGACTTGTTTCCACGGGTTGCCCTTGTCGCGTCAAAAGTTCAATACACCGCACTGGTTATCACGAAGAATGCATAGACATGCATAAATGGATTTTTTTATAGACATACATACGTGTATGCTTGTTTATGGATCTAGGATTGGTGTCGCTAAGCTCTACAAGGAGACGAATCCTGGACCAATATGGACTGTATTATAAAGTCCTGTAAAAATAGATGACCAGTGTTAAATCCTCATATTATTTACTGCTAATTGTAGCTGATAATGTTTTAATTTAATTTGTTATCCAATAGAATAGACACTCGTTTTCAACTAGATTCTACATGTTGAATTATTGGAAAGCGCTTGCTTCAACCAATATTTTTGTTTCAGTTCATTCCATTCACGTATCAACTCTAGTTGCAGTCGTTAGGGTAAAGAAATTGACAGCAGTGTCTATTACGTAGAGTGTTCCGTCGATCGATCGATTTCGACTGTTCCGTCCAACCACCTGTATCCCAGTTTAGTGGTGTTCACGTTGTCGGTTAGTAGGCGAAACAGTTGACAACCGTTCAGTAACACCCGCACGCCCCCCTTCACAGCCGCAACTTGAGTGCGCTCAGATCCACAGTTCAAACTGAGAATACACGCTCTTACTAAACCATACGCTGCTATATTTCGTACCTTCGAGTTTCTGTCTCATAGAAACGGAAACAGTAGTAGGAAATTAAGGAAATGGTAACTGAAATTTTTTTTTTCGATAACCGTAAAATTATGTTATATAGATTTAGTTTTTTTAATTCTAAACCAATAATAACAACTGTAAGTTGCTATTGCTTTATAAATGGTAAAAAAATTATTTCTAGCCTTTTCATAAGAATTAAACTACTTTTATGTACAATAGCAGACATTTCGATAAATGAACAAGAAATCGTTTAAATTGACAGTATTTAATGTCATAGAGTTATGTAAAATATAACTTATAAACAACACTTAAAGTTTTGGTTTATAAATTTTACGCATTAAATAATTTTACGAAGAACAAGTAAATGGTTATATATGTAGTACATAAGAATGTAATGGTTAAACGTTATTTTTTTTTTACAGATGTGTACGATTTGAAAGACAATCGACAGTTATGGTGTCATCAAATTGATCTGATAATGGAGCTGGAAGGTGGATGACAGAACCATTCATAACTACTTGCAAACCCACCAACTTGTCGCCCAACATGATTTGTCTTCACGAGCACTTTTCATACCACATGGTGACGAGGATCTGATGATGGAATTGAAAGATGGATAACAGAACCCTTCAATGGCCTTAAATACCCACCAATTTTGAACTCATTAGATTTGTTTTCACGGGCATTTTTCACAGGAACATGGTGACGAGGGTCTGACGATGCAGCTGGACGATGGATAACATAACCCATAAATGACCCTAGTAAACCCACCAATTTATAGCTGATTAGATTCACCATCACGAGCACTTTTCATAGGAACATGGTGATGGGGTTTTGATAATGAAGTTGAAATGTGGTGTCCTCTAAGCTCAAAGTGGGGTACGTGCTGAGGAGCTAGCTGGATTGCCAGGTGTGGCAAACATATATATGGCATCAACCTCTGAGTACTACATACATACATAAACGGATACGTTTAGGTACTCTCACGTAAAAGAATCTAAAACGAAATATATATTAATTAATTTTTTTTAATAAGCTTTTGTAAAAGAAACTCTAACCTTAAAATTGAAAAATAATTATCAGTTTTTAAATCTCAAAAATGCAGTAAAATAAACTTAAATATATATTTACATTTTTGAGGCGTCAAACGTCATAAGTAATAAATATTACTTTGAAGCACATATTTTTTATTAAATTTTTGGAAGAAACGTTATCCTAATGATGGTAAAATTTCCATAGGCAAATAATCTTTATTTTATTCAGTCGTACGTTCACAATGTCTCGTTTGTCCTACGCTGTTTCTTTATCTTAGTTTCGATACTTCAGATTTATGATGTTAATAAATATCATAAGACATAAATGTCAATTATAAAAGCGAACGTGTATGGTGGCACTAGGCGAGCTCAGCGGGGGTGTATTGTGGGTTAGAAAATTAATAGAAAGCGAAATTCATTTCTTGGACTATCAGAGACGACTTTAGCTTCTTCTATTAATTTTTTTTAGTCCCTTTCAATGTAAGGATATAAATTATATTTACAGTTATATATTATTAATATTTGAAATTTCGAAAGTTTTTTTTTATATTGATGTGTTTTGATGGAACCAACATCGCAGACGTTCATTTATTTTTGAACTAGCGACCGCCCCCGGCTTCGCCCGCGTTGACTACATTTTTATATAATTTCTGCTTATAGAAAAAGAAATGCTACAGGGTCATCTAGTGGCAAGTAACAATTAAGTGGATACCGCGAAAATCTTTTCTGTACGCGAATACTTATTTACACCAATTTTTAGGTAAAAAATGATTATTGTGGATTATCCCTAAGAGATAGACATATACTATCCTGGACTTTTTTGTAGACCTTTTTAAGGTGTACAATACTGTAGTACATTATTTTGATCTATCTCGTAGGTTTCAGCCAGCGTTTGCAATGTAAGCGCAAAAAAATGTGTTTATTTACGACATCACATTAGAAACCTCTAAAATTATCAATGTTTCTCTACTATATTATGCATGTTATATACATATAAACCTTCCTCTTAAAACACTCTATCTATTAAAAAAACTCGCATCCAAATCCGTTGCGTAGTTTCAAAGATTTAAGCATACAAAGGGACATAGGGACAGAGAAAGCGACTTTGTTTTATACTATGTAGCGATTTAATATAACTTTATCTTCTATTTAATATTTATAGTTGTAGGTATAGTACCAATCAAACTTTATGGCGGATCGGAATACAACGCTTTATGCATGCTTGCGCAGGTTCATTCAGCCCCTTGCTCCACTGCGTCCCGCTACACCTAAAACTGGTTACTGCGGAGCGACTTGTGCCTATGTTCACATCCGCCATAAAGGTTGATTGGAACTATGCAGGTTGCGTAGACAATTGTTTGATACGTCTTTGCCACATGACAAGTTTACGTGTATTGAAATTATTCGCCCCTCCACTACGTACGTTTTTGTACATAAACAAGATAGCGGCCATCGGCACGTTTTACTCTGGAGTCCATATATAATTTAAATACATATACAAATTGTATATTGCAATCGGAGATTTATTTGAAATTTTAATGTAGTGAAATAAAATAAAAACAATGCTGAAACCCCCATATTACATGGTTACTGAATTATCGTGATATTTTATTTTTAATTTGTATTATTTTTGTGTTTTTTTAATTAACGTGTATAGCGTTTGATAAAAAAATTATCAAAAATAATGCTTCATATTGCGTACGATTCTTGCCTACGTCTACCTAAACCTTACATAATAACAGATTGTGTGCCACCAAAGTTCTGCCAACGTATTTGATGTATATATAAGCTTTGTGACGTTCAAAAATGACAGCAGAATGAGTGTTCTACTTGTAAATAAATGGATTTAAATTTTTAAATAATAGTGTTATTTAAAAATTATTATTTATGTAGATAAACTTGTCAAGTACATCGTGTACCAATATTAAAATATTACTTGGAATATATCAAAGTTAAAAAATAAAATTATTGGCTTTTAAGTTACCTCTTTGCAAAATATAATCATATCAGTTTAGTACTCGTAGGTATTTTAACCACAAAACGTACCAAATGGACTAACTCACTTCTGTATTATAACAGAATTAGTTATAAGTAACACACAAATGAATACAGAATTAATATAACGCAGTATAACAAAATTTTTTGAACAGTGCATAAATTGTGATGTTTTACTTTTTAATGAATATAAAGAATACGCTTTTCATTATTTAAATTTTCATTATGAAAACCGAAATTAATTCTACTAAACCTTTCCATATGATAACGAATGTTAATTTTTCCATATAAATCTCTTAAGCGGTCTTTAATTAATTATACGTAAATTTTACATTTATTTTTCTATGGTGTAAAGTATTGTATAATTATAATAAAACAACCGTGTATATTGTATAAGCATTTGGGAACGAGCTGTACTCCAGCAGTGAATGCGTGAATAAGCGTGATAAAAAAAATGAGTAAGGAAATAGAACGTGTATATATGAGACGACAATTGGATGAAACTGACATGTGAAATATTAATTAAAAACTCTTTCATAAATATATAATATATGTTATATATCATCACCCCCCCCCCTCCCAAAATTCAAGAGACATTATATTATTAAATCAAATTTTCTACCAACATCAAATGCTTCCTTCCACTCTTTCCACGCCATTGGTTCTCGTCATTTCCGAATCAGTTGGCTCAGTTTGGCTCTGTTATGTCTCTTCGAAAATGTGTATTCAAATAATCTGATGCTATTATTCATGCAAGCGAGCATTCGGCAAGCAAGCATTCAGCAAGCAAGGCGAGCGTTTCATAATATATCCTATACTTCCATAATTTTAAGAAGTAGACACGAGGAACTTACCTTTCTAAATCGATTCCTGAAATGTGTCTTCAACTTTATTTTTGTTCATTGAAAACAAACTTTTATATTAGGTACCATTATTTTAATTTAGATTTGAAATAAACATTGAGAAACTGGGCCAGTTGTGTTGTAACACTAACTTTCGACTTACTTTAACGTTGATTTCATTGTGAGAACTTTGTCTCAAGTTTAAATAGTAAAGTGTACGTTTTTGATGAGCTTAATGGGTATACATGTATTAATATTTTCTTCCTTAGTTAACTTTTTTAGGTAAATACAAATTTTATATAAAAAATATCGTAAGTATAAAATTGAAAATATTCCCAATAAACTGTTAGTGGAATCTACTGATCTAATAGAGCATTATAAAGAAAATTACTTTTCAAAAATATTCACAAATATAACCGAACGAATGTTTTGAAAATGGGCTGATGATGATCAGCCCATTTTTACCCCACTGCAGGGGCTTAGGCCTCCCCCAGGGTGAGGAGGGGGGCTTGGAGCTTAAATCCACCACGCTGCTCCACTGCGGGTTGGGAACTGTAACGACCGCCATCTATTGACAGCGTCCGGGACCGACTGCTTAACGTGCCCTCCGAAGCACGGTGTCAGTGATATTGTGTACTTAAGTTAGAAAAACTCATTGGTACACGCCCGGATTTGAACCATGGCCCTATGGGGCCTTATAAATTTGAGACAGGTTCGTTGCGCTCTGGGCTGTCACGACACGAATGTTTTGTTATTGATATACAATACCTATATGAGTACGATCGATTGTTAGCGGACAATGTGTACCTGTGATGTTTACACAGTACATAAAATATTAACTTCTTAATTTGGAAGTTTCATATCGTAATATAGAACAGCGGGAGGTGAACACGGCGCGAACATTGCTCTTTTTATTGCATATTTATTCAGTATTTTTATTATAACACTTTTACTTATTAACACGGTATATTTTTTTTTGTTGGACGTTACATACAAAGTATGAATTGATTATTAATATTTTAGAAGGTGTTTTATATATATAAATTTTCAGTATCGATCTTCATTTACCGATATTTAATTGCTACAATTTGACAAAGTAACAGCTTATTAATACATATTTTATTACGTATATTTAATTATAATTGGATGTAAAATTAATAAGTTTTGACATGGTATATGACATGATTAATTAACATCAAAAGCAGCTATTTAATATGTTTATTTTAATAAGAAACACCATAATAGTAATAGGTAGCAATCTATATAAATCAAGAAAATATAGTGTTTAGTATTTCTAAATTAAAATCTAATTAAAAAACTAAAAATACCTACAAAAAGATATTTCATTCTCACGCCGAAGAAAAATGGAAATTTACTGAAATTACTGATTACTTTTGCATTTCTTTCCAAAATTTCGAATTAGTATGTGTCGATCCGACACGAACTTGGCACACGCTTAGTGCATGCACGCATAGTTCGTAGCCGGGATCCCGTCCATGGTTAAAATTCGGTAATTAAGTTTTAAAAATAAATCTCTCAGAAACTACTCAAAACATCTTACAATATTCTAATCAATTTTAAACTAATATTATAAAACACCTAGTTTGTTTGTCTTTTCTTCACGGTAATAGTTAACCTCATGATTGAGCGGTCAGGTTACATCTCCTTGGACAGGAGTAACAGGTACGCTACTGTTCATCGCAGTCGAAGGTTGCAAAGCTTGTCCTTTCTCCCAAGCCAAATTGGACATAATTGAGGATTGTGAATTTTTGGTGGAATCAGATTCTAAACAGGCAACAAAGTTGATATACATAATAAAATCAAGGAGTCGCAACATGTTCTTTAGACTGAAAGTAATGTGGCAATAATAAATGGATTGGATATATAAATACATCATTTCTAACGTGACAAGCGAATTTGGATCTAATTGTAAATCATGATTTTTTTTCATTACGTCCGATGCTATCTCGATCAGCGGTTAGGTACTGAAAAACTAGCTATTGAACATTATGTATATCCATCCATCCACACTAGCAGAGCTGCGGACAAAAGTTGTGAAAATAAATTAAAACAATAACGGCTCGAAGCTTTAATAGCTGTAGCTTTATTATAGAAATTACGTGTATCTAGCAAACCATTACATATTTTACGCCATTAAACACTTTAGTATTATAGATCTAGCTTAACAAATACAGATAATGTCACTAACGATCGTAAGTCAACGCACGAGATGCGAAAGGAATGTTTTTTTACATGCTCCTTGGATGTAAAAAAAAATATTCCATGTCTATTCTCAGAAGGATCATGTTTTCGCAATGGTAACGAGAAAAATGAGACATCCACCTTCAACTTCAAGCCTGTTTTAGTACGGATCCATTGTTCTCTACGATACGATTTTAGTGCAAACGACATAGAGTATAAACTTATAGTTAAATTGCTAACGTATGTGTCAAACATACATAATAAACTAAGGAATTTTTCTGTAAGAATTTGTAGCAATAAATTCTACAGAATAAATATTCGGATAATAATGTAAATATAGAAAACAATCAAGTGTGGCCACAAATTATTTTCAGATCTAAGCTGAAAAATATATAACTATGAGAAGCGAACACAGCGAAGAAGTATATAGGTAGTTTTGTTGCCGCGCTGAATATCATAGGTACTACTAAAAATCTTGTCGTGCACAACTCGCTCCAAATCCAAAATTAAATTTATAGCAAATTAATGAAAAAAATAAAATGTCTGCAAACTAATTTCAGCAATGTCGCATTGTTTTTTTTTTTTAAATACAAGCAGTATTAAAAAAAAGCCGGCCAAGTTCGTGTTGAACCACGCACAGTGACGGATTCCGTAATCAGGATGTTCAAGGTTGAAATTGAAATAAAACATATCTTATTCAAACCAGTTTTCGTTGAAAATGTGTTTTTAGGGTTCCGTAGTCAAATGGCAAAAAAAAAAACCTTATAGTGTCGCCATGTCCGTCCGTCCGTCTGTCTGTATGTAGTTTATCTCGGAAACTATTGGCAATATATAGATGAAATTTGGAAGGTAGGTGCATTCTATGAACCGCTACACAACGACGTAGTGAAATTAAGAATTTTTTTATGTAACTGAAGTACGAAAAAAAATTCATCGTATATTAACGCAAGAGGTACCAAACGATAGGTCTTAAAAAATGACATCAAGGTATCAAACAATTTTTTTTATTCAAGTTAAAGTCCTAATTTTTGTTAGAGTCATGTCCCGTCCCCCCCTCTACCAGCTAAACCGTTGTTTTTGGATATGTGAAAAAAATTTAGAAAAGGAGTATATATAAAGCAGTTAAAAGGAAAACTATCACAGCTAACTAGACTGAATTATTTAACGAGTAATAGATTAACTCATAAAATGTACTTTTATAAGTAAAAACTTTGTAAAAAATCCATAGAAAATGACAGATAGCGTTTAGCCAATAAGCAAAAACTAGATGCATTTTATCTTTTTGATGTTATTGTAAAAGATAATAAAAAAAAAAATTTTTTTATGAAAACTACATTGTATTACTAGGTACTATAAATTTACGCTTTCCTTTTTGCAGAGTTTAATCTCTTCACAATCGATACTAAAAGTCAAAGGTTTACTATAATAAAATAAGTAATAAAAATTGTCTCTAGCTATCAGTGCACTCATGTTATTACTTTTCGGATTAGCCAGAGGATCGAGCGCCTTCTAAATAACTAAGGAAATAAAAATGAAATATATATATATACAATAATTCTTAAATTACATAATAATGACGATTAATGGTTAAGGTCGATTAACGTCGCCCTCGTTTTTTTTTATAATGTATGGTGGTACGGAACCCTTCGTGTGCGAGTCCGATTAGCACTGGGCCGATTTATTTTTAACGTATATAAGTTGTACTAACTTAACTTTTTTCAAAATTTTCTACTCCATAGTAAAATAGTCAAGGGGTGCACACTTTCAGAACTAAGGAGCGAAAATATCTCAACAACTATTGACTTAAATAAAAAAAATATTTGAAATCTCTATACCTACTATTTGTAAAAACTTATCTATAGGTACATGTTAATGAGCGGTGGAATTTTTTTATCCCGCAGTTACATGCCTGTTTGTCGATCATATTAAATTTTAAGGTAGGTGTAACCAATGGCCTGCCATACAACAGTGTAGTGATATAACGAAAATATTTTTTTTGGATAGGTTGCTATTATTATTATTATGCAACTGAGGGACAGAAAAAAAAATCCAGCATACAGTCAAAGCGTAAGGTACCTTGTCTTTAAAAATAATATATAGTTCAATAAAAAAATTCTTTAGCAGTTGCTGAATATTTTAATCTACAAGAAATGGGTTATTAAAGAATCTCACCTAGGCAAGATGAATAATGCAATTATATTAAGAAATATAGGTAACGTATCGTTTTACCGTATGGAAACACGAACCATTACAAAATGCAGACTACGCACAAACTAGTTTCGCGATCACTCGAATATAAAATACACCATACACTTTCCAGCGGAGAGCATTACCCTTGAAGTCAATGCAACGTGATAATAATGATATATTAGTTTGATGACAGATTATATGTTAATTTATGAAACGATTATCGCAATTTATAGTACTCCAACAAGCGTCATTAACATTGAAGTTGTCAGGGAACCAGTTGAATTGCATCGATTTTTAAAAGTAATAAAGCAAAATAATACTGATATGCTTATGGGAATATTATCTAGTTACTCTTAAAATTTTCAACAACATACAAAATGTAACAAGAATATTTCTCAATTCCGTAATTATGTCATCTTATAACTTGATTTAAAGTCTTAACAAAAAAATGCCTTAATTGATATCCAGAACATTTTTGAGAAATGTTATGTATTAAAAAAGACATACTAATAAATTGCGGTATCGATCCTGAGGTTCTGTTACACGGATAAATCGACATGGCGCATACACATAGCGCGCCGTCATTGCGCCTGACAAATCGTTCCCGTATGCGGCGCGTGTAATGTCAACCATAAAATATAATTAGGTTCAATACTTTTTCAGATGAACACAGGAATCGAATGCAACGTCTCTTGGATACAGCGGTATGTCCATTTGACTGTTATCGTATTAGAGGAACAAAATGGACCACACCGTCTATTACAGCAGAGTCGAAACAGTAGACGGCAAGGGTCCGCGGACTCCCGCGCAATTAAATGTAGCCAAAAGAAACGGAACCTTTATGGGATCACTTTGTTGTCTGTTAGTCCATCTGTCCTTTTGCCACAACCCTTTTTTCAGAAAAGGGAAGAGATATGATTGAAATTAATATCAAATAGGTTTACTTACGGTTTTTTAAAGGTGTAAAAAATCAAGCTTCTAAGTCAATGAAAAGAAGGTATATGTCCCCTTAACTTAGTTTCACAAGAAGCAAAGTTGCACAGGATTAGGAAAGGTAATAATCCGAAAATCGTTGATTAATTTGTTATTATCATGTCATAACAGAATATCATAAAACAATATATTCCAACTTCCAACTTTAGATACATATTTTTTTGGTCGAAGCCCTCGGTGCGCGAATCCGGCTCACACTTGGCGCATGTTTCGTTTGACAGCCCGTATGTAATTACGTGGCCGAAAACGAATCACACAAGGAATTCAGAGTTCACGATTCTGACCTCAAGCGGTCATAACAAGTAGTTGTGAATATTGAGACACGGACTGACGCGGTGTAATGATAGAAGCCTGATTGGTCACGACAGTATAAGAATGTGTCAAAAATTATATAGCGTTCAACTTTGGCCATTTCAATGAAATAAAGAAATAGAATAAGTATAACATAATTCTATGGAGTAAAATAACTAACGTTATTATTACTTTACAGAACTTCTATTGAACCCCGAGGTCGCAAAGATCTAAAATAAAATAATATACAGCTACTAACCCAACAATCAGAAAGCAAAAACTAATTGTCGAATATCGCATTAACGGGATGTGTTTCATCTGTTTTTAATGTGTAATATTATTAATATATAACACAATAAATTATAAGCCTAATTTCGACAATTTACAAACTAAACTGCGCTGCGTTTATAATAAAATATTCGATTGATTGTATAATCTCAAAAACTTATTATTTCGTAGGGTGTATAAGCTTTTTAGTTAAAGTTACACGCAACAAGCTGTTATTGTTACACGTAGGTTTACATATAATAATTATGTGCTGTCGAAAATTAAAATATTCCATATAATTTCAATATAAGAATTAGACAAACGCAATCTTAAATAGAATATCGCGTGGTTTTTTGTAAATTTTTTGGTAATATTTATTTATGAATTTAGATTATAAGATGACCTAAGTTTCCTTATGTCGGTCTATCGATCAGTCATCTGATGGCGTAACCATCTACAATTAAACGTGACGTCAACGTCACGAGTCGGACCGAACGAATGGTTGTAATTTGATTTGATATGCGCCGCTAAAAACTTTATAACGATTATATAAATATATAATCGTAATATAAAGTTTTGTCACAAACTGTGTGCGTTACTGGTATCAAGCTTGATATAGCAAAGAAGTCAAGAAGTAACTTTAAAAAAGTATGCAGAAATAATATTTTTTTCTAAGTAAATCTCTATTATTTTGTTCCCTTTTTTATAGAAAGAAAATGTTGTAATAACGTACAGCACGAGAAATTTTAAACTAACTCTATGCACATTTTTTAATTTATAATATCTTTTTCCGGTCAACAATAAGGATAAAGATAGACTGTGAAACTGGAATTATTAATTATATTTGATTTTATATCAAAATAGACATATTACGAGTACGTTTACAGAATAATAATAATAATACATGGGACTTCCCAAACAGCGTCATCTAGTCCCAAAGTAAGCAAGTATTATGCTTGTGTTATGGGTTACTAGACAACTGATATACATACTTAAATATTCTTTATAATACATACATATATAAATAAATAAATAAATATAGAATCATAAATATATTTTAAATATTACCATTTGGACGTTAGATTGTCATCTTCATTGTGTCGATTACTTACCTGTAAACAAAATATTTCACATTATTCAAGTAACACGATTGTATTATAGTTAACTATTAAAATAATAATAAAATAACACCTTGACATCACATTTTACATTGGCCTTGTGAATCTATTATAAGTGTCAGTCCGACAACAATCACAAATTCAAGCTAGAAAATATATTCTCAACATGTAGATATACGAGGAAACTCACCAAAATCACAACAATGAAATTACATTAACAATATAATAATATCCGGGACATCCCAAACAGCGCCATCTAGTCCCAAAGTAAGCAAGTATCATGCTTGTATTATGGGGTACTAGACAACTGATATACATACTTAAATATTCTTTTTTTAATAATACATAAATATATAGATACTTCTACACATTGTAAACTTTTATATGAATATGATTATATCGATACTTGACATAATCTTTTAGTGTTTGAAAATAGAACTATTTTTCACTATCGAGAAAAACGAACAGGATAAAAAGAAACAGCTGTTCGCAGGCCGAACGAAATTGTAACATAAAAGTAACCAGTTACCTACGAAACAAATTTTCTCTCCGTAATATAAGTAATATGTTTTATGACACGTCATAAAGTTCGAGTGTCCGATTAGACGCGGCACTCGTACACGTCGCCAGCTACCATTAATAAAGGCTTAAAGTAACTTATGTTAGTAAAAAGTTACATAACGCGCCGAGTTAATTATATCGCCGCTTGACTTGAAAATAAAGTACTTAGTAACTGGAACTGCAGTAACAGTGACACTGTATGGATATTGGTGTTCATCCTAAACTTTAAGGCCCATTTCTCGCTAAAATTATAGGGAGAGACCCTACGCGGCGGTACCTAAATGAAAGAAAGAACTAATAACAATGTGAAGTACATGACACTTGCTTTCATGTATTTAAAATAGAGAGTTTTTCTTTTTTTTTTGTAATAAATGTTGATCGATTCCTAGTTAAAACGATAAATACAACTGGTTGCTAGATAATTTTGTTGCGCATCACAAGGTGTCATTTACACAAGTATTTACGCGAAATAATATTATGTAGAGATATTATTACACTTTAATTAACAACAAAAGTCATTTTAATATCCAATTTTGATACATATCTAAATTGGACTTTTTCTTATTTTTATCATTTGTCACTTCTCCACGATCTACAGTAAACGGTTTTTTTTTTCATAAGTGTATTATAGAAAACAAACGCTTTCGTATAGAAAACGAAAACTTTTGAGTTCGAAGCGTACATTGAGACAAAATGATAAAATGAAGAATGAGGTCATAAAAGCAATCGCGCACACATGTGAAAGACTCATGCCCTGACGTGTAGATTTTGAGTTTAATATGTCGTATGTAGATACATGTTATATATATGTTGCCAGTGATGACATATGCAATTGAGAATGAATGAACCTCATGGACTGTGGGTCTTATAAATAAGTTCAAGGTCGCTCAAACAGCTATGGAGAGGGCTATGCTCGGAATCTTCCTGTGAGATCGAATCAGAAATAAGAAGATTCATAGACGAAAAAAAGTCACCGACATAGCCCATCGGATTAGCAAGTTGAAGTGACAGTGGGCAGTTCACATAGTACGCAGAACTGATGACCGATGGGCCGAAAAGTTCTGGAGTGAAGACCACGCCACGGCAAGCGCAGCGTAGGACATCTAGTCAGAAGGTGAAAAGATGACCTTGTAAAGATGGCAGGAGGACGCTGGATGCAGGCCGCTACCAGTTATGTAGGTCCTACTGGAAATCAATGGGGAGGCCTATGTCTCGCAGTGGCCTTCCTATGGCTGAGACGATGATGTAGATACACTTTACAATGACGTGTGCTAAACTAGTCAACGCTGTAATTAACGGTATGATACGCTAAGCAGGATTTATAATTGATAGTTATGGTTCCAATCAAACTTTATGGCGGATCGGAATATAACGCTATAGGCATACTTGCGCAGGTTCAGTCATATGCCCCTCGCTCCACTGCGTCCCGCTACACCTAAAACTGGTTACTGCGACGCGACTTGTGCCTATGTTCACATTCGCCATAAAGGTTGATTGGGACTGTACATAGTTATGAAGATGTTAAAGAAGTTTTTATGAGTACTTTGTTAACTGCTACGCCCACGTAGGCTCATGTTTCGCATGTTTCGCTGCTAATCCTCATCGTCTCTATTGCGTCGAAAATCTAGCAATGTAGAGGGGTTTTCGATGATTTCAATTTTTGGATAATATAAACTTGTTAACGACTGTATGTTATAAGTGATTTTTTTCGATCTTCGTCAAAAGATGTGAAAGATGAGAAAGAGAGATACAGCAAACCACGAGACTTAGCTGTTCTGCTCCCTTGTCAAAAGTTACACTTAGTTCATAGTCCAAACCTACCATTTTCGTGATATAGGAACTTATTTTATTGAAACCTTCAAAGACAAACCGAGACAAATTGCCGACACACCTAAAGCCAGTTGAGCGGTTTGGAAACTGGAATTTTTTTCATTTGGAAAAATCCGGATGCTCAAATACTCACAGTTTCTATACTGGTATTATTTCTATTCAGTTTTTAGCGACAGTTATTAAATTATTAGTTGGACTCCGGAATATTTCTGGTATGTCTGAACAAGTCGCTTCAAATATAATGATTTCACACTTACAGAGATCGTTAATATAGGTTAAAGATTTCTATTCAAAGATTTCAGTTCTAGCGTTTAACTTTAAACATAGAAACGTGCTTTACTTCAAAGTGTTTAAGCCTAATTAGTTGGAAATACCTGCGAGAACCGTACTCGCTATCTCCGACATCGCGGCGACCCAGCCCTATCCGCCATCTCATTGTGTGCACCGCAAAACAAGGATAAAATGACTGGTTTTTAGTCCCTTTTTTGCATCAAAGAATTCTTAGTGAAATCCGAAAGAGATTACGTAATCTCTGAGGGAAGGAACAAAAGGGAAAAAAATGCTTTTCGGAAAATGTAGGCAAAAATATACCTACGCTGCGGTGAGGTTTCACAAAACCCAATCCAACATTAGTTATACATTTAATGTCCTCGTCGACTTTATGTAATGGAACAAGGGAGTCCTTTTGATAATAAGGTGGTATATTCGAGTTTCAGTTTTGAATCAAATCTAATTTATCTAGTGTGAAACAGAATCATTTATGCTTGTTTTCTTATCCTTCACGCTTCAAGGACAAAACGGACAAAGCAATTCAGTTGCATACTATTTGTATCTTGTAATTCAAAATCAAGAATAGATACGAACACAGGATCAGTTTCAAATCACAAAGAGGAATGGCAGTGGCAAGCATAAGTAGAAGAGAATAATAAAAGTATTCAAAGTCCTACGGAACTCTATACTGTGCGTGGGTCGACACGCACTTGACCGGTTTTATAACTTTATGTTTTTATTAAGTACACACCAGAGGTTTTACCTTGGTTACGACATCGAGGTTTGAATACATTTATCTTTATCGCTCTTGCAATTACAAGGGAAATTATCTATTGCATAAAATTCTCTTTTGCTTCTACTTGCCGCTGCCATTCCTTTTTGCAATTTCAATTCGGTCCAGCATCCTGCTTAGTTTGGGACTAGTTTCAAAGATGAGGCAGAACCTTATCATAGCACCAGAGGACTGATATAGAAACTTATCTAATATCTTTATAATACAAAGGTATATCAGTAGATATTTTACTCCAGGATATATATATAAATAGACATGTTCATGCACAAATATATTAGTCTTGGGCTGCGACTGCTGATTCTGCAATCGGCGCCGGCGCCGACCAATCAGTCAGTCAATATATATATATAAAAGAAACTGACGGTCTGTCCGACCGACGTAGGGTCCCCTTTTTTCGCAACTTTGGGACAAGGTCCTAAAAATAAAAAAAATAAATATTGAGAAATCAACATCATAGCATACTGTTATGTCTTCGAATGATGACGCTGCGATTTTTCTTTCATTTTTAAATGTGTTATAAAATCCGATGTCACAAAATAATTGTCAACCAAGGTGTCACCGGATCGAGATAATGATACGTACTTTAAAATCGAATCATAAAAGAAGTAGGTCGAGGTATTTGCCTTTTGGTAGGTAGGTATGTATTGCATCGAGTGGGTAGGCAATAGGCATTATCTGCCTACACGCGATTTTACAATGTCAGGAATGAGGAACAGCCAGCCTAAACCAACTATAAAACCTTTACTAGACAATAAACTTAATATCATACAATGACATTACATATAGTTTTTATCGCCTGTTCCATTTATCCCTACCGGATCAGCCATACCAGTATGGAAGAATGGAATATTTTTCCACTTATCCATACCAGTATGGATAGATGGAAATTGTATGTCCATTTATCCATACTAGTACGGATATATAGAAATCATACATCCATTTATCTACTACCGAGTTAATGTACACTATAGTTAAAAAAATGTCTATTATAATAAAATTCATATTTGTTAAGAAAATAATATATTATGAAACTAAAAATGAGATCGTCTCTACTTACCACTATTGGTTGGTTTGGGTTGGCTTTCTAAAACTACCACTCTAAGAGTATTAATAGATAATAAGAAGGAGGAGGGCGAGGTGAAGAGATGAAACCAACTTTTAGAATTTTTAGAAATGCGGGAATTCGAAAAAAAAAACTAATTTAAAATGAGTAGCACATACCTGTAATAGCACATACCATACACATACATACATTTTAGATAGACTTCAAACTAAACTCTCAATGGCCAGCCACTCTTCTAGTAATTCAGAACTATTAAATTATGGTAGATACTTTTATTTATGTATTATCAATGTTTAAAAGAAATACGGTCAAGATAGGTTGCTTTTCCACCATTTCCCAATCAATAGGTAGATTAGGTTAGTTTAAAAAAAATCCAATAAAAACCTAATGTATATGGGCGCTCCGATTACTGTACCAACAATCGATGGTTCCAACCCACTAGGAACATAAAAATCGAATTTTCACTTGTACCAATGTTAGGTTAGGAAATTCTAACGTATTTACTGTTTTCAATTTATTTTAATGTTGAAGTATATTCCCTCTTTCAATAGTCGATCCTTTGAATCATGTCAGTGGTAACGGGTATGTATTTTTTATTTTTGTTTTTTTTTTTTGCATTTCCGCAATTCTCAAAATTCTGTAACTTGGTTTCTTGTCTTTGTCCCACCATACCCTAAATTATTATTGATACTTCTAGGGTGGAAGTTTTGGAAAGCCGCACCTTAATATCTAGACATAATCTCTTTTAAAGATACTTACATTAATTGTTACGGATCCGACACAATTTGTAGTTTTTGTAGTAGCACACAGTTTTTTTAGAATTATATTGATAGCCATCGTTCAGCAGTACAACTCCACGGCTTCTCTTTATAAAAAACTAGCTCATCACACATTTTGTATACAATTATTATTTGGTTGTTCATATTCTCTTGATAAAATAAAATCACAGATATATTGACAAGTGACTTTATTCTATTAAAGAAAAGAAATATAAATAATAGTAGGTATGTATGATTATGTATACTATCAGCCAGTAACTTACCTGTATACAGGTTTCCTTATTATTTTATCATAATAACAAAACACTTTAAACATTTTCAAGTCGGTTATACTTACATTTCGATAGGAGGGTTATGTGGAAAAGTATCCCTACTAGTATGGATAAGTGGAAAAATATTCCATTCTTCCATACTGGTATGGCTGATCTGGTAGGGATAAATGGAACAGGCCGTTTTTATATCACACACGTCCATTTCTAGTAAGCTTTGTCAACTTTAAAGATTGTGCAAACTACATTCTAATAGGAAATAAGTGTGGACTAGATGATCTGTGCAAATATTTTGTCACGGTAAACTTTTAATAACCAGCCCTATCTGTTTACTAGACTAAGGACCCTGACGTTACTGTAAAATTTTAATTAGGAAAAAAATTTCAGATAGTTCCTATTCATGTTTATTATTCGTTATAAGCAGTGAACGTTATATTTAAAATTGTTCCGATTGGCGACTCAATTAGTGTTTCCGATGAAATATAAAGGAAGATATGATGTAGATAACAGAACACCTTTGTGAAATACAGGAATCAGTGATTCACATTATAACATTCACTATCTGTCCTATGCTGTTCTTCCACAAAATGTCTTCCACGACCTTCTAATATTACAATCACTTCGTAGAAGATTAAAAAGCATAGATTATGGACTGTAACTATAAAAACTGTTCCATAATAAGGGCTAGTACACTGACTGCAAAATTCAAAATTCCTTAACTTTTGTACATTATCTCGGATTGCTACATAATCTCTTGAAAGCACATTTTAGACAATATAAAGCCACTACAATAACGACATAGTTCACGAATTTCGATAACTTGTTTTACATTGTTATACATACCTGATACTCGTAGCAACGATTATTTTACGGCAGATAATTAAGTGCTTTGCCTGCACTGCGGAAGTCTCGGGTTTTATTCCCGTGTAGATGAATGTCGAAACAATATTTTCTAACATATTTCAAAGAATTGAAAAACTTCCTTACTTAATAGACATATATTTCCGTACCACTCTAATAGGAGTTTATTTAACATCATATCGTACATAGAACGTGAAACGACCCATTACGTCAAAAATAATTTGTATTCCTTATAGACCTTTACACCCTAGTCGGTCTCAAATCACTTTAAAACACACGCACATTTTATGTTCAGGTGTCGTAAAAAACGGGCCGTTTTATTGGCGGCCTCGAAATGTTTTACGGGGAGTTGCCGTTAAATAAAAACGCAGTAAACCCGCAGCACGCATTGTGTCGTGTCGATGTTATATTTATGGTCGCCAAGGGCTTGCGTCTTTACGATAATTTTAAATTCGACAAATCTCTTGTACACGCTTTCCATTGCTCGTTTTCTTCCTGTGTCAATCATCTTATACCTTCGCCCTCACGACAATAGTTGCGATAATTTTCATATAAAGTAACTTATTGTACGTAAAACTATTTCATTTAAAAGACACAGGACATTGACTGTTCCTTGAGAGGATTTCATACCATTCCATTTTGAGATAAATTCATGATAATTCATGCTTGAATCTTAAGAAGCTCGAGCCGTATACGAGAATATTTAATATATTCTACATACGTAGTCATCCACTGCAACCGCATAATACATAAACTTCTATAAACACTTCTACTATAAGCACTTCCTATAATTCCTAAATAAAAAATGGTGAACTGAAGCACATCGCCAAATGAAGCCACCGTTAAATGCCAGTGCATATTTATGTAATCCTATCTCACAATGGACAACATTCTAGTAATAATGGCAATTTGATCGATGGTATACGACGTATAAAATGTGGCCAAATCCAAATCGTGGGCCAATATTGCAAAGTGGGAGCAAAACACGAGTACTATGACTTCTTACAAGGTGTCTGTAACACAATAAATCATGGTACGCGGGATTCATGACTGTGTTTATAATGGATAAGTCTCAAACCAAAAAGATGAAGAAAAGGATGTTTAAAAAATGATTTACTAGCTTGTGAATAATAATTTCATCGGACTTCTGTTTAAATTTGAATTGTTTTAAATAAAATTAAATTGTTTAAATTTGAATTTTTTTCCACGTCAATGGTCCAGCTAGCATTGAATGCGGTTGGCAAAGTTCTCGACTGTATAACATGAGTAAATATTTCATGTATTTTACTAGGCTAGATTTTGATGCCAATTATTGTTCGCGAAGCCTTATCCTTTTTATTTTTATTGTTTTAAGTGAGAAGTAGTTGGACCGTGTTCTTTTAATACCTATGTATTAAGAATTTGAACACACTGTTTTGTGATTCTCTTACTACGATTGACGTGCGCCGGCGCTATGAGTGCGTGGGCGAAACTCACCGGCCGCGATAATTATTCGAGATTACTTAGGACCTGTTTAAGATATTTCATTGCCTAAATCGTGAGTGAAAACGAGATTTCCGTGGGAAAGGTATGGACAAACATCAGATTTGTTGTCTTAAAAATTTTATGCTTGCTACGGTCGACGTGACCGGCAAACGTTTATGTAAAGCGAAGCTTCTGTGTAAGGATTCGTCCGAGTATTACATAAGCATCAAAAATAAAAATAAGATCGAAAAAAATACTTATAGTCAATTCCGGCAGTTTTACTCAGTACAAATAACTTTATACATTCAAGATTATACATTCTATGTTAGGTTTCACAATTAAAAAATATAGGTTATTTACCATTTTTATACAAAAAGACTAAAAGTGGTGTTCGGGAGAACGTAGTTAAAAACTTATAGATAGTGTAAAGCTTACCGAACTAAATAATAAGTTAAAAAAATAATAAGATAAATGTTAAAAATCAAAACTTAAACGTGTTTTTCTCGGTAACTGCTACTTTGCGCCATCTGCTTCTTTGAAACTTTTTGTTTAACTTGGTAAACTCATAATAATAATAACGCATACATCACAACAACTTCTAGGCCCCAAACTAAGCATTAGCTTGTGTTTTGAGTACAGAGCGAAAACACCACATACATATAACAACCAAGACGCGGTACTAGGAGCATATTCATCATCATAATCAATATTCATCATATAAATATTGACCCGACCTGGATTTCGAACCCGGAACCTCCAGCTTCATAGGCTCTACACGCTATATAAGTTTCAACTACGTTCAGTCGAATATCCCGTATATACATATACGAGATGACAGCGCAAGGTCCATAACAGACATAAGGTCCATAGAGCTATGAAATTTATTTAGTAGAACTACAGAATGTTTTAATCACATAAATCCTCAATACAGTCAGGTTACCAAATGTATTGAATTATCACTTAATTCGAACTCCACTACACATTTTTCACCCATTCGGAAAACAAACGAACCTATCTACTATTCTTTCACGTCGCAGACACCTGCTGAGATGGAGAAAGAACTGCGGTTCTAATTTTGCTTTGCGGAGCCAAAATTATCAAAGACGCCGAAAAAAATTATCAGTGTAATAATGCATAGTTGTCTTTTAATAGCCATACAAATTCACTTTCAGAGGAAGCGAAAAGTTCCGCAGATATTTTTCTTTAATGTATTTTTTAATTATTTTTCTTAAACTATAGAAAAAATGAAGGCTACCAACAGCGTTTGTAACGGCACATACCAAAATATAGCAGGTAAACTTTTGTATTAAAATATTTTTTTACAAGCGAGAACGCAACATTGAGTTGCTAACAGAATTTAACGCCTGTGTTTATCGTAAAATGTACATAAATATGAGATTTAGCTAATAACGCCCAATGCGAAAAGCGATAAAAGCTTGTACACCAAATGATTACGGGTGGGCGAAACGATACGCGGCTTCAGTCTTGCGTGGGCAAAACTTTTTCGAACTTTCACGGGTTTCGACCTTATTATAATTTTACACATAGTTATTTGTAAAATTACGATAATGGCTTTGACCATACGTACAATGTAATAGGTACAAAATTATACGACTGGTATCAAAACTTTTTGGAGACGGACAACATCGAAATTTACTGATATTAAATTAAATTAAACACATAGATTGGATATGATTCACAATTCTTTGATTTTTGTAAAATTTTTACTGGGTAAAAATCTTATTCAAAAAAAAAATAATAATTCCACCGGTGGAGCCATGTCGGTGCATCCAAGTCGATTGAGCGAGAAAAACAAGTTCAAGGTATCGTTGTGCACAAATAACATGACAAATAACACAAAATTCATAAATTTCGAGTACCTAATTGAATCGACCGAGAATGAAAAATGGTATTAGAGTTTGTATGGTGAAACCCTAAATTACAAACATATCAATTTGAAATTTCATTTTAATAATGTACCTAAAAAATGATTAACCCCGTTTATTACGGATTTTTAAAATGCAACCATTAAAAGACAAAAAAGGTGTCAAAGCCTGTATGAAAATTCAATTATTAAAGCCACACGTACCGACAATGTACGCATGCAAATTAAATAATACCTCGTTCTGTTTATTGCATTATGTGCGAGAACTCACAGCACAAAATACGACATTAAAACAAAAGTTTTTTTTTTAATTAATTAAGATTAAGAAAAAAAATTCTACTATTTAAAGTATACCTGACTGTCAAAAAAAAAACCCCTGTCGCACGGGGGCAGTATTTCTAATATTTGTATCGATACAAGCTTTCGAAAGTAGGTCATTAAATAAACCCGATAATGACTATTTTTGATAAAGCGAAAATAGTACAAACCTAGAGCACATAAATTTGACAGAAGCGATTGGTTTTAATAGTCATGAATGTCACTTCACAGTATCGGAACTGTCAAATGCAATTTTGCGGGGTGAAGGCTGGCGCGCGGGTATTTCGCGGACTGAAACTTGCCAAAGATACACTAGAAGAAGAGTGGTTAGACTGTAAGCGCAGAAGAGGGCTTCTAGTCATTTCGTACTTGTATGAATACAAACTACAAACTAGTAGCTTCAACATATATCAAATCCTGTGGCTGAGGAATAAAAAAAGTATGTTTAAATGTTATTAGTTAACATTGTAACCTGGCAATAAAATTAAATATGGTGTGATGTAGTCGTTTTGATCTCTCAACATTTTATAATTACGCATTTGTAATTATAATTATATTTAAAATTAAAATCCATTATAACATAAAAGGCCCTTAGCATGTTCGGAATTGACAGGTAATAAAATAAAATATTTTTATAAGCTTCTAGATATATCAAAGGTATAATTTAAGACTAATAAAAAAATTATCTCTCGGAATCCTCTTCGGGATTAATGGGGGGAGCAAAAAAGTCTTTAGATAACTAGGCGTAATGGACAGGTCATGTTTTTATATAGCTTAAATGGCTTATATGGCAACGTTATAAAAACGTACGAACGACATTGATGGCTCTATTTGAGATCAGAAAAAGTAATAGCTTAGACTGGAACGGATAAACCAATCAGCTATCGTTTACGTGTGACATTTATTTACAAGAATATTTCATAGAAACGTCTCACTGATGGCTATTATGAGGCTGTACGCTGTGAAAATAACTATATATTAATAAAATTACTTAGTATCTTTATCAGGAAGAGCTTATTCGACTAAAAATATTAAAGGCACTAAAGACGCTTTTATTGTACTCGATACGAATATGAATACAGAATCCGTATAACGAAAAGATTACTTGTAAGTATTTAATTGATAATAAGTTCTTCTTTAAAAATAGTAAAACCATACCGGTTTTCATATAACCGACAGAAATATGATTAAATAATAAAAAGCGGAATCGCCTAATGCAACACACACGACAAAGTGGCTCTTGGGTAGGTATATCAGGTGTCCGTATGAGACTTTAACGGCATCCTTGCTTTTCCTTTTTCTGATGACACCATGGTACTAGGTATACAACTTTACTGTCCTAACACTTGAAGGCAGAACTTGATTTATGTGCAGACATCGATGTAGTCACATGCTCAAGTAATCTAACGTTCTTAAAATTATGTAGATTAAAAAATAATAATACTTATACAAAGTTTCGGAGAAAAGGTTTTTGAATCGATCATCGATGAATCGATATAAAAATATAGATTTTGATACTTGACTACGAACACAAAATAAACGTTAGAACAAACTTCATACCTGCTACGAAAATGAGGGAAGTATTATCATGTGGCATTATCTTTAAATGATTTAATTCTAAAGTAACAGAATAATGGCGGCGGGGGAACGGGCGAAAAACAAGTGAGTCGTTCAACCAATCAGGGTCCACTTGCCTTTTTGTCACTAGTTTGTTACACGCAAAATCACGAATGTAAAAGTCAGTTTGAAAATTTTAATGTATCGATAGTTTACAATCTCACTAGAAGGAGTATAACGGTTTTTACAATTTTATCCGATGGTATAGAATAATAATAATAATATTTTTTATTGTACACCAAAAGTAGAAAAAAAATAAATAATATGTCTCTTATAACTAAGTTTGGTACAATGGGCGGTCTTATCGCTAAAAGCAATCTCTTCCAGACAACCTTTGGATGGATTGGTAGAAACTTGAGAATATAAAAAATAGTTATGATGTACTAATAGCTCTTGAAGTTGCCGTTTTATATGTAGTAAGTTAAAGTATTTATTTTCAAACATCTTTATTACTGTTATTCAAAGTAATCACCCGTGCAATAGATGCATCTTTGCCAACGCAGTGGCAGTTTATTGATACCCTTCTTCTAAAAATCAACTGGACGGGAAGCAACAAACTCTTCAAAGGCATTTTGTACTGTCTCTCGGGAATTGAATTGTTTTCCTGTTAAAAACTTGTCCAAATTTTGAAAAAATCGTAGTCTTAGGCACTAGACCACCAAACAGAGACCATCACTTTTTAAGGGGTTATTTGTCGTTTAACGCATTGCTTTGGTGCTGAAACAGGGTTTAACCAACTTGCTGAGCACTTTCGATTGTCGAACAGAATCTATTTTTCATCACAGGTAACAATCCGATCCAAAATTTCTTCATTTCTGTGCCTGTTGAGCAACGCGAGGCAGATCTCGACGCGTACGTTGCGCTGGCGATCGTTAAGTTCGTGGAGTAACCATCTATCAAGCTGCACAATCGCCTTCAATTCATCATTGTTGACCAAAGCGTCCGAACGACCACGAGGTTCAATATTCAAGTCATAATTTCCAGAACGGAATCGGGCAAACCAATAACGGGTTGTGCGTTCGTTTGTTAAGTTATCTCCGTAAACGTTGTTGATGTTACGTGTCGTTTGTGCCGCATTAGTGCCACGACGGAACTCATATTCCATAATTACACGGATTTCTAAAATGTCCATTATTACGAAAAATGTTGAAATGTAATGAAAACACAACGCTAATCATTAAACAAAGGACTGACATGGAAAAAAGAATGTCATGTTTTTAAAACAAAATTAATTTGAATTTAGAATTCACAGCCAATCAAAAATTTTTTTGTTTGATATGGTCAGTACTGAAGAACGGCAACTTCATAGGTTAAGACCTAATATATACATACACACGTTTCAAAGACTAAAAACAAACATCTGTTATTATATTTACCTTCCCGCGCTAAGTAAATGTCGAAATTGTAGTTGCGTTGTACAAAGGAATCTCGTTGGAACAATCTCATACATAGTAACATTACAAGCGATTTACTTTCCGAAATCAATTAATTATACCTTCATTCCTTGAAAATCTGACGTCTCCACCTTAGAAGGTAAGTCTGTATTAATTTTGGAAGCATTAATGAAATAATAGGGGTGCCGAACAATGAGTTTGCGTGCGGTAACGCGATGATTTCTACGTGAGACCGAATTAATTAATCAAGTAACCTGGGTTGGGAAACATAAAGCTTACTATAGTGTAAAAATGTATGGTTGTCACGCAGATCTAACGACAAAAAATACAGATGCGACCGCAAAGAAAGAAAGCATTTAAAATGATTTGATAGGACGAAATTACGATTTAATAAAATTTTAACTTGATCCTTACTATATTTGCATAAGCTTATCCAATAAAATTCGATCGATGAGTGAGGAATGAATATGGAAACAAAAAAAACGGGCATGGCCAGGCGAGATTCGTACGTATAGCAACGTTAATGATATAGAACTGGGTACCGATGCAAGGGAATCAATACCAATTGTGACTCCCCTTCGAGTTTAAACTATAATGGAAGGGCGCCTTCTATGGCATAATATTAACAGCAACGATTGACCCGGAAGTACGGACTATAATATTATTTATGCATCCGTTTTTCAATACAACGCCAGCTAAATCCAAATGTAACCGGACAAGAATAAAAAATCGTAGAATTACAGCGAAATTAGGAAAACTGACAACCCTACGCCTATGGTGTAAAGGAATCGATATCCATTGTGACTCCCCTTCGACTTTAAATTATTATGGGAGGACGAGCTTTACGGTGCGACATCTGCCGCCGCGATCGGTTCGACCTTTCATCAATATTTGCTTATTCGATTTCCCAGTAATACGAACGTGAAAGGAAAATTGTGTTTTCCACAACAAACGAATCTTCTAAGTCACAAACAAGACGTGGGATAATCGACGACACGTCGCGACTGAGACATTGTATTTTCAACACAAATAAATAACTACTTCTACTTAGTGCTACTCATATATACCGTCTGTTATTTTTTCACTCGATCTCTATCCCTTTATAAAAAAATATTACAAGCTCGAGACCAATAGCACAAAGTGAAAATGTAGAGAAGTGATAGTTCGCCTCAAACTTTATGGCGGATCGGAATACAACGCTATAAGCGTTCTTGCGCAGTACAGTCATATACCCCTCGCTCCACTGCGTCCCGCTACACCTAAAACTTGTTACTGCGACGCGACTTGTGCCTATGTTCGATTCGGCCATAAAGCTTGATTGGAACAATAATATACAAAAATATTATATAATAATTGTTCACTCGCGTGGATTACACAGTTGTGCCGGGACCCCTTTATCCGGGACGAAAAATAGCTCAATATAACTTTAGCTTGTAAACTATAACTATGTAAAAAATTATAGCAGTCTCGGTACAATCGTGTAGTCTACGCGAGCGGAGCCGCGGGTGGAAAGCTAGTTAGAAAATAAAATATAGCTCACATTAGTTGCTGATAATGTAACTTTCTATAGGTGAAAGAATTTTTAAAATCAGTTAAGTAGTTTGTGAGTTTATCCGTTACAAACAGAAAGTCAAATCTTTCCTCTTTATAATACATCTAATATATAAAATTCTCGTGTCACAGTTTTCGTTGCCATACTCCTCCGAAACGGCTTGACCGATTTCGATGAAATTTTTTGTGCTTATCCGGTATGTATGAGAATCGGCCAACATCTATTTTTCATCCCCCTAAATGTTAGGGGTAGTCCACCCCTAAATTTTTTTTTTTTTAGACAAAATTTTTAATTTCTATTTTTTTATGATACAACATACAAAAATACATACAATCCTCAATTTTCACCCTTCTACGATCAACCCTTATTTTTTAATAGCCATTTTAGTAATTTAATAATTGCATAACTAAATATTATTTCGCAAAAGTGTAATTTATTTAATTAAGACTGACAGAAATTGTTGAAACGATAAATATTTGTGTTACGGGAACGAAAACGGGAAAGGGAAGAACGGGAAAGAGTTAAGACTGAAATAAAAAAGTTGTACTTGATGAGAATGGAAACAAAAAGGAAATGAGACCAGGGCCAGGAACGGAAACGATAAAATATTTATGCGATGGGAACAAAAACGAGAAAAGGAAGAACGGGAATGAGTTAAGACGGAGATAAAAAAGTTATTTTTGATGAGAATGGAAACGAAAACGAAGCTACACTAGGGCCAAGAACAGAAATAATAAAGTATTTTTGCGATGGGAACGAAAAAATGAAAGGAAGAACGGGAATGAGACAAGACTGAGATAAAAAAAGTGATTCTTATGAGAAACGAATACTACCCGTGCGAAGCCGGGACGGGCCGCTAGTAATACATAAAAATCTCGTGTCACAGTTTTAGTGTTAATACTCCTCCGAAACGGCTTGACCGATTTTGTTGAAATTTTATATATGCGTTTGGTAGGTCTGAGAATAGGTTTTTGTCTATTTTTTATACCCCTAAGTGATAAGGATGGTTCCACGTCAAATTTTTTTTTTTTTTTTAATCTTTTGGCCAGAATTTTAATTTATTATTTTTTTATAATGTGGCATTGAAAAATACATACATTCCTGAATTTTAGCCCTTCCATCAACAACCACTGTTTTTTAGCTATATTAGTAATTTAATAATTTTCTACTCTCGGCGATCCATAACTGATCAGTTGTCACTCGATCAGTTATTCCCGCCAGGCGTCTACCGGTTTCACTCTCACTTCGTAAACACAGACAAAGTAGGGATGAGAACAAAGCCGGTCTCCTGTCTTTTCCACACAATAAGCTTCCTCTCACTCCCTATACTGTTTTCGGCCATTATTATTGTTTGTGCATCGATCGTAGTAGTGACGTTTACAATTATCATTTTACTTGACTGATTTTATATATCCTCAAAAACAATAATAATATTAAAGTCAGTACGTGCAAAATTATTAAATATTGTATATATGTATGTGTTTATTTACATGTATGTGTATATATGTACATTCGAAGGACAAATACATTATTACTATACTATTTTTCGTCATTAAGTAACTCAATTTGTATTATTTATGTGTGTTTCGTACAGTGAACAATGCCAAAAAGACGCAGATCCGTTTGCAATAACTATCAATAAATCTCAAGGCCAAACGATGTCTGTCTGTGGCTTAGATTTGAGCACACCATGCTTTTCACACGAGCAATTATACGTAGCATGCTCCCGAGTGGGCAAACCATCCAGTTTGTTTGTGGTAACTCAAGATGGGCTAACAGAAAATATTGTACATTCTATTGCGTTAATTAGTTAATTAGATAATATTATAATTATCAATGTGAAATAAATTTCATGAATGAGAAAATACAAATGTTTAGTATTTTGTTATTTTTATATTCCTTGATCGTTCACAACGCTTCATGCCTCTACCACTCGTATACCACATCCTCGCACACTTACAATAATTTATTAATTTTTTTCTACTAAAATTATCTCTAGAAATAATTTATGTAGCAAAACAACGTTTGCCGGGTCAGCTAGTTAGTATATAAAAATACGTTGCATGACTAACGAAATAGGATCCGCTCTCTGTCTCTGATTTGTGTAATTCCCTTTGAACTATAACCCCAAACAAATGTTATTTGACTGTGGTTACCAACATCGTATATACGAGTATAACAAAAAAAAAAAAACCATACTTATATACATATTATGACAGTTGAAGTAATTCTTTGTGGCATTTTCAACATACGATATGAATGACAAACTAAGTTTCAAATTTATTATATAGACGTAATTTTAAAATGCCTGTTGACACCACACACGTGTTACTTTGTAAAGAAAATATGTAATAATTGATATAGTAATTGCGGCAATCATCGTAAACAACTGATTTGTTAAATTCTTGTCAATCGAATAAATGTATTGCAAGGCAGGTTCGACAAATTAATGTACCTGATTGGGAAAAAAACCGTTTACAGATTCTGATATCTCATTTTACAAAGACATCAAGTGAGGTGTACGCAGTAATTACTTGATACTATCACCGAAGTAATAACAATAAAGAAGTAACAGTGAAGTCAGGTACAGTAAAAAAAAAAAAACATTAAAAAATTTAAATAATAATTAATTTCAATACTAATAATGGTTATAAATAATGGATCAGCCCACTGTCTTCTATAGTTACAAGCCGTGCTATTGAAATTTGGCAACGTTGCGGGTAGTCCGAGCCTTGGTATCAGTCAGGCTATTAGTTGGCGTTTCCTCCCATTTAAACGTTGTGTAAACAGAACTGATATTCATTGAAAATAATAAGTCAGTGTTAAAAACTACTTGTTGCATCAGTTTATTCGTAATTAGCAAGGTAAGTTGATATTTTCACCATTTTTTTTTCGTTTCACGTCACAATATTGACATGTTTGGGTGGAAATTATAGTATTTTGTTATCATTTTTCGAGTAGGTTCGAGGATATGGAATCTGGAGGATCCCGGGGAACTATACTTATACCTGTCATGGTCACTTTGACCGCATGCTAGCCATCAGCAGGTCCGGCGAGATTGATTACGTAGAACTCACTGCAAACTGCAAGGGAACGGTACATCCCCGTAAAACAAAAAAATAAATAAAACTAGCTTGTAAGAAATAGGTAGCCTGTGATAAATGCACAAGACCATAATAAAAGTAATCGAAATGAGATATAACAAACATTCATTTGTTCATAAAATCCATTTATAACACACGAACGAAGTCGCGGGCAGGTGCTAGTATCATATAATAGGTAGGTACTCTTGTTTCTTATTAAATACCATTTATAATTTCATATTTAGTTATTTAAATCTCATATTTTCAATTAGTTGTCAGCTAACGAAATAAATCGGTCTACATGTGACAGATGACGCAACGTTGCCAAATCTAATAGCATGGCTTGCAACTATACTATGTATATGGCTTGTAACTGCCTTCTGCCTGTGATCAGCCCCAAAACTAAAGTATCATTAACAATGAAATCGTATTTGTATATCAAAAGAGCATACAAATTTTAACACAAGAGAGACAATAATATCACAGCCTGTAATATAGTCAAATCTTTTCAAGTTTTGCACTGCACTGTACCTAATTTTCATTTTCATTTTACAAAGTGTTTTAATTTCTTTTGATAGTTTTTTTTATATTTAATGTCCTTACATAAATATTTTTTATTTGCAAAAATTTTTGCGCTTATATTTTCTAAGAAATGATTCTTTTAAAATAATTACTAATGTAGGATTCCAAGCTTTACACTTTTCCGTAGTCAAATTTACATAGTTGCATTTGGTCTACGAATGTTATGTCTAATTAACACAAGTTGCTCAGTTACGGCATGGTGTTTCGATTTAGAACTTCATATTTTTCCAGCTATGAGCTATATCTTAATTATAATCTACGGTTTGGTACGAAACAGTGATAATAATGTAAAAATGTTTTATACATTTTACTAAAATGTTAGTCGGGTATTTATTATTTATGCACGACACCACCAATTTTACTTCAAGTTTGAAAACTATAATAATAATAATACATGGGACTTCCCACACAGCGTCGTCTAGTCCCAAAGTAAGCAAATATTATGCTTGTGTTATGGGTTACTAGACAACTGATATAGGTACATACTTAAATATTCTTTATAATATATAAATACTTTTGCTAAGACGCCACAACAATAATTATATTATTACATTTTATTTCTTTATTTTTGTACTGATTGTATGTTTCCACAGAACGGGTGCACCCGAGCACACGACATACGAGGTCGCTTACTCAATTCATAATTCGCTTGAATAATAATTATATTGATAAAATCAGAAAAATGTATTACCATAACCAAACACGTTACCATTTGCAAACTTTTGAAAGTATTACGTGAAATAAACTTTATGTTCAAATATATTGACGCTAACAGTAAAAAAATCACCACACAAGAGATACTTAATAACATCATTTTCATGAGATGATATCGTTTATATTCTCTCGCTACATTTAATAAAGTTTACTTTGAGAACGTTTTCCGAGAAAAAAGTAAAATTATTCGATTCATCGAAGAGAAACAATTTAAAGAATCTCATTTTTTTTAAATATTTTATTTGCTCGGTCTCAACTACATTGTTAAAACAACTGTGTTAAGGGGTCGATTCAAGAACTTTAATTATACAGTACGTACTGGTTGCTTGACAGCATAGTAAAAGTTAACGCTTATCAATATTTTCATAAATTTCAAAGCTCAGGTAAACGACAGTTTATAAATACGACTTTTTATAAATATTTATATAAATCCAGCTATTATATCCCGATATAGGTACAAGTACTGATTCTATTCCTATACAGTGTGCCACTTTATTAAGTGCATAAGCGATAGGGAGTGAAATCAGACTAGAAGACATTTCACTCTATATAGCGAATCCATGACGCGCGAAACACTGCTCTGCGTGAACCTAAAGAATATGAGAATCCATTTTACCAACCGAAACTTTCGGTTCGTGTTGACGTGAGTAAATTATGGGATTTACTCGGAAATATTAATAAGTGATTATGGACTATAGCAAAATAAGTCTTGAGCGTACAACGATGATTCCTTGTTTGTATGATGATGGTAAGATGTACACACAGACAAGTCAACCTTTTGATCCCCCCCCTTTAACAGGGAGTAGCATTCGCCAAGGCTATGTAGTGACACTACATAACTACATCACTAGTGAGCCGTCAGTTGGAAGCACGTTGGAAGCCATTAAATTGTCAATTTTGAACGAGCCAATGAAAACTAGCCGACCTCTCCCCGCAACCCGCCTCTTTTTGGCGATTTCGTTTTCGTACTGGTCTAAAGGTTGACTTGTCTGTGGATGTACATTAACAAAAAATATTTTAAAAAAACTGAGGTTCAGGTTAGATGAGATTTAGGGTATTAACACAATAGTCTTGGTTCATTTTATTTACATAAAGAGCTTACGTTTAAAAACGAAAAAAATCTGTCAAAAAGCACATAATTTTCAGATTTTCTAAATACTATTTTTTTACCATAAATTTGATTTCACTCTCTATCTCTAGCACTGCATTAGGTGAAAATAATCTCTGAAATACCCATAGGTATAGGTATACCAATAGGTATTTTAACTCGAAAATGTCCTTGCGTCATTGGGTACTAGATTTTGCTTAAAAGTGCCTCGGGCATACATAGGTGTTTACAAAGCTCTACAGATTATTCTCGTATTAACCAACATTATATCACATTCGAGATACAGAAAATAGGCGGTGACTTAATATCATTGTTTGTTACTACTAATAATTTGGAGCCGGACACTTATTATGATATTTTGTTTAAAAAAAGTTTAAAATGACCTTCCTTTTATAAATCGTAAATATTCATATATAAAAAATAAAGAATTGTTTCCCCTATTCCTGTTTTAATTGTCTATCAGATCACCCTTAGTATAATTTTTGACATCAAATTTTCTATAAAAAGTTAGAGAAAACATTTAACGGTAAAATTTATGTTTTTATCGCTAAACTTTGGTATATCAGGCATTTTGTGCAGATGTTGTCCATCAGATCAATTTCATTTAAAAGTAGGCCACAACAATAAATTATCCAAATATTTTTTTATGCACATTTCATAATAACTATACAATTAAGGGTCACCCATAACAGGAATAAGGGTGCAAAATCTAACTATTATCTATACATCAAGCTTTACAATATAAAAAGAAAAGTATTCTTACACAATATTATCAAACAATTTACAACTATCTAATTATTTTTGAAAATAATAATTTTTTACTTAAATATTCTACAAAACTTAAAGACTGTCAAATCATAGGTTTTTAATTTGCCTTATATTAAATTGTTTCACACATAATTCTGGAACTGAACCCCATTAGATACCCATAATTTAAAAGCAGTCCCCGCTCTTACTAATACAGGAATGATTAATATTTTACTCCCTAGTAAACAGTGCAACTATCTGTTAAAATAAAGCTATGAGTGTGAGCATATTTCATTGAATGTCGCATGTTCTGCTGACACGCCTACAAACACATGTAATGTTAGGATTGGTTTACCTCAAGGCAACGGATTGATCTGTGCTCGCAGCTGTAGGCCCGTTTCTAAAGTTCGGAGTGAGCCGGCTCTGGTTATTATTTATCAGACGTAACAAATGATATCATGTCTTCTAAATGTTTAATTGCTTTGTCATCAAACATGCCAGCGAAAGGATATGATTTGCGACACGTTGTTTTTCAATCGAAAGTCTAGCGGTGCAAGAATCGATGCCCAGTCCATCAGATAAAGCAAGTAACGAGTGTCGTAACTACGTAACTTATAAAGCATGCTTCCAACTTTTTCTCCTCGAGCCATCATTAAGTAATAATAAAGTCACATTGAAATCATGACAGCGTTGATAGGTCAGTAATTTGTGAAATGAAAGTCATTAATAATACGGTGGACGTGCGTGAATTCGAAAATGATTTATAGTAACAGTTTTCTATAACTCTAGAGATGATTGATTTTTATGGGTGTAACATAACTTGGAACATGACGACACATCATGTGTTAATCTTAGATAATTAGCATATTATCGTCTATCGGCCTCTGAGAAAGACGTCATCTGTCTCTTTCGTATTTACATGGACACGTTCTCTACACGTCGACAATTCACACTTCCTCATGACAAGTATCTATCCAAAAACTACGGTTAAAAACGAGCGAGAACAAATTCAAGATGAGATTCATCTGGCATGCGCCAGAACGTTTGAACCATTGAATATAAACGTCACACTTGACAAGCGAAATGTTGGATTAAATAGTGATAAAAATTAAAAAAAAATGGAATATAAATGTATATGTATACATGAACAACAATGCGAAGTGACGTACATATTTTATTAGAAACTAGCGATCGCTCACGGCTTTATCCGCATGAACTACATGCTTATATTATTTCGGCTTCAATAAAAATACTATTTTTTAATAGATAATCATTTTTTAATAGAGAAAGGGAGAGATCACTTTTCTCCCTTCTTCTCTTATCTTTACCACTTCTTTAACCGCTCTTATGTAAAAAATAAAAATTACTACTGTGGGTTATCCTTAGGAGGTATAGACATATACCCTTGCGACCTTTTCTGTGGAGTTTTTAAAAATATACAATTCCCTAGTACATTATTTTGATGTATCTCATAAGTATAATAAGGTTCAGTTAGCTAGGTTACCAGTGTAAGCGCCAGAAAATATTTTTCACATGACCACAAAACATCGACTTTTCTCTACTTTCTATAAATAGGAAGTATTATACAACTAATCCTTCTAGGAGAAATTCTCTAGGTAACCGTGAAAAACTGTATCAAAATTCCCTACTGAACCGGAATCGTCATTACTCCTTCATCACGTATCCAGGTGTTAGGTCTGTCCCAATCAAAGTCATTCCACGTTATATTTGTAACGATAATCTTTACCGGGGGCCCGCGCCTCTGGCATTATTTCGCCTCGAGTAACCCTTAGGGCTTACTCGACAACTTCGCCCCTGTAACACCCTAGTGTGCCACCTGGCTGCTCAGATGAAGTCGTAAGAGCTTTCGGGCTAACGACATGCGTCCTTATTCTACTTCAGGCGGTTGTTTAGTGGGTGCAACTCCCACATACCCCGCGCGCTCGGGCGCGCGGAAGCTGTAGAGCTTAATCCGCCTTCCCATCGCAAGGGTAAAACAAAAAAAAAATGTATCAAAATACGTTTTTAAAATAAGAAGATTTAGACGTACAAACAGACAGATACCGAAGTTGTTTCATACTACCTGTTTAGAGAAGATGGAAGTAGTTTAGGCTCGATGGACTTATTTCACTGTAAAGAGTTGTAAAACAAAATGAAAAATGTAAAAACATTTTACAACGACCATGAGACGATATAAGTTTGACAAATGACCTAAAAATAAATATTTTGGGCATTAATCGTGGGTGAGAATAAGTTTTATTTTTTTAGGCGTCAAGGTTTACACATTAATATTATTTCTTTGTCCGATTTATCGTTCCTGTTTATGTGTTAATTTTGGGGTCATTCATTGTCACTGCATGTTTGTTCATTTTAGTATTTATTAAAAACTATTAGAATTTCGCAGCGTATCGAGAGTACGGTATTACCATTGACTTTATTAGGAATCTACATGTATCTACGAGTGCGTTCTCGTTCACAAGGTATCCAAATGGTCGTCCCACGTCGTCGTCACCTCTAAGCTCATGCGAGGCGTTTACGATCGTCCCGCTAAGTGCCTACACACATGTTCCGACGTTTCGCATTACGTTTTTACGATCTATATTTCCTAAATATACGACTTCATTTCGACGACTATGTCGATGCTCAATTTGACGAGCCAACTCGAGAAAGAACCAAGAGAGTTTCGGATCGAAATTGTTTGATTACAGTGAATTTTGACATACACTAGGAATATTATATTTGACACTTTTGTATGAAAATGAATGTCGTTTGTTTCATTCCGAAGCAAAATATATGATCTACGACGATAACAATTGCAAATTCTTTCAAACTATCTTTCGATTTTGCGTATGACTCTTAGTTTATAGCTATTTATTGTTCCACAGCACAATGAATTAATAGTAGACATGTAACTGTTGAATCTAAAGCATTTGGATACTTAACCGAAATGTAAACGGATAGGCACATATGTTCCCATTTGACGCCTCTCGTGCCACGTTTAATGATATTTCTGACTCGTTCTGATTGGATCTTTAAATTATTTAACTGTAATAAGTTTTGCGATGCAGTATTAATTGCATAATCGTATCGCCATCCGTTTGTATTCATGAAAACTTATAATTATATCAGAAACGAAAACTTAAGGCAAAAAGAAAACTGTATCACATGAATTGAAAAATCTGCAGCAATAACTCAAGCACAGCTTAATGCTATAAGATGACAAGAGAAACTATCTGGTGTAAAAATTTATCAAACTTCCAATTCTAGAAGAAGCCACAAGGTCAATAATGTCTGCTTGCCTTTCATTTGAAATATTCTCGTGCACGATAAATATATTAACATATCAAGGTATATTACAATCTAGCTTCCTTTATGTTCAAGTAAAGGTTGGTTCATTTCTGCATAACTTGATTCCGTTTACTCATTTACTGAGACTCGCAGTTTTATTGTAAGCCTCTCTACTTTAAACCATTCTCGGTTATCTGAAATAGATCCGAGTGTAGTAAAATATGACATATATTTTAGTGTGCCAATAACGATTGCTACTACATCGAATAATTTATCAGTAGGTAATCGTTTTAAACTGATATGAACAAGGTTCATAACATAAATTTTTTGTTGGATGTATTTACTAATAAGAATAGAAAATCAATTTAAAATTACATAAGTAATAAAAATGACGTTTGACTTTATTAAAGATTTGATAATCTTAATTAATATATTCGGTTATCATACGTGAATACCGAAAAAAAATATTCATTAAATATTCATCGAATTTATATTATCTAATACACACGGAGGACTTATGTTAATATATAATATTTAGACCCCTTTTATACTTGTAATTTAAGATGTATACAGTAGGTTCTGTAGTAATTTTTATTTAACATTTGTCGATAAAATTTATTTACGAACGTCAAGTTTGATCCTATAGCCGCGGGTCATGCTTTTTATTAGAGGTAAGTCTGTGAAAGTATATACCTTTGGTATGTACATATAAATTTTTTGTTACTTTCATAAATTTTCTATTTACTTTTCCCATCTTTTTTTCCAATTCACATGGTATATAATATCGCATCATTCATATTATTTCAAATATTCTTTTGCACGAGCGACGCAACAGGGCTGTAACAAGCATACAGACATACAACAATACTTGACCACAAAAGTTTAGTTTAAACTTTCCGAGATTTACAAAATTGACCGCTCTACCTTAATTTCTCGTCCGATGATTCTTAAACAATTTTAGATTCACTTTGAATTTTATTTTAGCCATAAATTTATTCAATTGGCTATTTTCACTTATTGCATTATTAATTATCATTTTGTCCATAAACGCAAAGAAAAACACGTTAAAAACTGGGTGGTTAATCTTGTCCGTAAGTACATGAGAACCTACAAATAAAATATGAACAATAAACGAAAATTTGACTCTCTTCTGGTGCAAGGAAGTAAGTGAAAGCGTGAAAGCATTTTTGAAAGCGTAAATCGCAAGTTTACTCACAAAGCCCAGTTCATTAGGAACAGAAAGCGTCCTTCAGCTCTAGTTCATATGTTACGTGTCTCCTGCAGTTACCTACGAGTATTAAGAGCCTTAGCCGCTAAATGAGAAAATATTTTCTTCTATAAGAGATTTAGTCGGATTACGAAGCGAATAATGTACCAGCAAACAAAGGGACTAATAGCTACTTATATTTTTGTGTCCGCTATGTGAACCACCTAAGCGTAAGATTATGTTCTATATACGTATGAGACATTAATGTTATTGAATATGGAAGCCATTTCTGGAATAATCTGTACGAAGATCCATAAAAATATATATTACAACAATATATTAATATAATGGTGAAAGATTATGTTGAGAATTTACGCTCGGGTTTCATCAACGCCTAGCGGCAAGCAATTATTTTGGAAACCTGCATAATGCTGTGGTATATACCAATTAAAAATCACATGTAATTACTGTATATAACAAATTATAGGGTGCAATGCACTCTTTCTAAGTGGAGGTTTTTGGTGAACACGTACTCTATTGTTGTGTTTAATTTAGTTAAAGTATATTTATAAACGAAAATAGTTTATTCTATATTCACTATATAAACTATTCGTTCAGAACACAGAAAACAGCCGATAGTAGCCAACAGTATATATAACACTGTATATATAACGAATATATTCCATTCCATTCCATCAGCCCTTTTTGTACCCCACTGAAACAAGGGCTTAAGCCTCCACTCAATATGAGGGGGCTTGGAGCTTATATCCACCACGCTGCTCCAATGTGGGTTGGCGAATTGTAACGATCGTCATCTATTGACATATTAACATATATATTATATAACACATTATATTAACATTATATAACATTATATAACACAGTATATAGATAGTAGAAAACAGCCGAGAGGTACAGAACCCTCGCTATGTGAGCCCGACATGCACTTCACCAGTTATTAGGATTCCGTACACCTGAGATAAAAATAGGAATCCTTAACCTATATATTGGTGACTTAATCCCGAATGTATAGCGTAAAAAAACAAATTTCAATTCTGGGATTTAATGTTGGGGATTAAATCATGCGACATATACATATACGAAATATACGAAAATCAATTACACCCCTCAAATAACTTGATTTTGGGAGACCAAAAAAAAATTAAAAAAACTTTTCCCAAGTGCATCACGTGTGACATACCAAACGAAAAGGCTCGTATGAGACATACAAATATATTTTTCTTACAATTTGAAATGCATAGTCTGATAGATATTAAAGAAAATATACGGAAATCGAGCTTTGTCCCCTTCAACTTCTAACCAAAAAATTTCGATTTACCATACGAATACGAAAACCATACGTATTTTGATGATTGGTAGTATGGAACCATCTCCATCCGAGTCCGACTCGCACTTGACGTTTTTTTCTTTTAACGGCATGCATGGGATGTTTTTGCTCGAAACGCTTGTGAGGAACAAATTTGTACTTTAATGATGGTAATTAAAAAACCGACCAAGTGTGAATCGGACTTGCGTCCTAATTGTTCCGTACTATTATATAACGTGTAACGTATTTATTTGGTACAAATATAAAACTTCAATTTAAAAAAAAATTATGTGGTACACAACACGCTACAAATTAACGGTTACCTATAGGATTTTTACCTTTGCTTGTGCTGTGAGACCTTGTTCCTTGTCTTTCATAATTATAGGTCAGAGAGAAGTACTCTACAGCACATGCGGCATAAACGGTCGTATTTATTGATTGCGTTGACTTGAAGCGTGATTTTTGTACATTTCCAAGGGACCGTAGCCTAGCTAGTTAACTAGTTTAAATATTTTATATTTAATTTCAACTTCATACCTCCACGCGTTCCTGAGAAAACGGCTTTTGACAGACAGACGGAGAACGAAGTGATCCGCAAGTCGCCAAATTAGCAAGGAATAGCAAGAGCCCAAAAAGGGACGATTTTTATATACGTTTTTCGGTTCTTGCGCTTCGAGCTTTTTGAAATGCCAGTGTCATTGTAGATGTTACAGAATGGTTTTAATAGAAGGTATGATAAAATACTTGCCATAATAAAGAAAAAAAAATGTAAAAAATTGAATAGTGATTTCAGTAGGACCGTCGACATTTTTTTTTTAGTTGGTTTTTTATTGCTTTGTTTTTCTTGTAATAAAATTGTGTGAATACTTTCTATTGCTTCCTGTTTTATGTTTTTATATGTAAAAACATAGCTAATACTACAAATATAACACAATTCCGACAGTAAAATTGTTTATAGTTTTTTTTTTTTTTTAAATAAACAGCGGCGTATTTGTTTCCGTGCCAAACAATGTGAAATATAGATAACTTTTTAGCAAATTTAATCTAGTTTTCAGCAATATATAACACTCAATAACGTTTCATACATTAAAATTCAGAAAATAGGTTAAGAAGCACGCGCGCCTCCGCGCCCCCCGCCCTTTGGGGCCCCACACGAAAATGCTTGCTATTTCGCGAAAAGTCGTGGTTTCGCCTTGCGATTCGCGGGGATAAGGGTTCCTCGTGTTGAACTATATTATATTAATAAAACACTTTTACTTTTCATATTATTAATTATAATTTAGATTTCAACTGTTTTACATCGCAAGTAAGTATTGTCATAATACAATCTTTTCTTTTAAAAATTATTCCTATAATTACTACACTTGTCTTTCTTTGCTGTTATCCGCTCATCAATCAATCAATCTTCTCTTTTTTTTTTAAATTTAAATTATTACACTGATTGAATGTCAGTAGATGGTAACCGAGATATTAGACCTTGCTTGTTCTTTTAGAAATTATTTATGTAATAATCATTTATCACTATGTAATACTATATGTTAATAAAATTATATGACAATGACATACGCATTGCTTAGACTAATTAACAATATTTACAACATAAAAATATCGTCCAGGTTGGCCCATGTGGCATCGATCCCATTACGCTTGCACTGTTTCCGCGCTGCACAGCGATGCTCAGTTGCTGTGCAAAATAGGCACCCGCTCTGGGATCGCCAGCAGTGCTGACCAGACGGGTGGACAAATCCTTTACGAATTTTATTTAATTTTATGTAATTATATTTATTTTTATAACAAGCCCCCTAACACTTGTTTCCTTTTCAGGTACGAAAGCTTAAAAAACAACTATTTTTTAAAAGTTCACGAGTGTACTGCCACGTTCTGATGTTGTGCCGTAACGGCGTATCGACAGCGTGTATTTACAATAATTACCGAGATCGCATCTCTGCTATGCCCTGTTAAAGGTCGGCGCCCAACGCTCATTTGGCCCGTCATGACAATGCAGTACCTATCCACTAATTACCGCCCATTCGGTATCAAACAATACTTGAAAAAATAAATATCTCATCACAAATTAAATAAGAACTAGATACACAGTCACAACACAAAACAAAATTATCCCCTACAGACATCACTAGCGCTTTATTTGTAATTTTTTAAAACTATTTATTGCGTTATTATTTTCTAAAATATTTAACAAACACTAAAGTTTACTTGGCAAAATTGGAAATTCCGTGTACCTTTGAATTTCTGACGTGTCATTTTTCCAAATGTTGAAGTACAAGCTAAAGTGCATTCATAAAGCTATTTGAGCTTATTTGTTGCGGACGTTTTTGAAACTTGGACTGTGTCTAATTCTTATAATTGTAATAGTATGTTCGTGAAATTTGATTGTTATTTAAAAAAAAATCATGCAATGACAAAAGAAAAAAATAATAATAAAAAAGAAATAAAAGTATTAGTAAAATTTACGAAAATGATTAAAACGTTTTATAATGTCTCAGTAAAATGATCATTTACAATTCTTTGCTGAACGCATATAAAATCCCAAATGCCATTTTATAAAATTCAATGCATTTTAGTCTACAATATATTAAAATAGTGTTACTTTATAGTGTCTTTTTATCAAGTCTATATCGACATAATGTCTTTATCGACCACCTGATATTTTATATATATATGCTAAAATGTCAGACATTATATGGTATTGTGATGATTTGGTAGATTTCTTGGTTGGGTACCTTTAAATAAACGTAATTACTTACCACGCTTTCACCCGCTAATGTATAAAATTACTCACCTGAAACAAAAGAAAAACACATTGAAAAGTTTCCTCTAAAGTAAAATTACAGCTAAACTAATAGCAGGCACAAATCACCACAAAATACATGGAATGCCTAATCTATTGTGAGCCCCAACACGTGTTCCACGGAACTTCGGCCGAGGTGTTCGATTACAAACAATCGAAAATATACTTTAACACCATGATTTTTAGAGTTCAATCGATTAAGAATAACTTTGAACAAAACATTCCGTAGTTTGAAAGTAAAATGTCCTAACAGCTTCATATGCATTCAGTACGAACAACTGAAACTAGAAATATTATTGACATATGTACATTTATCCGGTCCTTGACACGTATACGTTACACCTCATCATAAATATTTGACTGTAATCTTTAGAGAGACAGTTAAAAGTGAATTTATTTAACAAACGCCCGGACTGACAAAGTTGACCAATTAGTTTCCGGAATACAAAACAAGTAGGCAGAACTTGGAAGTTCATTTTGTACTGTATGAAAATCGAACCTCACGCTTAAAAGCGTTTTCAAAGCTTTATTATTTAAAATTGTATGCATTAATCATCATATTAACTTCTGACAAGGAGAACCGTTTACGAGTCCGCCTATAATGCTTCACTCTGTAGCATCACTATATACAGCTGTAGCATAGGTATGAATATATTATTGATGAGTATTTAGATTTGTATTTTAGCTTTATAAACATGTAGTGATGATATATTCCAATATTTGTCGACCTTAATAATAATCCAGTCTATTCAATGAGTCTAATGCTTTTTTTTTTAAATTGCATTAAGAATTCGTACATGGAAGTAGGTAAATAGAACTTCTTTGATCAGTTTTAATAATTCTATTAAATTAATGATTACTTCTTTATGCTTATGGAAAGCACTGCAAATAAAAAGTATTTTAAAAATAATCTTTTCAATACATTTGCTATTAATACGGTCATTATGACATCGAAACTTGAATCGTAATGTTGTATTGTACAGAACTGGGCCTTTTTACTTTACACCAATCACAAATAAGCATTCTGTTTGTAACGCATGCGTAAACCGCGAAAAGCAGCACGCTCCTGCCTTAGCTCCCGCCATTATTACATTTGAAGTATCTACCTGATATTAATTGCAAATATATTGAAAAAACGTCGTATGATGCTCGTACTCAGTAAGCTGGGTATTATAATTATCATATATTACAGTCGTTGCATCATAATGTACCTACTATTAAAGACTATCATTAGGTACAAGAATGAAAATGTCCAACCGTTTGGAATATTATCCCACAAACTAGTCAAAAAACTTTTCAAAATATTCCGGCTATCGACACCATGTGCGAAGCATAGCTTTTAAGTTATGACGTTTCGTTTTCGATGTAGGTACAGAAGAAGGGTCCAACAAAGGCCCCTTTAGGTCGGGCCCGAACAATGCGTGGGGACGTCACATAAAAGGGCACACATGGGCACATAATGGCCGAGGGAATTCCACTGGCCCGCGATTTGTGAGCTTCCGAAGATTTTTGTCCACGTTTGTCCATGTTGAGGGTCGGGATTTAGAACGAATCACGCATTTTTCCATTCTTTCACAATTCGGGCCTCACGTTAATATTAGGTGTAGGAAATATCCGATTCAGCCGAGAATCGAGTTCAGCAAATTATTGTGATTCAAAACACGGTTCAGTGCGAGTACTGCCTCATATAGAATTTTTTGAACAATATTTATACATTTTATGTCATGTTACTTATAGTTTTGATCCATACAAAAGTCTCGAGAATTCAATAAAAGGGTGGCACCGGTTTACTCCCGAAAAAATCCCTGTCGCGACAGACGGATAAGATTAGGATGGATACACGCAGCTTGTATACAATTTGATAGAAAGACAATAGACGATGCTCGAGTTGTCGAAGCACAAATAAATAATTGCTTATGTACACAAGCCCGTGGAGCTAAAACAATTGTTAAAATCCAGAGTTGAGTTGTTTTGATAAGGTCGACGACAGCCGAGTCAATACAATTAAATATATTTTTAACTTTTAAATTTTACGACTATGGCCGCGAGTCGGATACCTATATATGAGTTTTGGAAGCCACCGTTTTATACAGAATACATGACGCTTATAAAAGTTTAGAGAAACCATGTGTTTTGATTGAGAATCATAGGAATATTGCTTTTGAAATTAGGTTTCTAATTAAATAGTTAGTACTTTCGAAACAACATATATTTAAAAATATTACGTAATAACTTACCCTTGATTTGTGGCATAGAGTAAATAAATTTGACAGCAGCAGAAGGAATCTAATTCGGATGGACTGTGGTGCGATTTACGCATAAGTCCGTAAGGCCCTAGCCTAGGGCGGCATAATTTTAGGAGCGGTAAAATTTTCGCGACGTCAAAATTTTAAAGACGAAATAATTCAAGGGCAATCCGAAATAAAAAATCGATTAGATTAGATTCTCTTTGAACGTATGAAAAAATTTCAATAAAATATATTTTTGGCCTAATTTGGTAAGGCATAGATATAACTGAGAGATAAAAGGAAAACAAGGTTCTTTTCGATTTCATTAGCAAAAGACTAATAATATTTTTCACCGAAAAAGCTAACAGCGAAAACATGACACACAGACACCGAATTAAAACGTTCCGTTTCACCAAGTTTACTACGAACCCTGAAAAAGGAATATTAAAAGTTTAATCGCTCCAGCTGATCTCTCGAGATTATGGGTTTAATATTGGGTTTTCGAATGCAAATAACGTCCCTCCCTAGACTTCACTCCCTGTGGATCGTCTTGACAATAGGAGTGACAAAAAAAGTTGACGCTTAACTTTTTACGAATGTTGTGCGCGACGACACGACGCGACGCGGCGTTGCATTGTCGACGAACGTCTGTTTTATGAAAAAGCTGGAAACCAATACAATGGTATGCTCCACCCTCGAGATATCCTATTGTATTCTTATTAAAACGCCATAACTTCCTGCGTATTCTTTTTCAATGCTATTGTGTCTTTTGAATAAATCGATAATTTCTCGAGTTCGCTTCTCGATTCGACTTTATCGTATTTCGTTTCATGCAGATTGATGATAGAACAGATGACAGTTCCAAATGGCATTCGATATTATCATAACGATCCTTGAAATTGAATGTTTTTAAAGAAATAAGTATTACGTTGGTGCTAACATAATTAAGTGGTCGACCCTTAATACATTATACAAAAACATTTTGTGGTTCCGTATTTAGTCCATATTTTTTCAATTGATATCACCTAACACAGTTTTAACTTTTTTAATTTTTTTTGACGTTTTACCCGACTGCAGATCCTATTTTTCGACTGGGTTTTTACATATGAGTTGTGGTTAGATTCATGTTTATTGTGAGTTTCATAGGGCATATAATATTTAAATATAACGCCTGTGAATCAAAAAAGAAAGCGGGAATATATTTTCTTTGTTATTAGAATATGGGTATCAAACGAAAGCTGGTATTGAATCGGTCCTTTGTGAATATTAGGTCACTTATCTTTGAAAGAATTAGGCTTGTGTAGTCCTAAGCCGATTATTAAAAAAATTAAAAAAACACGACTGGGTAAAAAATTCTTAACTAAAAAGATATATAAACATAAAGACAATCTTTATGATCTAAAAATCAGAATAAAATACACTATCATATAAATATGACTTGGATTGAAAGGTATTGCAGGCGGAGACAATCAAAAAATTAATTTGCTTTAAAATTAAAATAAATTTTCATTTAAAGACCAGCACCCTACATATTTTGGTAATCGGTTTGTCCTCGTCTGCAATATCTTAAAACATTTAAATCACGTTTATACGATACTGAATTTATACACATTCTATAGAATAAAAAGATTGTTTTTATATTTTCAGTTAATTATTTTGCGCAGTCGGGTTTAAAAACCCCTTTTAGATTCAACATTAAAAAGTTCAAAATTATAAAAAAGCTAAACTGAAAACAGTTACGGTTCGGTACAGTTTCAAACTTGGCAAATTCATCATAGCCACAATACGAGAAAGTACCTATATACATTATGTTTCTACTTTTTATACTCGCTATAAATCTTGAATTGATAAAAATTTCAACGTCCAATTAAAATCAGATACGGCATAAATGTTATAACAACGAACTTATATATATGCCGGTTTCATATTTACCCTTCATGTGAACAATAAGATGTGAGGTAAAGTTTGGAAGATAATGGCATGTGTCGACACCTTGCGATCGTTATAAATTTTACGTAACTAGTATATTATGTGCTTATTGTTAAAATACGTATTTTTATAGTTGAATGTATTCAACACGTTTGGTTTACTATCATTTATTATTTTAACATAAATAACTAAGAAAGCAAACAAAATGTTAAAAACATTTGGTGTAACAATTACCAAATAACAGTTTGTCTACTACAAACTGTATTATTTATAATATGCATATACCAGGTGTGTTTTAAACCTCCTTCCAGCTTGATGTGGGTTACTAAGTATCAGTTTATAAGAATAAATAAATGATAAAAAAAAAAAAACAATTATTGTGCTTCAAAATAACATAAATTTATTTTTAGTTTTGCAAAATTTACGCATTTTTTTCGCTATTTATGGTCAACATCGGATCGTTTGGCGGTCAGGAACCTGTGCAAGTGTTCAGGTACTTAATACCCATTGCGTAGCGTCGACATGAGGCCATCGCATGTAATGAAAAAGAAAAATTGGACTTTTGCTAAAATCAATAATAAATAAGGTTTTCATCCGAATACATGTAAATTGTTGTCAAGCGTGTGTTCTCCTGCTGAAAATGTATATGTATAAATTTGTCAGAAGCGAAAAACAACAACTTGTATAATAAAACAAGCCCCGAGTGATTTACCATCACCAAAACGAAAGCCAGCTTTCCTCTGTGACAGAAAAAATTTATGACAATTTTTTCAAAATCAACCCTATACAAGAGAGTGAAAAGCGATAAAGTTTGTGTAGAGAAAAAATATAAATAATACATTTATAATCTGTAGAAGACGCACATAATAGTCTATTTAATAAAAATAGTATTCACAGTATTTTTCAACTGTTCTAGAAATTGAAACTCTAGAAATGTGAAAAGAGGAGCCAAAGACTATATGAAAATGAAAATATATTCAAGAAGCATTATTTAGGTCACCCGAAAGAAATTTCATCTATTTAATATTAACGCATTAGTTAGCTTATATTCTACTTAGTACCTACGTAGGTCAAGGAGAATACAAAAATAGTTAAGTAATAATTATGGCAGTGTAAATAAAAATAGTGTCCACAGTTTGGAATCTGTTAAATTGAAAAATATAGAGAGCATACAAAAAATTGTTTAAAAATTTAACTCACGTTAACGTTTTCGTATATTTAGCAGGATCTACACTAATTACTGGCCTTTTTGTCGGTACTTTAAAGCGTTCCGTATTCTGCTTGAAACATTGTTAACATAAAACTCGTAGGCAAGCACCTGATGCCGCTAACTAATGTAGTTTTAAAGCCCCTCTTTGTTCCAAAAAGCGACACGTGCGACTGTTCCTGTACTATGGAAGCTTTACTACTGTTTTAATGTCAGGCCGTGTGTCGTATTTTTGTACTGCTATCCTGTGGTATAAATCTAAGAACACAAAATTCCATATCAATTTTGTAGAAACGTTTGTGCTCCAATTTTGGCATATAATTTTTCACATAAATTTAACATACACGGTTGTAGGTTTGCCTCTAATCCAAAAAAGGACAAACAGATTAAAAGACAGATTAAAAAAAAATATGCAGGTGTTTACCAACTGAAGTATTGTAATCGAAATTAATAAAATTAATTCGTATACAGCACTCCATTAGTACCTAATATTAAGAGTTGATTCGTTGAACGAATCAACTGATTTCGAGTATGGTATACGCTCGTGCTACCGATGCGATCGGTGCGGCTGTGAAGTAAGTCACAAAAACCTTGCATTATCGTAATTGAAGGGGTAAGTGGGCAAAGGTGTTAACTAACAAAAAGTTCAAAATGAGTTATGAGTGTTTTTATGTTGCTTGTAGAAAATTTGCAAACCTGAAATGTATGCATGTTTGTCAGTTAATACCTTTGCTATAGATCTTTATTTTGGACACAAATCAAAATTTGCGCAGTCGATTTATGATCATTTAAAATCTAATTCCATGTAAAAAGTCGATTTATTTTGTATTCTCAGAGAACACCTTTGTCCACTCACCCCCTTCAATATCGTGATAAGGCAACGTTTCGTATCTCGCTGTGACTTTGAGTGAGTTCCTTTAGCTGTGTCTCTTGCATGTCGATGCCGTCATAAAAGTACATGCAAGGGAGGGAGGCTGACCCGGCGCGGCGGCCCGGACCTTCGCAATCGGGCATGAGAATCACACTTCAGCCGTATAAGCACGGTCGCTCGACCCGCCCCTGGTTCTTACAATATTTAATTGCTATTAGCCACCATTGCACAATATCACAGGACGCATCAATTTTAGCAGAACTTCTTCCAAAAAGTATAATTTAGGATTTAAAGGTATAATAGGACCCTGCAGTGCCGGCAGAGATATACTGCTTATGTTCACTTTTTAACCAACATCCAGCACCGTAAGGACAAGCAATTCCAACAATGCGATGTGGTACGAATGTGACATCATCGTATAGATACGACTGTACCGATTGGGCAGCGTTACGCACTGCAGTAAATTGGCGAATAATTGACGTTTATCGAACAATGCAAATTAATTGACGGCACTCACGATTCGATAGCATGGGAATAATGGCTATGAGTTTGACGTGTTTAGCCATGTTTATGCATATGCTACCGTGAATAGCCGATTTTGGAGTATGTTAAGATGTGACAATCACAAATTTCGACATTTCCGCTGGTGAAAAATTTAAATATTATAGTATTTGTATTATATTGGGATCGGTGCATGTAAGCACATACCAATACGATTACGTGTATTGTATCTTACCAACACTAATTCAGAAATAATTTGAATAATAATATCTTTGGACATCCAACACACGGTCATCTAGTCCCAAACTAGGCGGAGCCTATAACTATGGGTACATACTTATTTTTTTATTGATAATATGTACCTATATGTATAGATATTTTACACCCAAACATGGAATAAATGGCCATGTTCATACAGACAAATATTTGTCCCGGGCGGGAATCGAACCCGCGATCTTTAGGTCTGCAGTCGGCGCCATCGATTACTCGACCACACGTTCTATAGTGCTTGTCCGAAAGGCGACAAATAATATGGCTATCATTTAATTGATTAATTAATTAAAACTGTTTAATTTCAGATGAATGAAAAAACGTTTGGGTTAGCTTCGTTCTCATATTGACCCTATCTTAGCAACATTTCAAATTAATTAAAAGATTTTAGGTGGCTCGTCCTTCCGCTTCGTTCTCGCATTGACATAAACAAACCTAACGTAATATACGAATTAAGAAATAATGGATCATTCACCTATCTTCGCTGGATTTCAAACTGATCGGAAGGCTTCTGCATGGGAGGTTCGTTACTGCTTGTTACTGCGCTTCGTTTCGCTCCTCTTATTGACACAGGCGAACCTGATACAACCTATCCATTTAGACATGACTGGTAACCATTTTAAAATAAGATATGCAGTATTACGGATATTCACGGTGACGTACCTACTCGTATATACAGCAATAGCTTCACTACACATTCGAGCTTTAATGGTAACGTAATGACCAGACATTTTTTTGTTTTTTTTTATTCTATTATTTTTTTAACGTATACAACACAACAACGTCTAGGCCCCAAACTAAGCATTAGCTTGTGTTTTGGGTACCAAGTGAAGGCACTACATACATATAACAACTGAGACCTTTAATGGTATATAGACAATAAATAAGTTATCCTATAAATATATACTTATAACGTTGTTTTTAATATCCAGATTTCCTTGCAATACGTAACCAGTTATTTATATAAGAACCTTATAAAGTATAATTAATATTTTAAAGTCATATTTCATAATAAAATATTAACAATTTATCTACCGTATGTGGTTAAAATAATCCGAGTCGTTGGTGAGCGCGGCTTTCAAATGAATTTGAATCGTTTTTCACCACAGCTTTTATACGCTTAGCTCAAGTGGCTGAGCGATATAGGTGTCCGCATGGTAACGTAATGACCAGACATTTTTTTGTTTTTTTTTATTCTATTATTTTTTTAACGTATACAACACAACAACGTCTAGGCCCCAAACTAAGCATTAGCTTGTGTTTTGGGTACCAAGTGAAGGCACTACATACATATAACAACTGAGACCTTTAATGGTATATAGACAATAAATAAGTTATCCTATAAATATATACTTATAACGTTGTTTTTAATATCCAGATTTCCTTGCAATACGTAACCAGTTATTTATATAAGAACCTTATAAAGTATAATTAATATTTTAAAGTCATATTTCATAATAAAATATTAACAATTTATCTACCGTATGTGGTTAAAATAATCCGAGTCGTTGGTGAGCGCGGCTTTCAAATGAATTTGAATCGTTTTTCACCACAGCTTTTATACGCTTAGCTCAAGTGGCTGAGCGATATAGGTGTCCGCGCGATGAGCTATAGGCTACTTATGCATTAAGTAAATATTATACGAAATAACTGTATTTTTGCTGTAGAAATTATTAAAAAATTAAATAATAATAATACTATCATAACATTTTTTCCAATGAGTTCTTGCTTTAAAGCCCAATAGTAGTAATTAAATATCTACGAATTATAAACAACTCGTAGTATATGAATATAAACAAGTAAAACGAAGTGAATTAACATGAACTTGTCATTTTATACGTTATTTTTCATATACCTTAAAACCGGGGCGTCCAAATTAAAAACATATTTCAAATACCATGCAATATTTTGTAAAATGAAAATGTCCTTTTACCAAAATTAACTAAGTTTCAAAATATTCGAAAACAATTCTACTAGTGATATATAGGCGCAACGCATTTTTAAGATGGAAGTTTATACAAAAAGTGTAACAATCGATATGAGGACATCAATACGTTCTTACCTACCAAATCCAAAGAACGCTGTACGAAATAATTCCAGTGGAAAAAAGGTGATATGAAACTTTCACGTTGATCTTGTTGATGTTTATAGGCCGTGAAGATGATCCGCGTTAAATCTGTCTACGAAATTTCTTTATTGGAGCGTAATCGAAGAAAATATATTTGTCTGACAGCCTTTTATTGAAACGTAAAACATAAAAAGCTTACCGACGAAGGCGAAGCTTAAATCTTTTATCTCGTCTAAAATTAAAAAGAGAATTTAAGTTAGATAGTATAGACAATTTAAGTTTTACGTCCATTTAACTAGAAATAGTTTCTATTGTCCGATAAACCATATCTTTAATTTAGGGAAAGTAAAATCTCCACATTCGAGAAAGTAATAGGAAGCAATATGTTCAAGACCTGTGGTATACGTGATAATTCGAACGGATAGACCAGAGAAGATGCAAATCGATGTTTTGTTGAGTTAATAAACAATTTATTATAACATCGTAAGTTCATTTAATCCCATAGATAGGGACTCCCAATCCGCGTCATTCCTATATGATGAAGATACAATAGGGACAGTTTTATAGAATTTTAATACGAATTTTTGACATTTTTATCAGGCTTTTTCATGAATCCACAACAGGAGTATAGACCTTTATAAACATTGTGGTAAGAGCTTTAATACATAAATCCATGCAGTGCGTTTCTTTGATAACAAACTAATACGGGTTAGTCCGATAGAATGAAATATACTGGTAGCACTGTCGCCAGCAAAATAGTTCGTTTTACAAATAACGTCAGATAATTTGTTTCAATGGCTTCCCTGTCTACCTACGTTATTGTAAATCCTCCTTTTTCATAGATTTCGTAACGATGCTACGATACGACGTGAACTTATACGTACGTATGGAGATAGCTGAAGGGACGGAAAGTAACAGGCTACTGTTCATCCTGTCAAAAATGCCCATGGGACACAAAACTAATCACAATTGGAAACTAATTATAAGAGTTTCTAATTTATGAGATGGAATTAGTTGGAGTAAAATTCATGAAGTGAAGTAGAAGTGGTACGACTGCGGGAACGGGAACGAGAATGGGAAAACAAATTATAAAATACTAGTAACCCGCTTCGGCTTTGCACAGGTACAATAGACTATAACGTGGTGTCATAACGGTCCGAGCGATTAGACCAAAGGATTAGACACATGTGCAGTACTTACTACTTACGGATATTTGCCGCTCTGAATTGCCTGCGAATGCTCAATGCGCAGGTACCGCCGCGCGCAGCGAGAAGTAGTAATTCGTGGCCGCGCGCAAGCGAGTAGCAGAGAGCTATCCCACATATCCTTCTTCTCAATTTTATGCTACTACGACGCTTTCTGTAAATAACTTCACAGCGGCAAAGATACGTGCGTATTACTGTTTAAACTATCCGATCCACTTCTGACCATTTGACAGTAACGACTGCCACGCCTGTGTTTGTGCGTGAGGCCAATGTTTTGTTGCGAGTACTTTTTCAAATTGCGATATCTATTTCCAGCGATAGTTGGGCATTGAATGCCCAACTTCACTAAAACTTGATTAATTGGATAAGGATTAATAATTAATATTATATATCTCAAAATCACTTTCCAAATATAACTCATTATATACACAAAAGATAAAAATAATTATTGTGGGTTATCTTTAGGAGATAGATAACCATAGCGGATTTGTCTGTAGACCTTTTTCAGATTACAATTTCATAGCACTTTATTAACTTGATTATAAAACATCGGCTTTTCTCTACTTTCTGTAAATTTAATATCATATGCATGTATTATATATATAAATGTTGCGAAGGAAACTTTCTAAATGATCGTAAAAACAGAATCAAAATCTGTTGGGTAGTTCAGGAAAACTAAGTGCACAAACAGACAAACGTGGATAGTGACTTAATACTGTTTAGAGAAGTTGTAGCGCATATCCATGCGGGCAAAAGCTATTAGTATATTTTAGTATAGTTAGAGTGTCGATTTAGCCTTTAAACATTTAACGAATAAATGTCGGCGAATGTTTAGTACTCGTATAAAATGTCGGTCGCAGATGTAACTCGACTCGTTATCTCGATCAGTTAAGTGGCTCATGACATGCGTCTCGATATTGAAAATTATAAGATTACATGCCTAATGCTTGTACTGACCTCGTATGAAATACAACTGCGATGTACGGTTATGTAAATTGAAATTACTATCGAATAATAGCGTGCTGATTGTAGATATGCCGATATACTAGAATCGATAATATGTGTATAAGAAAACGAAAACCACGAATTCCACTAACAGACAAATGTGAAGTGTGTCGTATAATTGTTACCCATAATATATTTGAATAAGAAGTGATGTCAATTTAGAAAATAAAACTATGTTATATTTTTAAGTAGCAAGCAAAGATTAAAACAGAGTTTAATAAAATGGGAATATTTCTTCGTTAGGTCTAATAGATTGAAAAGGTGCAGAGTGCGTCGAAATTCGCTCAATTTAATCGATCAAAAAACAACGTATAAAAATCGAGCAAGTGGAACAAGTTGATCACTCGTTCATGTTCAACAAAAAAAGAACAAAGTACAGAGCCAAAGCAGGCACAGTACAACTTATTGCTTTATATCGTATAATTCGCACTTGTATACATTATGATCTGTCGTATCAAAATGGTATTTAGCCCAAGAATAGTTTTATGCTACGTTAGTTTAGAAGTCATTTTCAAAATGGATTTGGACCAAAATCAAGTTGTGCTTATGGTTATTAAAATTAAAAGCAATAAGTTACAATAACAAACTCTTAAAATATAAATTTATTGTTTTTAAGAATTTGCCAAATATTTTTTATCATCTGCCAATCATTCATTCAAATCATCTGCCGATGAAATCGTCCTTTTGACGTCATGTGGACAGTTGAGTTTCTACATTTTTTGCTTTATAAGTCCAGATGACGTCACAGGGCTACTTTTTACCAAATTTAAAAAATCAAGTACTGATAAAATTGCTTTTTAAATTGTTTTTATTTCATAAGAAAGGTATATAGATTCGTCTATATTTTCGGAAAAAATATATATGACACGTTAAAAAATTTTGTCCAAGCTCATTAGTTAAAAGTTGGTGGGGGGCTGCGATGGACTTCTAACACTTATTAATATATTTTTAACATAGATATACATCACTACGTATAGATAGGTTATCACCATACCTAGGTATGGGCCAAATTTAATAGAAACAAAAACAAAGAAAGGATATGAAAAAAATCTTTAAGGCTATGGATTTATGTGACGATTCGTCACAAATATTTTGGGACCATATGCAGCTATGGTGATGCCGCATCCATGTAATAATATATTACTGATTTTAAGTTTGTATTTAAGATATTCAAATGATGTCTCTTGCAAAAGCGTCAAAACAATGAATAATGCAGCAATTGGTCCACTACATAGTGTTCCTCCACGCGCAAGTATAATTTATACGAGTTTCTTCATAATACTTATGATATTATGATTCACAATCCTAATCATCATATTTGCTAAACTTTATGATAAAAACTGGACTTTAGATTTAGCTGCACGCACCACGCATTCAGATTCATCTGAGTATCGATTTTTCTTACAAGGAAACTAAGAGAAAACACCATAAGTGTCTAAATAATTTCTATGGATAAAAACGTCGTGATTTGTTCTTGTGGTCGCTAGTTCACATTAACTACACACATTCATACTGTGTACATATTTCATGTATATTAATAAAAACTTAAGGTTCACTCTCACCTGGACAAAGTATCGGTTAATTGACACGAAAGAAAGCGTTTAATTCGGTTAGGCCGGAACAAGGTTTCCTAATCACGAGCTTGGAAGCGCCTCTGTCGTGCGGGTCATTTGTACCCGACGCTCCATAATTAACCCGACAGAGGTTAACTGAACGTTTAACAAATAATAAAATTCAATGTTTATTAATTAACCGGATTAGATGGCGATAAAATAGTTGTTTAATATGTTATATTTAAAAGGCATCATAATATAGTATACGTTACGTGTTGGTTTTGTATTTATTTAACTACTTTTGTTAATACACGGTTATTTTTGTTACTATTATAAATATTACAAACAAATCAATGACGTCCCATATGAAGCAATCGAGACTCACATAATAATAGATTCTTCCAGCTGCCTCCGAGGGCGCGCAGACATCGATGCAGTCTCGGTGTAGGGTGAACAGGTGGTGCATTATGCACCGAAGGTGGTGCACGAACGTCACCTTCCGAAGAACTCCTAGTCAGCAATGAAGATGTCCTCTCTCGAGACAAAGAACGACGACGGCCGAAAGGCGCACCGCGAACGGTGGCGAAAGTGTCTTCACATATGACACTGAATGTATCCATCGGTATTCCATCGGGTTCACGTCTGCTCCTCACCGAAAACGTTCTTCTGAACCCGTTGGCGAATCCTTCCATTGTTTTCCTCCTAGGCTTGATATCTTCAGAACTGATCACAGTTATATCGTCCAAGTCACAAGGATCGTAGTTTCTATGTCTGACCCGTTCTATTCCAGTCAAATCTTCCATGGCAGCGTGTCGCTGTCGCAGAGGTCGGTGAGGTCGTGTCGTTTCTTGGACTCCCAGCTCGTCATAACTACGATAAGTAGATGAAGTGCGACGTGGTGCTGGAGGCCTTCCCGCTCTGTCTATGGTCATTTTGGTTTTTATTTAGTAGACCACAAAGTTCATATTCCGTAAGAGAGTTGTCGGATTTTGTAACCGTGGACCTGACGAAACAAAGACATTCGTTTGTAATTTGATTTGTTATTTGTGGTCATCCTGGCTGGCTCTTGTAGCGTGTAGTGTACTCAATTCAAAATTAATAAGTTTTTGTCAGTTATTCTTCATTAAGCTAAATTTATTTCTTAGGCTATAATTAAATGTGAAAACCGAAAATGTGCGTAATACATATGTAGTAGTGAATTTAGAAATTAGGTCTTTAATAACTCTGTCTCCTGCTATTTGAATTCCTTATTGCTCGTAATAAATGTTTTTGAAACTATCGAGAATATGATTCCTACTGATTTTGACGTATAGCAGAGTTTTAGCAATTTATGTCAGTGACAGTGTGACAGCCGATTACCATGTGTCTTTCCCTTCCCCCTTTGTCACCCCTTTCAACAAAAAAAGGTATTTAACGAACAGCTCCATTAGTTATTTTATAACAATATGATGTCTTTGTAAATAAATTTAATTCTCGTCGTATCTCGCTTTTTGACCGAAAAACAGTTGTTTATTCAAGAGCATTCACTGGAATAATCTTTGCCGTGACATTAAACATTTAGCAGTACAAACATCTCCAAGCTCCGTCTAGTGCTTGAAGCTCGAGTGGCCAACGGATTAGAGCCAATTGGATCCACTAGGCCACGCTTCCAATGTGATCCGATTAACTGGCTACGAACTGAATTCGTACAATCGTGTTAAGAACTTCCCGTTTGCTGTTGTCATTACTTAGCTTTAAGGTCGTAATAATTAGAAGGTTTCGTTTCATGTTAACTATTTTGTACTTATTACATTAGATGATTTGTGGTCAGGAGAACAGGTTATGCTCAATTTGGATTGCAGGTGAAAATTGAAAAAAAAAAAAACAAAAATTCATTATTATATTATGGTTAAATTATTTAGTAGAACATACCAGGTTTTGACATCTTTATCCGTATTCCTAACAGTAATAAAGAAAAAAATATGTATAAAGGATATATTTATGCTGCTTTAACACCGTCGATGCATATTAAACAACAAAAAATAGTGGTGATGTATATTTACGAAGATGGGATCGAGTGCGGGAGTAGACAGACTAGTGCAAGGGACGAAGCGGGACAAATAGTGAATGCCAAAAAATAAGAGCAACTACAATCAGAAGCAAAGTTGGAACGAGCCGCTAACTTGAAAAAACATAATAAAAAGGGAAACCGTCCGTGTTAACGGACACAAAACAATATAACGATTACTTAGTGAAAACTCGATATCGAGTAGAAATTTCTTGGTCAAAATACGAAAGTATCTTACAGTAAATAGGTTCGGATAAAATGGGCCCGCGGCGCGTGCCCGCGCGTGCGTTTCCAAACAATATTCCAAACGAAAACAACATCGCACGGTTAAGTAAACAATAGCAGCAAACGTTTTACCGCGAAACCAGGAACAGTGCTCGTCATATTTACAATGTAATAATGTTTTTTCTGCAAACCAATGAAATGATTGTCAGCAATTTATCCTTTTCAGGCCCTATTATCTATGATAAGTAAAATATATCCGAATAATCTAGAAAGAGTAATACATATGCACATCGAACATGGATGACTGCTATAAAAAAGGTACCTATGTCTTAAAAACATTATTATAATAGGCAAGTGAGATGTTATTTTATGTAGATGCAAAATATATACATAAAATGAATTTCGGTATAACATTCTATGAATGAATTGTGAAAATTAAGAGTAATGAACACAGAAAATGTATTAGTCAAATTCCTCCTCCTCCTTCCTCCGTGTGCACGTTTGAAGAAAAAATGCTCTAATAGTATATAAAACAAACTATTGAAACGGAAGGGTTAAGTTAAAATAAGAACCAATAATTACACAACAGCACTCGGGTGAGCGTAAACATGGAAGTTCTCGTTCTGCTTTGAAAGACATGTTATTAAACACGACCTGAAATAATAGAGGGCTTTAATTAACACCACAAACAAAGACGAAATTAAACGTGATACTCGATTACATAATTGATGTGCATTCATACTAGCCTTCACCCAATTGCCTTTTTTTAAAGTTGTGTTGAATTTTCAAATCTAATAACAATGAATACATATTCTATTTTAGAAAACAAACAACAAAAGATGTTAATAACTAAAACCACTATGAATATAAATTATAAAATAAAGTGAAAATATTTAATATATTTTTACATCAGAATAAAAGGCAAAAAAATCCATAAGTGCAAAATAAATGATGAAACATAAAAGACAGCAGATGTAAAAGGTATAACGTAAGTGTGGGATACATACAGCAAACAGAGTTGAGTAATTGAGCTTTCTCGATAAGGGAATGTTACGAGGTAACCCTTTAATGCTCTGGGGAACTTTGGTATTCGAGACTAAAATATGGCGCACACATACAGTGGTTAAATTATCCATTAAAAACAATCCAAGCATCACACATTTACACAAATAAATCTCATCATTTGTAGAAAGAAAGTTAGTTAGAAAGTTTACAATAGTTGATATATTTAATCAATCACGCTTCTTGGGTTGAAAGATTGTCGTTAAAACACATTATTTTTTATGGGGTAATCTCGCTTTTTATTAGCTTCATACAGTCCAATTTAAAAACTTTTATTTAGACACAGTTAAATTAAAATATGTTCTATACCTTTTTTATCTCTATCTGTAACTATTCAGAAATATTAACTTACACTTACAGTTAAGTTACAAAATGTTTTATCGTTATGTTTCGAATGTGAGACCTAAGTTAAAAGAAAGTGATAAAACATAGTTCAACTCAACTAGGTCTAAATGAATGTCGTTATAGCCGTGTGGTGACGGGCCCGCTTCTTATATAGAAGGATGTGGTTCGAATCTCAGGGCATGTAGCAATGAGTTTCTTGACTTACCTAAATACTACATACTATCACTGCCTCTATGCCCCTGAGACTAACTGGGACCGACGGCTTAACGTGGTCATCAGATGGCAGTCGTTAAAATTCACCAACTGGATTTGGTGTAGATTAAGCTCTAAGCGCTCTCATCTCGAAGGGAAGGCTAAGCCCCTGCAGTGAGGCATAAATGGGCTGATATGGGGTATAAATAAAAGTTTCTGAATTGGACTGCTATGTTTTATCAAACATTCTAAACCAGACCGATGATTGTATACATCATTATATGAATTTACATAGTTTCACAAGCTGATAAGTAGTATATAATTGGGGAGTCTGGCTCACTTTGTATGGCTATAAAATTGGGGAGTCTGGCTCACTTTTTCGTTATTTGCAGAAAATCGTTGTCCGTTTTAAAAGTCTCGCTTCGCTCTCACGGACCACGATTTTCAGCAAATAACGAAAAAGTGAGCCAGACTCCCCAATTTTATAGCCATACAAAGTGATCCAGATTCCCCAATTATATACTACAAAAACCGTTGTCCGTTTTAAAAGTCTCGCTTCGCTCTCACGGACAACGGTTTTTCTGCAAATGCTAAATGAACCAGAGTTCTCAATAATTTTTCCTGGCTCACTTTTTCGTTATTTGCAGAAAATCGTTGTCCGTTTTAAAAGTCTCGCTTCGCTCTCACGGACCACGATTTTCAGCAAATAACGAAAAAGTGAGCCAGACTCCCCAATTTTATAGCCATACAAAGTGATCCAGATTCCCCAATTATATACTACAAAAACCGTTGTCCGTTTTAAAAGTCTCGCTTCGCTCTCACGGACAACGGTTTTTCTGCAAATGCTAAATGAACCAGAGTTCTCAATAATTTTTCTCGGAAAACACGATCTCAGTAAAAAAAAAAAAAAAAACGACAAATGAACTAGACAGATAATTTCTAAACGTGTAAAATTTATGCTCCATCAACCTACAAACGCATTTCATTTCTTGACTATAATACAAACATAATTCATATTTTGATATTTAAGAATAAAAAATACATAATTAATTGAAACTATGTAGAGAAGGTTTACAAGAAATAAAACAAATTATTGAATGTAAAATAGGTTTATTTTTCATTTTTATAAAAAGAATTATACCATTTCTTAATTTCTATTACATTTTGTAACGCACAATTAATATTTACTTGATTAATGTATCTGTGACAAGCCTGATGATGTCCATAAACGTCCGTACGAAGTTCTCGTAAAGGTGGACATCCTATGTCTTCTATATTTACAATTCGTTTGTCTTCGAGTTGCTTGATATAGTCTTCAAACCATATTTTTTTTTGTAAGCCTTTAACATATATACATGTAGCTTCTTTTATTAGGTTATTTATTATTGTGTTGAGTTGTGTATAATCTATTTCTCCAGAGTCCCACGAAATACCATGATAGTTTCTTGTTAGCCATGAATTCGTGGATCGACATTTTGCAGACAAATTATACCAAGGATATGGTGGTTTAAATAGTATACAATATTCTTTGTCTTCTTTGTCTTCAACAGATGCAACCGCTAGTTCTTTCACGATCAATTCATTTTTTCCATTTACAAAACATTGTATATCCATAATAAGTTCCATAATTGTTTGAGATTTCTTAAATATTCGAATACGTGTAGATTATTCAAGTGCTCGTGAGCGACTAGCCAGCAGAATGACTAACCTACTCTCGCAATAAAATTACGTAATTTCAGCGTTGAAACAAGTTTAGACAAGTATAATTTACAAATCATCTATATTTATCCATGAATTGTGTGTACTATCAAATCCCAACCATTTTACTAATATTTTATTTCCTCTTTTTTTTATAACTCTTTCAATTAGATAAATATCAGGATATTTCGTTTTTGAAAGCTCTTCTTTGTAAAAGCAACCTTGAACTGGTGAATTTAAATAATCTTTTAGTTGATAAGTAACAGGTCTAGTATTATTAACTTTGGTTATAGTAAAAATTTCAGTAGTCCAGTTAGGTGTATAACCTTTTTCAAAAACATGTTTATATTTACTTATTCTCACTTTATCGCCTATTTTTAATTTTTGAGACTTTTTAAACATCATCTTATCGTTGTTATTATAAATATTTCTTAATATTGATTTCTCGTTCGATCTATTTACATTTATTGGTTTCAGTGCTATAGTTCTATGTGTACTGTTGTTGTAGGAATCTAATAATTCATTTAAAATATCTATCCATCGATAACTACCTCTCGCTGTAAATCGCTTCCACATTTTGTTTTTTAAGGTTCGATTAAAACGTTCACAGATTGAAGCCTTTAAATTACTATAAGTAGAATACATATTGATGGAATATCTATTCATAAGTGTTTTGAATAAAGAATTGTAGAATTCGGTACCATTATCAACTTGAAGATTTTTTGGTATTCTACCAGATGTAGTAAATATTGATAACATTGCTTGGGTAACATTATTACTATTTTTTGTTTTTAAAGGCACAGCCCAACCAAATTTTGAAAAATTATCGATTACCGTTAGAATGTATTTATAATTATCGTTTACAGAAGCATATGATTGCATATCAACAATATCAGCTTGCCATGTCTCATCTAATCCCCGTATATCAACGTGACGTCGTTGATAATTTCTACGAGCAGCACGATGTAATTCTTCAGCAATTAAAGTCTTGTAGGAGTTATTCATAATTTATTTGTATTTTCCAATGCTGTTAATCTTTGATCTATGTTTGTTAATGTATTAGAATGTGTTTTAGAAAGGTTATGATTGATGGTAATGTCTTTTTCTAAATTCTCTTTTACTGTGTCTAAGTGAGTTTTTAAATAATAGTATATTTGTTTCATTTCATTATTATCGATAGTCAACTGATCAAATCTTTCATTATATTCACGTCTTATAATATTTATTTCATTGGACAATAATCCTGTCACAATTTTTAAAGATACACCATCACTGTCTCCTAAAGCATCTCCCACATTGCACAATCGTTTATTTTCAATATCATAATTCCCCTCAATATTAATTTTAAATCCTTCTCCTTGTGGTCCACGGCGTCCTGTTGAAGATTTAGATAATTGACGTCCAAATACGTCTACACTCATTGTACTTCCTCAAGATACTTCGAGAGAATGATTAAATAGTTGATAAATCTTGTTAATAAATAATGTTAGCTTCACGCAATTCCTCTAGGATTGAAATTATTTCATTGGAATGGGTGACATAACCGCTAGCCGCTCTTGATGCTAATAGAAGTCGTAAACGATCTACCAACTCATTAGGATTATCCCAATACACATAATTGAAATTCAAACCAACTCTAGGAGTTGACATATTGGTGGGTAATAAGGTATTATTGTTAGAAACCCCACTACCTATCTTTTCATTAGCGAACCTCGAAATTATGTTAATATATTTTGGGGTATTGTTTATACGGAGAGCACCATCATCTTTAAAATGTTTACGATGCGCATTAGTAGCTGTAATGATTTCTGCGTAATTTTCAATATCACTATCTATTATAGCATTATTGTTAGGTACTTTTTTGAAAATCAATTCTAATAAACCAACTGTAGCGGGATAATTTTTGTTTGCTATTAGAATTTTGTCTTTTTCAAAATAGATAGGTGTATTTCCTAACATTAAGCGTTTTCCCTTTAATTGTCTCACACCATAAATTTGATCTAAATCTTTATGATTTTTAGATTTTAATAAAGATAAATATGATAAAATACTGTGATTTGGTTTTTGTAAAGAATCGTTTTCTTCTTCTTCTTCATGTTCTTCTACGTCAAAGAATGAATCATCATCATCACCATCGATATTAGTAGTTTTTTCATCTTTTGAAGTTGTATTCATGGATTCTGTTTCTTTTTTATGTGTTACATAGTGCTCATCATATTTATTATTTTCTTTATGCTCTTCTTCCTTCTTAGGTGCAATATTCGGTGTAGTGACACTAATTTTCTTTAAAGAAGTAGTCAAAGGTCTAAAGACTTCGTTTAAAGTGTTTTCTGTGTTTTTTCTATGCAATTTCAATAATTTATGCTTTTTTCTTATCACATTGCCAAGCTTTCTGATTTTACGTAAAGTGTCCTGTTGTTTTTTAATACTTTGAACTTCCATGGTGTTTGTGTTTAGTACGACAAACTGCAACTGGTTATAACTAATGTGGACTCTTTATATTTATAAAGGTGTCAAACCCTTTCCTATATCGACCGTTTTCTAAAGAACTCTCCTTATCAATGACAACAAAGCTATATTTTACGTTCCAACATTTAAAACATAGTTTCTTAAATTCTTTAAAAGTCATGTCACTATTTACATGCTCATCGTAAATGTGTTTTAAATTTAAATCATCTTGTTTAAATATTACTAATAAATTAGTATTGTCACGAATCAAATGCTTAGGAACACAACAGTAAGTTTGTGAAAGATAAAAACAATCAACATCTTGATGTCTCCCCATGCAAAAGTATTCCTTTACATTATTCTGTTTTTCACAAACAATATCATCAAAAATAATGATGGAACCAGGGAGAATATCTTTAGGTTTCACTATTTCATCATTTTCTTGAAAAATATAGTAACCAATATCACTAACAGTAGCAATTACTTTCTTAAGAAGTTCGTATTTTAATTGATGTATGGATTTTGAATAAATGTAAATATTCGAAAATCTTAATCCATTCATGTGTGTAATAATCGCTAACAAAGCATTTGTTTTCCCACAGTTGGAGGGACCGCAAAAAATCGATCTTATGCTATTAGGTAATAGTTTACCATGTCGACGGTTTTTTTCTGATGTGGTAGGTACAATAAGATTATCAAGGTTCTCTACAGGTAATACGGTTTGTTGCTTTATGAACCTCATGATGTAGCAAACTGAATAAGAAATCATTTGTATATAGTTTATGTATATAAAATAAAAAACATAAAATATGGGTAAAAAATTTATTAGGTAATTGTTAACAAAATTAGAAAATAAAAATTATCAATCGGTTTTGAATACTTTTTTCTTCGTACACAATTTACAATACGCTTGCATGAAAAGTGGACTATCGAGTTCATCTTGATCGTTTGATGTATTATCACCGTAAGAATGAATAGTGCAAGGAGTATAATAAGGCTTCACATCATCATTATCCAACACTGATTTGGGTAGTCGATCATTATGATACAATAAATGAATGTAGTGACCATAACGTTTGATTAATATATCTATAGGTATTTTTTCAATGTCTTTCTCACATAAATTGAATATTTCCATTTTGATTTAATATAAAATAACACACAACCACTCTACTTTACAACAATTTGCGTACTGCGCTGCTGATTGGATTGTACTCAATTATTCTATCGTGTATGATTAAACAATAAGCAGATGTTTGCAGAGGAAATTGTTTTTCTGATTCAAATTCTATACGTATGTCTACAGGTCCTGTTTTTAATGTTTCATTTTGTTTGGAACAATCTAATACAACAAGTGGAGCCATTTCCTTGAATTCCTTTTTTGACAATAATGGTTTACACCTGTTCTTGTCAAAGTAAGAGCTTTGAAATTGAGCATACATATCATACAACAGTGAATATTGGTTTCGTTCGAAATCAATATTAAGGTTAACGTAAGGGTATGTTTGAGAATTTAAATACAATTTAACGTCACGAATGTCACAATGATCGAAGAAACTTGCATCTTTTGTGTGTATATTCTTTCGACCCGTTTGGAATCCTAAGATAACGTATCGAGGTTTCTCTAGTTGTGTAGATGTTTTTACAACCCATACATGGTTTGTAGTCGTAGGTAATAATGGATATTCATATAGTTCCCAAGTCCGAAAACTTATTTGTATAGGAGGATCTTTGACGATATAATTAAGTAAATTTACTTTTGCAAAGTCGGACAATTTAACATATGGCATTAACCATTCTATTTTGGAAATGGATATTTTTACATCTTTATCAACATTTTTTTCTGATTGTACGATCGCATTTACGTCTGTATTAGCTCTGGTAAGAATAAGTTCATGTTTTGCATTCACTATTACTCTATTATAATCTTCTGCAAACCCGAGTAACAAATTGAGTGGAATCGAGACATCAAAATATCCTTTGGTATCAACAATGTCCTTAGTTGTATTTGTGTTCCATCCAGCATTATCAAGATATGTAGTTTGATTTGGGCTAGCGGAAATGAATGTTTTTATAAGGCTTGTTAAACCAACGTTTTTATTGCGATCAATTTCAACAGCATTTAACTCATAACGTAATTCTTCAAACAAAAAGCATAATCCCATATTTACGAGATTCGTGTTAACGCTAACCTCACCATTGCTCTTCATAAGTTTTCCGGTAAGATGTAGAAAGCTTTTGCTGGGTAGTATACAAGCATCTTGATGTTGAACAGTAATGCGAATTTCATCATTGTTGTTGAAAGTGGTTAATGCATATGGACGATGAGCATGAAACTCGTAATGTTCTATTGATTCATCGAATAATACACTTTTTTGTATATTTAAAATTTCTTCTTGTTCTTCCATGGTAAAATGCAGATTAAACAGAAAAATTTAAGTTTTATTTTGTTTTTATTGAGTTTGAAACAAGTCTTAAGCCAAGCCCTTTTAGAAATTGTATGTTCCGATGTGTTAACCGATTCAATGGTCGAACTCGAGTGGGTGGATAAACCCATTTTCTGTTGTTATTATATGAATAGGTTTTACTGTTATAAACCACACCCATTCTATGCTATTGACTTAACATGTAATCGCACTGTTATAATTTCTCCTCGGAAATTTACTAGATCTCCGTCTTGATCGACTATTTTCAACTGAATATTATGTATTGCCTTAACCATAACAGGAAGATAAATGACTTGCGATGGTACTTCTACTATTTTATATCCAGGTGGAACCGTGGGGAAAAATTCGTGAATAATGTGAGCTTGATTAGAATTAATATACGCCCCTCCTGTTATGTTACATTCTACTCGCAAAGCGTTTACTTTGATTATGGAAACAGGTATATCTGATAAATAATCAACGTTTGGATCTAGAATTCTAGGAGAATATCCTAACAAATTTCCCAAAGAATCTTTATGGGTAAAATCAACTTTTTTACTACATCTCACTTTACATCGCAATTGATTTTCATCAGGCTTTATCGATATGAAAATATTAAATTTATCTAATGCATCAGTTAAATATTTTTCAATGTTTTCGATTTCGTAACTACCTGGTGGAATTACAATAACTTTGTCATCGATATAGAATTTGTTATTTCTTTCATCGATATTGGGAATGGAATTAAAAGTCAAGAATTCTACTAAACCAAGCACATAGTTTTTTGATGATAATTCAATAGGAGGAAAATATTGTGCTTCTAAAACGGGTCCAACACCGCTTAACGTTAATGTCCATGATTCACTCATGACTGAATCTATAATGAGTTGACGTTCTGATATATATTTAAGTTAAATTATCACTAAGAAATTTAAGACACAAATGTCCACAATTGAATGTATTGAAGCTTTGATATTTTTTATAATTGTATTTTACATTTTGCACTTTTAAATATGATAATAAATTTGATGGAGGTGGTAAATTTCCAAAACTATCAAAATAAAAGACACAATTGTTTTTTTTCTTATAAGCTACCCAGTGAGTTCCAGGACCATCTTTACTATCTAAGTTTATTATACCAGATTCATGTGTCCAAGGAGGTGAGTTAGGTAAATCATTTCTCATAAAAACACCTCTAAAGTTAGGAATATTTAAAATTCTAGCATATTTTGTTAAATCAATATTTGTAAGAGCTCTGTTTGGTAGTGTTAATAGTTTTTTGAAGGTTTTATATAAATACCTAAACCTTTCTTATAAGGTTTAAGAAACATTCCTTTTCCTAAAGATATCGCTTCCATTTTTTCATTATGTCTTTTTTGTTCTTTAAGTTGTTCTACAGCATTTTTAGCATTGTTGACTGCTTTCGCGATTCCAGCAGCTCCACCAGCCAAAGCACCTGTTGCACTTAATCCAGCAAAAAGTGGTATTAAAAAAGGAAGTACTCCACCAATTTTTTGTGGCAGAGGTAAAATTCTAGGACAATTGATATTTTTTTTCCCTCCTACTTGACGAATCACTTTACGAACACCATTCAGTGCAGATTTTATAGGATCAGATCCTTTAGACATAGATGATTTAGCTATTTTAATAACATGCTTGAAAGGTTTCTTTGATCTTTTAATTTTTTTCTTTGTTTTATTTTTATTTGTGATACCAAGACCTAATTTTGACTTGGCACCCATCGCGGACGCAATGCCTAACGCAACTGCTCTTTCACTCATTGATGCATCTCTATTAAATACTCGTTTCATCGCTTTTGATGCTAGCATACGATCAGCCTGATTTCTCATATGAACATTATCTCTGTTTTTCGAATACGCTATATCATGTTCGCGACAAGCTGAATCAAGTGGATTAATACCCATATCACCTCGTGCTAATCGATCTTTGAGTTTAGTTCCAGGACCGCAAAACTGATAACCGGGTACATGTAGCTCAAACGGTAATTTATTCAGCATATCATTGAAAAATCCAAAACCTTTTTTTCTCTTTCGATAATAATATTTATTATTATTATTATTATGGTGAATCATTATTCAGCATAAACGTTGTAGTCTCTTAAAGAATTATAGGGTTATGAAATAAAAACAGAGATGAACTCAGTAATATACTTAATTTAATGGTAAAAATACATACATATTTTTATAGATGTACACTTTGGTTATAAAAAATATCAGATATATTTGTACATAGCATACTTAAAATAATTTGTAATGTCCCCAAGGCAATGTGTTATATTTATCAATTATTAATCTTTTATCATCATTAGCATTCAACACGGATTTATTTACTTCTTGCGAGAATATCGTGTGTTTGATTGATTTAAATACATTCATACATGAGCGCAATGTATTGTTAGTTTTAAGAGTAGATTTGTATTCGTCTGTAGTTAAAAGATTTAACACTGCTTTGCTAACTCCCTTTGCCTTTTTGATTTCATCGTTTTCGGTTTTTATACAATATAGTTTAGATCTTAAACCTACAAATTCATCAACGATTGTCCCTCCTAATTCATCTTTAAACAGACCTGGTACCTTTTTATTTACTAGTGGTAAATCATAAATATTGTTCCTACTAAAATTGCTTGTATCAAATAATTCAAGATTTTCTTTTAGATCTTTATAAATACAATCATTTGTAGGTATTATGTAATATAATAAACTGTCAGTGTCGGTGTAGCACAGTTGTGCTCTATCCCCATATTTTGGTTTAATAAAAGAATAGTGAAAGCTATAAAGATGGGATTTACTTAATTCTAGTACAGTAAATCCTATGTATATAGGACGGTCAAGTAAAATTTCCGACTTGTCCATCTGAACTGCTGCGAAATTTTCAGAAAAAATTGATACATTATGAAAATTTGGTTGAGCAATCAATTTTTCAGCACCTATGTATTTATTTGTGTAATTTTTTTCATCACTCCATCGATCAACTAATTTTACAGATATTTGCTTCCGCTTGTTTTCTAAAGTTTTTCCAAATATTGAATTATTGAACAATTTAAAAAAATCTTGTTCAAACGTAGATTGTGAGGATTGACGCAAACTTGTATTCAAATCTATATATTGTTTTAAATAATTACTTTGTTTAAATGAAAGAATTTTATGAATTTTATTCAATATCAAACCATGATTTAAACACTGTTTTAAATGCATATAATGAATAACATAGTGATATTTATTGTACAGATTTGCGATCAATTTATAAGTCTTTCCTCCAGGAGGTTTCATTTTTTCTGGTGCAAATGGTAAATCTTTGTGAGAGTCATGTAAGTCCTCGTTATAGATTAAATCAACCTCTAATATAAATCCAATGTCTGAATTTTCATGACATGAATCTATGTCGAAAGATAATAATTCATCACTTTGTAAAAGTTTGAATTCTGAAATCGGTAAGTTTTTCATCATCACGTATCCATATAAATTATTACAATCTAAATATAAAAGATAAGTATTTGGTCTATCTTCCCTGTAGTCTTCAGTATAAATATTATTAGCTTTTGCATATCGTAAAGAACACTGTGATAATCCGCCTCGGATGCCTTGTTCAAGCATTTGATATATTTCAATGTCAGAAATTAATTCTAATTTTACACCAGTATTTAAAAGCATTGCGTCCCAGCTAAGACTAGGAGCGGTTACATAAAAAGCTGCATCTAGTTTATAATTTTTTTGGCAAACAGTACGAAAATTTTCAAATACATCACATAATAATAGAACATCGATCATTAAATATAAATCAGTATATTGTCCTAAATTGCATATGGAAAATTTTTCCCATACATCAAAAGCATGTTTATAATCATCGTCTGAAATATGATTTGATGTTAAAGTATTATAAAAACTTTGTTTCGGTGGCAATACTGTTTCATTATATTTATCTAAACTATCCATATATTCGTACGGATACACTCCCTTACGGCATGCTAATCGAAATTTATTTTTATCAGAGAAAAAGCGTCTGAGATTCAAGAATTTATCATACTCTAATGTTTTAGATAATTTATCTAAACTCGTGTTGAGAAAATGACAAGAATCAACAAATCTGAGAGGAATATATGACTCACGAACATCGTATACATTTTTTATGAATTTAGTAAAAGAAATATATTTTTCTTTCCCTTTAGGTATCACCTCTATCCTGCCATCAGATTCACTAAGCTCTTTTATAAATAAATGACAATCATACCCCGCTAAGTTATGAAAGAAAAATGGAATGAACGTACAAGTCTTTAAAAGCAAGTTACAATGTGAGTGTACTGCGCCTCTGTATACGCCTGTTCTGTGACAGTGATCGCGAACTACATCACCCAATAGTAAATTATTACATATATAACAGTGAGTGGCGCTATTGTATTCAATTTGTTGTTGCAATGATAACGGAATCATTTTTTTCTTTTCAGTCGTATTAATTCTATGAATTTCGTTAACATGTTCCGTTAATGACTTTACAAATATATGAACGCAATCTTTTCCTCGATATGAAATGAATTTATTTAAACTCGAATCATATGCACAACATATATAATAAGCAAATGCTATTGGTACGTGTCTTTTTGTTAATTTTGTGTATTTAGTTTCACAGTTCTGGTTGTTATTAAGAGGTAATAACATAGTTTCGAAATCACCATAGATAACGAAAGGAATACGTTGCAATCTCTCGTAGTGAGTGAATTGTAAGATTGTACCAGGTCTGGGCAATACCGTTTTAATTCGAGCACAATTATGCATCTCCATACTATCATATGAGGAAAAAAATAACATACACTCATCACAAAAATATATTTTGCCTTTATGCCTCGTTACTTGGTGTCTAATAAGCCGTTCAAAATCTTTTATTAAACAATAATGCCCATGTTGAGAATTTTCTATATATAATAAATTAATATGGTTTATACTACGATATTCTGTCTTGTAGAGCGGGCCTACAAGTTGATTTTTTGAATCTAATCCGTAAATATTTACTGTAAATGTTGGATTATTCATTTCGAATATCTTTATATCTCTATTAGTAGGAGGAAAATTCATCCCATCTATTTTAAATATTTGTTTGTAATCTGGATATGATGCAGTGCGTGTACCATTTTTTTTCACTGGAAATAAAGATGCAACTGCACACCATAAAAAACAATGAGAGTCAGTGTTTTTAATGTTTAAACAACTTTTCGTACTCTGAATATTTTTAGGTAATGGTATGTAAGAACCCCCTCGTAATGGTGTGTATTTATTTATATTCATTTCAAGATGAGATACACTGGAAATAAACCAACCCGAATCTTTTAATTGAAATTCGCTACATTTCCGAATGAGTGTAGCTTTAACATGGTTATAATATTCATTGATATCAGTATTGTGATAAAATTTCTTATACTTCACTGTAAATGATTTCAACTCGGTCTTTATTTGGTGTGGTAAAGAATAATAACAAAACAATTCAAAATTTATTTTACAGCTATTATGTTGATGAAGAATATATTTAATTAACTTATTCACCGAAACTCGTACATCATTTAAAAAATCTTCTGGAAGTAAATACCTATCATGAATACCATCTATTCTAAAAGAAAGTAGTCTGTTTTTAAATGCCGAATTTATAAGCCGTACATTATCAATGTGGCTTTGTAACAAACAATTTTTTTTATGTAAGTTTGTTCTAAGATGAGCATAGTATATTTTCTTTGTAACATTTATACCACAAATATTACAATATATTTTATTCGTCATATTAATAAAATATCGTAGTGCACAATAATAAAATCAAAATATGTAGTTTTATCAGATTGCATCCAAAGTAAAAAAAAAAATAGGTAATACAATACCATATGTAAACCAAGTTATCTACTATTTACTTTGTAAGCATTGCTTGTTAATTTATACTTAAACCTAGAAAATCTAATTTTTATCTTTAATTAAAAAATACACTGATTACAATGTAGGCTTATATTCTATTACACGAAATACATAAAGTATGAAAATAACACGTTATTTAAATCAGTAAGTTTAAGAAAATAATATTTTACTTTTTCTTTTCAGGAATAAATTGTGCTTCAGATTTTGCAAATTTCTCTTTTATGTTCAATAAAAACGTTGCAAATATTTAAAGTCATCAGACTCTCTTTGTAATTTAATTTTCGTATTTATCAAAGCGAATTTCCAACGAGTATCATCTGGTAATTTCTCGATTTCGGACGTATAGTAAAGTTTTAATTCCAAAAAGAATTCTCCATTCGCATTGTTTTCAGTCTGTTTTGTCATTCCATTAGCAACTCGCTTCCATAAAATACCCGATAATTCAGAGAAAATCTAATTTTTACCTTTAATTAAAAAATACACTGATTACAATGTAGGCTTATATTCTATTACACGAAATACATAAAGTATGAAAATAACACGTTATTTAAATCGGTAAGTTTAAGAAAATAATATTTTACTTTTTCTTTTCAGGAATAAATTGTGCTTCAGATTTTGCAAATTTCTCTTTTATGTTCAATAAAAGACGTTGCAAATATTTAAAGTCATCAGACTCTCTTTGTAATTTAATTTTCGTATTTATCAAAGCGAATTTCCAACGAGTATCATCTGGTAATTTCTCGATTTCGGACGTATAGTAAAGTTTTAATTCCAAAAAGAATTCCCCATTCGCATTGTTTTCAGTCTGTTTTGTCATTCCATTAGCAACTCGCTTCCATAAAATACCCGATAATTCAGTTTTCTTCACACATATTTCAGTATCACTTTCGTCTCCGAAAAGATCCTTCATGAAATCGGTGCGTGTTTTCTTTGAACATTTCTTAGATGATTTGCGTTTTAAATTTTTAGATGTACTAGGTGATATCGACGATAAACCCTCATCAGAATCGAATATAGTTGGAAGGTTTCTATAACAAATAAAAAACAAGACCACTTAAAATAATTACGCAATATACAATTTTTTTTCCCAGTTCTATTACAATCGTAGAGGCTTTTACCTAAAAATCGAAGTCGTAGTTTTTATAGAAAATTAATTTAACACAATAATCGATGTAATGTAATCAGTTAAAATTAACGTAAAACACAAAATAACAAATGAGCATTTTCATAAAAATATAATGTGTATTTATAAAAGAAAAAAAAAACACATATTTTTCCACTTCTATTATAATCATGCATGCTTTTACCTACGTAAAATCAAAACCGTAATTTATGTAGAATGTTAATATCGCAATCAAATTTTAAACACAATTTTCAACGTAGTATAATCAGTAAAAAATTAGTGCTATAAAAACATGAAATATCTATTACAATCGTGGAGACTTTTACCTAAAAATCAAAGTCGTAGTTTTTATAGAAAATCTAATATCGTAATTAATTTAACACAATAATCGATGTAATATAATCAGTTCAAATTAACGTAAAACATAAAGTAACAAATGAGCATTTTCATAAAAATATAATGTGTATTTATAAAAGAAAAAAAAAACACACATATTTTTGCGCTTCTATTATAATCATGCATGCTTTCACCTACGTAAAAATCACAACCATAATTTATATAGAATGTTAATATCGTAATCAAATTTTTAAACACAATTTTCAACGTAGTATAATCAGTAAAAAATTAATGCTATAAAAAACATGAAATAACAATTGATTATTTTATAAAAAATATAATGAATATTTATAAAAGTTTGAAAATAATGTAATATACCTACATTTTTATACTCACATTTCAGCCATGGTACCACTGAAGTATTACTTGGTGCTTGGTTTTTGCAAGAACACTTTGTATTTTTGTTACTACTAGGAACTTCGCCTATCGTAGACTGGTGTCGAATAAGCTTGGAGTATGGTTTATATACGCTTCGATACACGTGTGAACTGTCTTCAAGGTTTAAAAACAAAACTATAAAAACATGATAGAAAAAAATTATCGTAACCCAGTT